>JAPSGF010000074.1:3769404-3849206 GCA_035772895.1 Perdix hodgsoniae
TATTATTATTATTATTATTATTATTATTATTATTATTATTATTATTAAATGTACTCTATTTGAGTCAGAGTCTTTGAGTCATTTTTGTTGCCTCAGCCTCTGTTGTGGCTTCTGAATCTCTGGCCAAAAGTTCACAGCCTTCAGGCTGCTTTGCTGCATTTCAGCACCAGGAAAGGGGCAGTCTGATTCAGCAAGGGCATAAGAAGAACGGAAAAGGAAAAATAAACACCAGGAGTAGAAAGAACCCAAGTGGGAGGATTAAATCAGTGTCAAAATATTGACAGTGTCAGGGCACTGTGAGGACAGAAACAATGTGCTCTGGTCATGGGGCAGGCAGAGAGGGGTCTGCCTGGCTGGGAGGTCCTGCCCTGCCTTCTCCTGGCCAGTGATATTGATCCAAGAATATTTTATAACACACATCTGACAATTTCTTCTTTTGCTAAGAAACTGAGACAACTGAAAGTGCTCTCAAAGGAATGACTCATTTTCAAAGTCAGAGTTTGACATAAGAGTAGGACTTAGCTAAAATTTTTAAATTTAGTCACCTGTATTTCCTGTGCAGTCCCTAACAGGAAAAGAAGCCTAATAGAGGTCCTTCACTGTTCTGGTTCACTGTTCTACTTGTTTTTTTTTTTTTTTTTTCTAGATTGCCCAACTAAAGTGAGTTTACCTTTCACGATCTAGGGAATCAAGACAGTAGAACATGAACTCCCAGGTGGCCAAAGAGGTGTGAATGGAACTGACCAGTTCTTGATCCATTATTAGTTTGCATTGGTTAGACTCTCCTGTTATTGGTTCAGATCTGCTCATTTTTGAGCATTTTATCTAAAATATACTTTATCAAAGACATGGGCGAACTATGTCAGCCCAAGTGCCTTTCCTTTTTGCTTCACTACTTAAAAAGATATCTTACATGGAACAAAATAACAAAAATCAGACACTTTCTTAAAAAAAAATTGTAAGCGACATATGAACAAAGAGGTATATAGGACCCTATGTCCTTTTCTGACATGGGGAACTGTAATCAAACTAAATTTTCAGTGTAGCTAGGTTCTCTACTCCTATTCAGCTGTTCAGGAGAGAAGAATTATCCCATTTTGTAGACCAAATGTTTTCACTGCCTGTTTACATTCCTCTGGCTCTACACCAACATCAATCCATAACTTAAGTGTTGATTCTTCCTCCCCGCATCTAACCTTTCTACAGAAAGGGATTGTTCATCCTCTCAGCTTTGTTTTCCAAAAAGAACAATGAAATATTTTAGGTTAATCTCATTAGACTTCTAGAACTATATTTCCTGAAATTCCTGCATTTTATACTTCCACACTTGGGCAGTCTTTTAATTTTAATCCTTCTGGCACTTCTGATTACAGATTTTCTTGCAAGTACTTTTTCTTCACTCTTCACTGTGACATATATATATGTATGCATATGTATTTATCCAGATGACAAACAATAAATTGCAGAGCACAAGAGAAAAAACTTAGATCACAAGGGTGCAATTCCTACTATTAAGAACCAATCATAAAATTGCCATCTCTGCAATAAAATTCCAAGCTTCATAAATACATATGGAACAAATAAGTCTATTATAAACACAGCCACTGAAAAGCTTACCAAAAATATTCAATAAGAAGTCATTAGGAGAATTATTTTAAAGATGATAAAGATGTAAGTGTCACTTATGCAAAATGGCAAACTTTGCATTATTCTAGAAAATAATAATGAGCATACCTTTAAGCATATGTCTAGTCTACTGAACTAAACAGATTACCTCAGGTTCCCAATGAAATTCTGAACCAGAAAATTTAAGGACATGCTTAACAGCTGAGATGCCACAGTGCTCAGCATAATACAGAAATGAAATTGAGATGCTATGAAAAACAGCTTAGGCTTTAAATTTAACAAAGGAGAAGATATCTGTCATTAAACTATTAGTTTTTAAGTTTAGACAAATAGAAACCCATCACTACAATGACAAGGTAGTTTTAAATCATGCCTTCATCATGCCTCCTACCTCTCCAATCACCTTGCTTGTTCACTACATGTTTTAGAAAATTCCACTATGAGACCTTTGCAGCATTCATGTGTTTTTTTTTTTCTTTGCTTGTTTGTTGTTTTTTAACAGTTAAATTATTTGAATATCAGATTATCTCCTTGTAGCAAATGTAAATATTGATGCTAGCTTTAACTTCAGTACAGGTTAGAAATATTTGTATAACTGGTCCTATATCAATTTATTTTCCAGAATTTTGAAGCTGATGTTTTTGTTAATTCAAGTAATTTATCAGCCAATAGGTGGCACTGAAACTATTTAAAATTTATCTCTATATTCTAGTTTCTTTTTAAAGAATTCACATTTCCCTCAAGTAAATGGTATATTATGCTCACAAGTTAAAGCCGAGGTATATATTAAATTCTGTCATTACAAATACTAAATACTTTTAAATTGTTAGAGAACTGTTGAGAATTTAAACAATTTTCAACAAACAAGTGCATTATAATACTTCAGTCTTTGTTGAAACAAACACAAAAGCAGGAGATCCTATTTTGATCGTGGGACCAATGACATTCCAGAGGCTGAAGTTTAAACTGCATATGTTTGTGGAATCTGTAACTTTCCAGAAATTGGCATATAGCGTAGCTTTTACAAGCTGCATATCAATTTGATAGTATCATTGTTTTTTTGTTGTTGTTGTTTTGCTTTTTTTTTTCTTTTTTCAGCTTCAATTGTTCTTGCAGTCATTTGAAGGAAAATTCTGCAGCAAAATTTCTCATTACTAGGATTTCTCTGAATTTTATTAAGGCAGACTTTATAGGTAACTTCTTTATTTTCTATGGTAAGAAAGAAATTTCTAAGCTCGTAAACTGTTCTGTGAATAGAGTTAATCAGACAGATCAAACTTCCAAAGAAAATTACTGTAACATATTCACAAAGAAGCAATCTTTCCGTGGAAAGATTTTTCTAAATTGAAATGTTCTTTGAGGAAATGTGATTCAGAAGGTATTGAGTATCAGTGTTTTGGTTTGTGCTGAGTATAATGCACCATTCTCTTGTGCATAGTGTTTCATACCTGTAGGTATACCTCTTCCTGTGCCTTCCATGAAAACCCATGCCTCTTGTTCTTTTAACTATACAAAATAATTTCCACTGGACTTACAATAATCCAGAGATGACCACAGTACCAAGAAAGTCAGCTATCAACTGTGGCCGATACTACCACTTATAGCCATGGACACAGAATTGTAGAATGTCTTGGGCTGAAAAAGACTTAAAGATCATCTAGTTCCAACACACCTGCCATGGTCAGAATTGCCACTGGATCAGATTGCTCAGGACCTCATGCAACTCATCCTTGAACACCTCTGGGGATGGAACATCCACAGCTTCTCTCAGCAGCCCATTCTAGTGTCTCACCACCTTCTGACTAAAGAATTTCCTCTTAACATCTAATCTAAACCTCCTCCCTTTTAGTTTAAAACTGTGTTCCTTGTCCTATCCCTACCAGACCATGAAAAAATCTCCTTCATTTCTGTTTACAAGCTCTCTTCAAGTATTAGAAGTCTGCAGTGAGGTTTCCCCAGAGCATTCTTTTCCCCAAACTAAACAAGCCCAGCTCCCTCAGCCTTTCTTCATAGGAAAGGTGCTTCAGACTTCTGATCATCTTCATGAGCCTCCACTGGACCCACTCCAACAACTCGACATATTTCTTGTACTGAAGGCCTCAGGCCTGGACACAGTTCTCCAGGTTGGACCTTACAAGGTAAAGCAGAGAGGGACATTCACCTCCTCGTTCCTGCTGGCCACTTCTCTTTTGATGCAGCCCAGGATAAAGTTCAGCTTCCAAACGACAAGTACATCAGAATAGGACTTCACAAAAGATCGACCATTGTCCAAAATTTGATTTGCAGACTTGGCTAGTCTTTTGCAGGTAATATGTACTGAATTCTCTCATCACCAGCACCCTCCTTTCCAAACATGTAAAAACACCTGAGCAACAATGGAACAGTATCTTGAATGTATACTGAGGTTTGCTTGGAATGATGGCCAGACACTAAGCATATTTATACAGCTGATTGCAGATCAAGGTATATTCATTCCAGACTATATAATTCACCCAGACAGGCCTTAGAAATCCTTTCAAAAGTAATTCTCTGTTTGCATGTGCTTTTAACTGAATCAGTATGTCTGTGGTAAATTGCAAACAGTAGTTACCAGAAGATGACAGTCCATTATTGAAGTTATTATTTTATATTATTTAAGTGTTAGATCAAACTTTGTAAGTATCTATAGCTATTTCTTTCCTCTGAGAAGATCTAACTCCAGAGCTGATATTCAGTGCTTAATTCTAGCATGTGATCCTGGTCATCAGAGTAATTTCATACTGAATATGTTATTTTTGTTCTACTCCATGTTCCTGTAACAGTAGCATAGGAAATTGTAAATCAGAGGGTACAAACTCATGATCTGCAACACTTCCCATAACCGCAAAGAACACCATGAGGAAACACTAGGTGAGACAGCAACTTGCATATATTTACCTTGCATCAATGCAAAAGCAATCAACTTGTTATAAATATGCAGAAAGGTTATTATTATTATTATTATTATTATTATTATTATTATTATTACTTACAAATAAGTTTTTATACAAAGATCTTTGAGGATAAAAGGACTTTTAGAACATACATTCTTTACATATGTTCTACTGACAGGACAAAATGTAGAAACTATAATAAAAAATGGAAAAATAAAGTCTTGGATTTAAATAACCTCTCCTTATCCCCAACTTATATAGCCAACTCTAATTGGGCTTGGGTGCCTGTTTAGATAGTCTGAAGACATTACCAATTCTTGGGTATTTGTATCACAAGTAAAAGTCCTGTAGCTAATGAAGGAATTCAGATCTTACCATAAAAAGAAAACCCACAATGTGCTGTCTAATGGGAAGACTTGTTAAAAATCTCATTGAAACACTTCCTGCTGCTAAATGAACAAGTTTGGCAGGCATGAAAGGGTAGCTGTTGTAACCTGTCAGGGATCTTTATGATGGGATGATCATGCTAATACAAGAAACTACTTGGGAGAACTACTGAGAGAGTCCAAGTAACTGCTAAAGATGAGATTTCACCTTATGCTTCAGTGCACCCTCTTCCTAATTAGTGATGGTAAAAATTCAAAGCAATTTGGGAATCAGCTGAAAAGCAGATAAATAACAAGCAACTGTTCAGTTGTGCACACAGAGAGAGACAAGAGCAGCAGATAGTAAGGCCAGTGTGCTGTGAGCTAAAATCTTTGTTTTTACACCATCAACAGTCATTAGGGAAATGACTAGAACTGCAGTATTTCACCTAGTCAAATGCAGTTTCCTTCACTCTATTCCAGCAGCTGCCATCTACACCAAGGATGATGCAGCGTGGTGTTGGACACCAGGTTTCTCCATACTCCTCTTCCTGTTTCTTCTCACCCTCACCACTCTCTTCACTAACTCACCCTCTCTTCAATAACATACTCTTAATGTTTCTCTTCAGTAACACTGCTTGACATTGCAGAGCAGAAGCTTTGCCTTTCCACTCAAAAAGTGACTACTGCGGGTGTTGGGTAGTTGATAGGTTTGGAGGGAGAAAGGATCAAAATGACAAATAGTGAATGGGGAAATAAAGAGATTCCAAATTGTAACCATAGCTAAATGGGAACACAGACCAAAACAAACAAACAAACAAACAAAAGCAACAAGAAAACAACAACAACAAACAAACAGTGAATGAAAGAAAAATAATTATTCTCCTATTTTTTGGAAAAAAAAAAAGCAAGGTAAAGTATCTTCCGTATAAAATGTAAATGGTTGTAAAATTACCTAATCATGTTTTACATATTCACTATAAAGCTCCACACTGCTTTTCAATTTCACAATTCTATTATAAGAAAACAGTTGTAAAATTAAAGCTGACTGGTTAGGAAATGTCATAGTCTGTCTCCAGGAAGCACACTATGATGCAGATTCTTCTGTGCTGTGATTCCACTTTAGACAAGACTCCTCTGAGGATGCTTCATGATGTTGTTTTCTACTTTTTATACAAAGTAGACAACCAACCAAGATACCAGATAATGAGTCAGTCAAGACCTGACCTCAAATTCAACCTCAGCAGTTCCTTCTTCAGAACTTCCAGAAAGTGATAAACATGCTTCCAAAAAACAGATGTCATAGATCTCTTTGGACTTCATGCTTTCACTGACTTGCTTAAGATGGCATATCTTTTAAGTTCAGTAATAAACAAGGCAAGAGCAGCCTCTTGTAATTGTAATTCTAAGTAATCCTGATGATTCATGAAGCTTACCAGGAACAATGAACGAAAACAATATCTCACCAAAATAAAAACAAAGCTGAAAACCAAGATTGCCTCCTGATACATACACATTGCACTAAGACTGTAAAGACTAGAAACTCACCTGTGGTACAGACTTTTGCTTTTGAGAACAGCAGCTCAGCTGATCAAAAGTATTGCTGATTCTTCTTCCAGTTTTGTCATGGTTTTATGATTTTGGTCATCAGTATTCCACACCATAACATCATGTGATGCATTGGGGGTGGGGTTTGATGTCTGCCGAGTGTTCGTCCATCAGAGAGGAGCTGCATTTCCCCAGGAGACTTTGCGGTCAGCAAGGGGATATAACTCCAAGCAAGGTCACCTGATCCTTCTTCTTTGCCTGCTCTTTGCTGTCTGCGCTTCGCTGTCTGCGCTTCGCCGCCTGCGCTTTGCTATCTGCGCTTCGCCATCTGCGCTTCGCCGTCTGTACTTCAGTCACTCAACTGGACTGCACTTCTCACCCCAGCATTGTGGTGAGGTCTGTACAATTCAAACAGACTCTCTCTCTCTCTCTCTCTCTCTCATTGTATTTTACTAATACTATATTTAGTAAAATCATTTGTTCCACCTCAGATCAGTGCTGTTGTTTTCAAGTATTTTGGGGTCCCCTGCTTCCCCTTTCCCAGAGGCGCGGATCCGCAGATCCCTCCGCCCTGCTGGTCACGGAACTGGGCCGGACCAGCCCATAAACCGTTGACAAGTTTCTACCCTAGATGTTCAATGTATGCCTATAGGTTTCGCAGATACTTGCTGATTAGTGACATATTCTTAATCCAGAAGCTTGCTCCACTGCCAAATATCAGGTTGCCCATTCGATATTGAGTTACTAGCTTCACAATAAGACTGTTGCAATGGTTTTATTTATTTTTAGCTTAAAAAAACAGTGCAGTATTCTTTACTCATTCTGTGAAAAAGCAGCACACTACTTACTGGCTCCAGAGAAATTCAGGGTAAAGCAAATCTCTCAGGTGGAACATTTCACCTTAAATGTTTAGACCCTGGCAAACTTGTGAGAAACCGAAGGCAAGTTCTTGAAATGCTCATTACACTTGACTTTGTAAAATGTTACTATCCCATTTCTGTGTCCCAGCAAAAACCTGTGGGTACAAAAGTCGTTTAGAATAAATGAGGGTTTGTTGTTGCTTTTTGTTTTTCGTTTTTTTGTTTGACCCATTTTTCAGCAATTTTTTGATGATGTTGTTGTTTTACACTCAGAAAATGTGCTCTTCATTCACATTTGTAGCAGAACCCGGAGTTTCTACGCTACTGTTGGTAAACAAAAACCAAGTGACGACCCTAGCCAGTCTAGAAAGATACTAGCACATAGTGGTATCCATCATAAATAATGAATGGATCAATTTCAAAGTGTAATATTACATCAATATGCACACTTTTTGAATATTGATGTAAATTGGTTTAAATTGACCAGATGCTCTGAAGATGGTGTAGACAGGTGCAAATTATTTCTCCTGTCAGCAAGTCCCATTAGTCTTTAGAAGTGATGCACTATAAGAGAAAGCAGCTGCTTGCTTTCCTAAGGGGCTGCTGAGAAAGGCACCTCTAATATCCCCTGGGAATTTCACAGAAGTGCTGAAAATGGGATGAGATCTCTAATCAACATTTTGTCTTGACTGCCTACGTTTTTTACTACCCATTTCTCAGTACAGTGATTCTGTCACAGGATAATCTATGTTCTATCTTTCTGAGGCCAGTTATCATGTCTACAAAAGTAAATAAAAGATGCTAGGGCCATTTGCTACTCCTGAGGCCAGTTAATGCCCTCTTCATATTCATCTGTTTAAACACTTTACTTTCTGAAAGGTAAGAGAAGTCAAACTACCTGTTTTCTGAAATATTTGTATTTGATTCAAAATACTGTCAGTTATTAAATTTGCTAACAGTTATTTTACGTATGTATAGTGTTTGTGTCCACAAGGCAGTTCTATTTTATTTACTGGTTTGAGGAAAGCCTGTGAGACAACCACGGAATTTCTCTGACGGCTTTTCTGGTTTGCATCAGCTTATCAATCCCAAGGGCTCTTCACTCTTTCTTTGTGAATCAGTGAGCAGCTTTCCAAAACAGACTTCTCCTTTTGTCTTTATTTTACAGGATCACAGACTACTCTGCTGAGGAAGCTTCTATCTAAGTGTACTTGAGTGTTGACAGTAAACTCAGCATAAAAACATAACTAAATCATTGTATAACCAGGGATGCAATGGAGATTTGTTTTATATTAATTTTACAATATTCTTATGCTACAGTAGGGATTGGACAATATGTAATATATATAGGTATCTGGCATGTGTTTAAGATAATATATAGCGTAAAGAAAAAAAATAACAGTGTGGGAAATGCTGGAGAAAGAAGATAGCAGTATTACAGGATCAAACAAAGCAAAGAAATGTAAGGAGAAGGAATGAGGCTGAATTTATAAGAAGGGACTGATATATGCAGTCCAGGATTTCTGGGGAGTACCAGGAAAATCAAGACTATTCCTCTCTTGCCTTCTCAAAGAAGTTATGTTTGATAAGTTATCGATAATCTTTTAATTCAGTAATTTTTTAATAGTATCTTGCACTCCCTGGTGCCTCAGTATGCATGTAACAATTGTTTTACACTTAAAGATTATACAGCAGTTATTAATATAAACTACCCTACCCTTCCTGACTCTGTAACAGAATACATATTTTCAGCATTAGTTTCTAGGTCAGTTTTAATCCTATTTTGAATGCAAGGTTTGTTAGATACATTCTTTCGATTGCTTTCTGAAAATCTATGAATACATCATACAGTAAATGATCAATTCATCTTTTCTTCTTTTTACCCCCAGCCATGCCTATTTGTGACAAAATTATTGTTTTACTCTCCCTCTGAAAATAAGATTGTCCTTAATCATTAAATGAATGCATAGTGCTTTCTTTAGTTAATAGAAGAAGGCTGTATATTGTCTGAAGGCATGCATGCAACATACACACATGGAAATCAGCTCCCAACAATGATCATACAATTTGCATCAGATTGCTAAGCCTTTTGAAGCTTTCCAATTTGCATAACTTAGTGGAAATAGAGCATAAATCAGTTCTTCCAGTTTATGTTGCTGTTTCTGTGTGTTATGGGAACAGCAGCTTCACTTCTTCATTCTGTATAAAAAAAACAGGTTGATAAATGTATGAGAATCTAAGAATAGATGGCTGTATTTGCAAGCCATTATAAATACTCTGAGAGACCCACTTGCCCACATTGTTATGCATGATTCTTCGGAATAGATATCAGATGTTCAGAAAAGTTCAAATATAACTTGCTACTACTACAGTAGCCTTTCAACTTCATAAATGCTATATTTACATGGAAGCTTTGAAGAAGAAGTATGCTAGGCTTAGAGGTTTATTTTTTACAGTGCAATAGAAGTGGCCAGAACTGGAAGTGTAAATAGAAATAGCAGGAGGAGGTAACGTTTTGAAGACAAATATTGGAAATACAACTAGGAAACTGGATGGAGTAACCAATTTTAAATCTTTTCACCTCCGCAAATATGAGAACTTGGAGTCACATGAATGTAATGTACACAGATTAAGCCTTCCTGCTCACTAAATACAGCTACTGAAAAAGGCACTGTGAAAAAAAACAACAAAATAGTTGATTCAGAGAGTGAACCCATGAAATTAAAGTAAATAGTTTAGGATTTGCTTTTCTTGGCAGGTCAGATTCAGATGCAAGAAGGCTAGAAACGGCCTTTCCCCCGGTAATTTAATGAAGTTCACAATCTCTTTAAAAGCTTCTGTCACTAGGATGCACTGAGATCCTTCACTGGAATGCTTTTACAGCACTCTTTCCTGGTCTGTGAGATTTCCACTGGGGTGATACATTCATATGAAGTTAGCAGAAGGACAGTGTAAATAATATGCTGTTCAACATGCCTTGCTAATGATACTGCAGTCACCCAGTGTAATGAAAGTACCTTTGAGTTTTGAATTGAATGGACTGCAAACAAATGATGAAGCCAGAACTGGACAGCGTGAATATGAATTACGGCTCAAACTCAAAGTGAGGAAAAAAAAATTTGGGAACCATCGAGTTTTCTAAGTATAACAGCTTTTTATCAATATTCTTATAAGTAACCAGAGTGTAAATTAAAAAAAAATAAATAATTTTTTTAAAGTTAATAATAATAATAATAATAATAATAATAATAATAATAATAATAATAATAATAATAATAATAATAATAATAATAATAATAAAGGCATTCAACAATACCTTTAGGAATATTTTAATTTTATTTTAATTTGATTTGATTTTAAAGCTTTATTTAAATTTATAAAACTTCTGCAGCCACAGCAGCCAGTGTAATCATTCAGACCCAGTCATTAGCAAAGATGCATCTTGCTATGTAGAAGCTTCACTGAGATCTGTAGCACCACTTTCCCCTGACAAATATAATACAGGTTTTAGACTAGGTGAGAACAACATTAATGTCATTTTCAACCTGATACCAACCAAAACAAAATCCCATATCGGAGTGTAGTCAATCAGAATCCTATACTGACTTCCTTCAGGTTGCATTGCAATTCAGAACAGTCAATATATAAGGTTGAAAACAGCTCAGGTCACTGAAATATTCAGACATAAACACTGCAGATTCAAGGACTTTGTAGACAAAAATCATGGGAAGAGATATCCTTCAATAGCAACATCATTGTGAAAATTTGGCTAAAAAGAAGAAAGAATCCAATTTTTAAAATTCTGAAAGTATTATATATCAAGCCATGTGAGGAGATGAATCCCTTTTTTAAAAATAAAAGATTCATCCTCTAGATGATAAGTAGAAGTTCAGTGCTGCTTTTCTAGAGTTTAAGGAGAAACTAATCATAGGTTTACATGAAACTAATTAAAGTCATATGATCAGAAATGAAGTATAGTCATATGGTTTGGAAGATTAGATAGTATAATTAGCAAATGAGACAAATCAGATACCTAAAATAGAAGAATGGAAAATGAAATTCATTGAAAACTCATTATCTAGGAAGCAGTACACTAGTAGTCTCCAATTTAAAGCAAACTAGCAAAACAAAGATCAATTGACAGAGCAAGATCATAAAAATCAGAAGTAAGAGATGTGAAGAAAGAAAATTTTGCAACAGGAAAAAAAAAAAACTTTAGAAAATAATATTTTCATCTTATAATCCATAGTTATCCATTAGCTTTTGTACAAAATTTTATTGCTCACAGTCTTAAGTAGAGGCTCTCACATTCAGTATACTGTAAGCACTATTATAGCTCACATATAAAATCAGCATGAATGGCATTCCTACAGCAATGACAATAAGCGGTTCAGTTCATACACCAAGAAAAGCTACAATTGAAGGCAAATCAGAAGTTGATGGCATACCCGACTGCTTCCTCAGCTCCAGTTCCATGATCCAAGTTGTGTGGAAAGAAGAGCACACAAGGTAAAGTTCTGAATTCTTCATTATTTTTCCAGGTAAACCTGAAAGTCACTTATCAATCTCAAACATTTCATCAAGAGAAAGAATCTGAACTGGCTAGAAAGTTAAGAAGTAAATAGATATTCTTGAAGCTTGAACTTATTATTATCCGTAAAAGGGAGTGCATGATGAAGGACAGGACCCAAGCAAGAGGTTTGAAGAGTTAGTTCACTAGGGGAAGTAGTATAATGTTGGGAAGGAATCTGCCATAAAGGCAAATGCCAACCAGAGATTAAATCTAACAGAGAGGCATAGTAAAGTCTTCCAAGGGATGGAATTTTCCCCACCTACAGAGCTTTCCGTAAATAACTTCCTTGTGATTCTAAAGCTGCAAGAGAACACAGTGAAACTCTGTGGGGACAGAAGATAACTGAAGATAATTTTATACTTCTATACTCTTGTATCATTGCACTACTTTAGTACATCTGGTATATTTAAGATTTTTTTAGAGGCTTTTTTTAGCCCTCAGAACAGATAGACTGCATCTACGAGGACTGTGCAATGGTGAAGACACACTGAGGGGTGGGGTGGCTGGGGAGTCAGAAGGGCCATCAGCCCCAGTAGATGCCATCCCACAGGGTCTGACCATGCTGGGCATATCTGGTGTCTGCACACAGTCCTGGGCACAGAAGAACTAGGGCAGTAGGCTGTCCCACCAGTGAACCCAGCCAGGAGACAGGACCAGAAATAGGTATTGAAAAAAGGTACAGCCAGATCACAGCTTCAGCTAGGAATGGTAACCAAGGCTTAAATGAAGTTCTCAGAGCAATGGGCAGTGTGTGGGTGGGTCTGATAATTTTGAGAGTAACCTGACTATAATGAGAAGTACTGATAAAATGCATGCTACATGCTGATGCCAGCCTGGAAACAGTCTGAGAGCCAAGGAGACATGTGAAGTGTGCAGCTGGACCTTGAAGTACATCTTCTACACCTGAGAACCAGAGATAGCCTGAAGAGACCATTAAGGATGACAAAACAAGAAATTGAGGAACAGTTTATCACCTGAGAAGGTGAAGAATGGACTTAGAAAAGTGAGAGGCAGCCTGATAAGTGGGAATTAATGTGAGAAATAAAATTTTGTTTAAAGAAAATTAAGGAAGATAAGAAACTTCATCACTTACTAGTTGTCTCAGAAAGAAGATAAAAATTAATAGTATCTGTTGATTGCCTGAAGTACTAGTGCCCTACAATCTCTAATGTCTTAGTGGTGTAACGAGGATCTGAATTTTATAAAATGGATCATCTCTTTCTAAGAAGCTTCTCATGTTGCACGTATTTTTCTCTCTCTTCTACTCTCTTTTCCTTCCCCTGTCCCCTTCTTGTCCCCTCTCATTTTTAAATAGGTTGAAGCTTCATTGGAACTTCAGGTTAATTCTCTGATGCTGTAATTGTGGCTACTAAACTCAGTGATGTTCCACATACTGTAATGTAGATCAGCTTTGAAGTGGGACTCTATTTTTTAAGTCCCTTTTCTGAGCCTTTTTCTGGTGGGAGTTGGTCTCTTTCAAGATCAGTTTTCTTTATTAGACACTGTGATGTTGATATTGCCTTAATCTGCAACTTTTAGGGATTGATTTGATGCATTCTGAAGCCAGTGATTGTATGAACATATACAGATTATACATGTATGTATGTTTTAAACATTACAGTTGAGATAAATATAATCTTGACAATATAGTCTTGACAATATAGTCTCTGAGACTGTGGACCAGTGTAACTAAATAGGAGGCATTACTTTTGGAGAAGTCCCCATGTATTCACTGCCAAAGCATTATCGATGTTTGTTGAACATGTAATACCAATCTGTATTTTCAGCTATGTTACTAAGTTTACTGCCTCTAATTTACTTTCTACTATCTCTCATGGCTCCTACTATTAATTAGTGCTGTACCCTTAACATCCACTATGTATATATTTGCTTTCTGGTAATATCTGCAGTACTTTATTGTCTTCGTTTTTTTTAAATGTTTTAGAAATCATGATATAATTACTACTGGTAGTTCATTGTTGTCTGTAGTAAATATCAAACAAAATCTTCTTGTCTTTGTAAATTACAAAATCCTACCCATCCACTGCTGTGATCTCTCTACCTTGTTCTGTATAACCCTACTCTATTACCCACAGGCCAGGTAAACTTGCTTTGATTATGGTACGCTTCCAGATAAGGCTGGTTAGACCACATGAGCACTGCTTAGTGCTCTCAGGGACCTGGCAGTTAAAACTAATACATACTTAAACTTGTTAAATAAACAATGACCCCTTCTCACAGCTGCACACTAACCAGTAGAGGCACCAGTTGTGCAAGACAAGTCTCTGTATTCTGTCCCTTCACATCTTCTGAATGCTTTTAGAGCACACACCCTTTCTTAGCTTCTGCACAAAGTCACAGGACAGGCAACAGGCCCATGTAACACCCGTGCAAACCTCATGTAAACCAATGCTATGGAGCCACTATATGAAAAGTCAGACTGTTTACATGGAAGTTTTTACAGTCAGGAACTTAGGGAGGGAACTACACAGATATTAGAACTGAAAAAGAAGGAGTTTGTCTTCTCTTGGTTGTCTGTAGTATACTGTGCTTCAACAGGCTGCAAGAATTAAGGAGGCAGAAGCATAGGCATTGTCCTGAAGAAGAGATGAACCAAAGCTAAGAATATGCATTGAAAAATGGGAAAAATGAACGGTTGGTAGAACAGATTATGGTATAGACCTCATAGAGATGGGAAAGTGAAAACAGGGACAAAAGAATGGACTTCAGCAGGACTTCAGGGAACTGAGTTGCTAAGTTGAGAAGTGTCTATTTCATAACCAAATGGAAAAAAAGGAAGCATGATACAGACTTGCTTCACTAAAAATCAAGGATTGAGCAAAATAGTGAAAAACAGGGCAGACTAGAGTACAAATAATGCTAGCTGATTGTCAGTGTCTGAGAATTAAACACAAATGCTGAAGGCCCCTTTAACCTCACAACAGATTCATGGCAAAATGTGAGTGCATGCTAGATACATTTTGGCAGGAAAGCCAGGAATTTCGGCAGAGCAGGAGCCACACTGAACACAGCCCTGTGACAGTCCTGGTATCAGCTATGCATTTTCAGCTGTACTGCAGGTAATTAGATCTCTGTCCCTCTATTCATTTCTAAGGAAAACCTTTGTTATTTACCAGTCAAACTACAAATATTTTTCTAAGGGCTGGAAAGGAGGAGGTAAGGTCTGCCCTTGTCCTTGTAAGCAAATTGCCTCTGCTTGTGTATAGACAAACCAGTTTTACAAGAATGTTTTGGAGGTGTTGCCTTGCAACACGAAGTTACACATTACATGTCCTTCATCAACTCTTTCCAAGGAGACAATGTACAGTACTACGTATTTGCTGTGTTTCTTTGCTCAACACTTCCTATGATCCTTTTGCACCCTACAGTTTGATCTTTTTTAGAAGGCAGACATGCAGAAACCACCTCTTTCACATCTCTTCTTGAATCTAAAAATACAATTTATTTTCGTTGTAGAAAATCTTTATTTGATACTTCAAATGAGGCAAAATTCCTTAAAGACCACTATTTTATTTTTCCATGTCCTTATTTTTAATATGAATTTGCCACAAACATTTTCCTTTAATAGAGAGGGAAGATATTTTTTAATCACAGCCATTCAGCCTGTGTTCATCTCCTCCCACTGAAAAGTACCTGCTGAAGGATGAAACTACTCAGCATGCTCTTAAACTCTTTCCATAATACAAAACTCAATGAATATTCCTACATTATCATTAAGATTGGGGGGCTTATTTTGACTATGAAAGGGCGACTTTTATTACATGTGTTGCAGGATGAGTTCTCTTACCTGTTTCATATTCTGTTGATGTATTACCTCTGAAGTTAACAACTTCATGGAATGCTATGTTATACCTCTAAAGATATCTTTCAGTATACAATCTCTTAAAAACCAATGAATGTCTGATCTGTTCTCATCTAGGCCTAGGTATATCTTTTCCAAAAACAATTATGAAATCTTCTTATCAAGATCTGATTTATCTTTGTACCTAGCTAAATCAGCAAAAGTAGGAACAATTCCTTACCTGTCTAGTCTGAATCTTTGCAATGTTGCACAAGGCCACTTCATTTCTTACTGTGTCTCCAGACAGAGCTAAAAGTTTCTCTTCAGTATCCATGAATGTTCAATTTGGGAGAATTAGCCCTCTTGAACAGACTCTTCCAATAAACTTGCTATATTTTCTCCTGTTACTGCTCTTGCCATCCTCAAATATATGTTTCATAACATGGTAGACTATGGCATGTTCCAATTAAACTTACATACCTTTCAAGGGGCACACTGGTCAGGTCTGTTAGGCAGCACTAGAATCATCTGTCATCAGCTACAGTTATATTTTCTCTTCTCTTTTCCCCCTTGTGTCCCAGACCATTGTACAGTTCAATTCTGAGAGGAGGAGTAAAAGCCTGTTCATACAGAAAACCTTAGAATCTACTCTGTATGTGGCACACCCTGTACTTATGTCCACAGGACTTTTGAGGATTATTTCCTTAGGTGGACTAGATCCCAATAGAATAGAATCACTGGACATTTCTTATTATTTTCTACAGTTATTTTCTATTAATTCTTCTTTCCTTAAAAGAGGAGCTGAGCGCTTTAGCATAAGTCTGGATCCTCCTCTGGGAAGGTTAAATTTTCTGTATGTGGTGGAGAAAAAAGAAAAATGAAAAATTCAAAGTGTGGCTAAAGATAAATGAGTCTCATGGCTGCCAAAGTGGAACTGCCAGTTTTGCTGCATATCTTCTGAGAGCTCTGCAGTTTTTGGAACTCTGTAATATGCTTGTTGGATGAGAAAAACAGCAGAACAAAAAAAAATTCAAACCTATAAAAAAATCTAAAAATTTTCTATTGCTTCAATTCACTGAATGTGAGGCATTGTTTTGAAAACCAAATGAACAAACAAAACCAACCTTTACCCACAACCAACCTTCACCCCCAAAATAAAAAGCAATAGATCCATCACTGCAATTGAGATGGGATATACAGTACAAGAACAGGAAGCAGGAGTTACATTGGCTTCTACTTTCAGTTGCATAAAAAGCAGCGTGGGTGAAGTATTGTAAGCCCAACATTTCTCTCTTCCTCTCACTACTTTTTGCCTGAGAGAAATAGGTACAGTTATAGCTGAGAACTCAAAGTGTAAAGCAAAATTCACAGAGCAGAAGAAAAGAGGAAGTGAGGAGTCCTAAGCGATATCCATCTTAAAAATCTGTGTTGAAGCATGGCCATTCATATTCATTGCAGTTAATCTCTTGAAAATCTGTGATTACTGAGAAAATGTTATTTTCAAAGTCTTTTGCCCTTTTATATTTCTGTATCCTTAGCAGGCTGAGCTTGTCAGTATGTAGAGGTTGACTATGCTGTAGTGTGTGTGACTAAGCTCGGTTTCGTAATGGAGTAGCATATCTTGACTAAGTGTTTGCACTAACATAGATAAGCATTAAAACAAAGATCCCTGACACTGATAAATCCTTCATTTCCTGGGATCTTTCCTAGGTACAAAGCCTTCATTGTTCAAGGCACAAAAATGAGATTTACCAAGTTGACTGGGACATGGATATCTTTAATGCAGTGCAATTTACTTTTTGTGTTGATTATGTGATTCCAATCACAGATGATGCACAACCAGAGCAAACAGATCACCTGAACTTTGAGTATCTCCAGAAATAACTCCTGCGCTAAATAAGAAAAGTTAATTCAAAGCAGCAGCTTGCACATTTTCAGCATTCTCTTATTTCTTGGAGATGACAGCAATGAGTCTCAGTTAGGTGAGACTGACTCACTTTAAAGCACTCCTGATTATTTACAAATCCCTCAACAACTATGATCCATTTCATTTTAGTAGCTATTATCTCTCTATTGTCCATGATAATACATTCAGTTGTAGAGGTTACAAGTCCGTGGTTAATTATGACAAAGTAATCTGAGCTCAGTTGCTTTTAGTTTTTTCTCCTTCCATTATTTTCAATATTTGGGATTATTTATTTCTTTAATACAAGTCCTAACTATTGCTTGTTAACATTAGTCTTTATTACCAAAACTCTGAGATAAGAGACTTTAATCTCAGTGACATTTACTCTGCTTATTTGTATTCATCACAAAAGTTAGTTTAAATGTTTCATTCTGTGACTTTCTTTAAGAGAATGTAATAAAATGTGTTATTTCAGAATTTAATAGCCACTAGTTTTATCATGATGATATTGCTACTTAGATGCTGTTGTATTACATCTGAAACATAAGAAAAGGTCTGAAAGGAAGTAGCTGCATATTTTTAAGCAACTGAATATATGATTTAGAACCTAAGCAGAAATATTTCATAAAGTACATGAAGTCAAAAACTGCCTTCAACTTGTTAATGGCTAGGAAAAACAATAGTATCCTTATTTCTTAATGATATTACAGCAAGTCATATTGCTACATGACTTAGTGAAATATAAGCACTGGTTGAAATTTCTAAATGGAACAATAACCAAAGATAATATGAACAATGTTTTCAGAAGCCCTGTATTTCTATTTAAGACTTTAAACTTTTTTATCCATGTTATCTAAAAATAAACAGAACACATTTTTTCTTTGTTAACAGCACTGAAAATCACCAGAAAGGAGACGTGCCAGATTAAAAGAAGGTAGACAGCTAAAGCTATAAATTCCACGTGGAACACTAAGTATCAGCAATCTCAGTATAAAGACCAAACTGAATTCCTTGTAATGCAGATTAGGAAAATATTCCGTGAATATCAATAGCGACAATGTCACACTAAATAGTGAATTATGTCACAGGAAGGAAATTTTACATGAGGAATAATAAACATATAAACCACGTCAATAAAACTGCTTTCCAAAGATGTTAGTTATCGAAGATCCAAGTCTCATGAGGCCATTTGGAATACTGGTTATATGGTGCACCCTATATTATAACTCACATGCTGTATATCCAGCTCTGAAGTTAGTACATTATCAAGAAATCCTGAGTATCCATAGACTCTGAAAGCTGGAATTACTTTTTCTCTGTGGTACCATTTTTCTAATCACACAATTAAATACTGATAATATTAGCATAGCTATACAGCCAGGTCCATTATAACAATTGTACAAGTACTGTATTCATATGCAGTCTTTGTGCTACAGTAATAAAGGCAATATAAAAAATCCTGTAATTGGATATTTTTATTACTTTTTCAGAGTCACCATGCATTTCTAAAATCGTAGTAAGACTGTTTAGAGGCTTCTTGGGTAAGATCTAGAATTCCAAATTTTAGTGCATGGTTAAATGAATGTCTAAAAGTCATCTGCACTTCATATTTGCATTTACTTTATCTCATTTTTGTTTCTCCTTTCAGCCAAAAGTTTTAGCAGGTAGAATTATTCTGTTAATTACTGCTGCACAATTTCAGAAACTCTTCCTGCAAATAAAAACTGGATATGTAGCTTAATTATCCTGCAGCATGAAAACACCTTGTATGCTGTGATCCAAACTGTGTAGCAATCTGGCTTTTGATTTTCGAAGTGTGATAAACTTTGAAAAATTTAGCAAAGTTATTGATATTTTTTAAAGAACATTTTTTTAATTTTTTTTATTTTTTCTCTATGTGGTCTCTTTCCAGGGTGAAAATTGAAATATGTCTTTTGTTAACTGAAGTGAACTGGGAACTGATTAGGTTCTGTGCTTGAAAAATACATTTTCTAAAGAAAGCCTTGCACAGTTTGAAAACAAAACATTTCTAAGGATTCTTGTTTTTGATGAATCATGTGCTTATGATCTTCCCTAGATATCTTTATTCATGGGTCCTTACTGCCTTTTATCACATCATCAATAATCATCTTTATATAATGCCACTTCATCAGCACAACCATACTAGGAAAAAATGATGCATTTTCTCTAAAGTTTATTCAATTTTTGCTTCTGCTGCCACTACCAAATCCTTGATCAGTTATCATAGTCTTTCTTCATGTTTATCTTGTGTTTTGGCATTATGCTTTTCTCTCTAGTCCCAGACTTCTCTCTTAGGACAAACAGAGAACAACTACTCCCTTTCCTTATACAAAACATCAATGCCAGAGACATTCCCAAGTTCAAAAAAGTTGCACAGAACTGTTTTATATTTGTGCTAAACTATCTGCTGAAATTCTTGCAGGTTCTGTTCTTGATCTTATTCCTTTTGTTATTCACAATATTTCTGTTTCTAGTGCCGAGTCCCAGGATAGTTATAATCTCTCTGCCAGAAGCATTACAGTGAAATCCTTCATGCCTCTCTTCTACTTCAGATCACAATCCTAGAGTGTTAGATCATGAAAGAATCTCCTGACTTTACCTTACTTTTCTTCTCACTCTGCTCTCTTCCACAAACTTTTTGCATGTCCCCAAGTATGTGCATGAGTTCCAAGCAGAAAACCTCATTTGTCCACACTCAAACTTTGTAAAATGCTTCTTGGAAACTTAACTTGACATGCAGAAAATAGTGTTTGTTTGGATCTGAAGTGTGTGGCACATACTAAATGCCTGAATAAAATATCTTAGACTGAATTTAAAATATCAGCAAAATCACATTCCTTTCCAGAATGTTTTATCTGGTGACTTTAGATATCTGAATACCAGGACACAAGGAATTGATGCGTATGTAACAGAAACCTGGGAATATCAAGAAAAATAGTACTAAAATATATGTCAGTGAAACATTAGCTCCACTCTTCCTCCTCAGATGGTAAAAATCCACATGCATTTCAGCTGGATTCACTGTTATACTGAATGGTGAAGGGGTTAGTCTGAGTAACTTGACAGTATGAGATCTAGGTCTGAGCCAGTACTAGGTTTATTCAAGAAGAGAGAGATCTATGTGTATCTTAATCTAGTTCTTACTGCCAAGAAATTCAAGCTTTTTATTGTCAAGGATTTTTCATTGGTGTGAGAGTGAAAAGCCTTATTTTATGATTGCAAAACTTTGAAAGTTTGTGTGCTGATTTCAGATCTCAATCATTGACCAGTATTTTTATTGATAAATTTCATGCTAATTTTTGCTTGCCTTTCTGTTACAAATGGTTGCCTACAAGACATGTGCAAAAGTCACGGAATTATTTCAACAGCAGTACCTGAAGAGGGGACTGGAATCCCCTGTATTCATTGATTGTATCAATATTATATAATGGCTCAAGAAAAATATGTAACAGGTTAAGTCAACATGTACAACGGCTATCCAATTTCCCATACAGCCCTTTCACATTAAGAATACCAGATACAAAAGTCTTTGGACTCTGTTTGTTCAACAGGGACACTATATAACAGTATATAACAGTATAACACTGTTTCAGGACAAAGTACAAATAAGTATTTTACAGTCTCACCATTTAGAGCATCTGTCCCAGAGACAGCTCTTATATGTGTTTCTTTCATTAGTCAATTTTAAATTTTAAAGGTGTTCTAAGATCTTCTTTTCCATGATGCAAAAACCCTCAAGAATAGTCAAAAAATGCCACCTAACATCCTTATAAATGATGTTTTTCAAAACCGTTGAACTTGGTGCTCTGAATCTCAATGAGTCCTCCTGAATTTTCTGTATCACAGAATCACAGAATCACACAGAATCACTAATGTTGGAAAAGACCTTCAAGAACATCCAGTCCAACCATCCACAAATAGTACACACTAAATCATGTCCCTCAACACAAAATCCAACCGTCCCTTGAACACCTCCAGGGTCGGTGATTCCACCACCTCCCTGGGCAGCCCATTGCAGTGTCCAATCGTATTTCAGAAGAAACACAATTGAACGCATCACAAAAATTGTTTTACTTTGATGGCAAATACCCGGTTATGCAAAGAAGGAAAAATACAATGGTCTGAGAAATACTTCAGACTGAAGAACACCAGGCAACCAAGTTACCAGCTAGCTCTTTCAGAATGCTTTTTGAGAACCTTGCATGTTACTGTATCGTGCATACAGTTCTATTAAAGTCTGTAGAGGAAAAAACGTTTTATAGAGTCTCTACGGCATATTTCAGCAGAATTAAAAAAATGAGTGGTCAGTCAGATCTGACTACACCTACATATAAAACAAAAATAAAATATTTAAGTAAATTTCCTCTAATAAATCAAGTGAATTATGCCTCATTGTATTATGTTGATCTTTATGGAGTACAGAAAATTTAACTATACAAATTAGACAGCATTTTCTGTATGTTTATTGTTGCAGAGTAAATGCTGACAACAGCAGAAAAATATCACAGAATCGTATAGTGAGTTGGAAGGGACCCACAAGGATCATCAAGTTGAACTCCCTGCTCTATATGATTAAGATCACCTTTCTGCAAATATCATGGCACATCTTTACACTTCATCACCCCCACTTGACAGGAGATAAATAAGTCACTACTTTCAGTTTAACTTCAGTACAAAGCTATTAGGAAAGATCAACACTGAAGTCTTAATGTAAGACTGACATAGATGGTAAGTTCTCTAGCTGAAAAATAAAGCAACTTAAAATTTTCTATCTACTCATATTCTTTTCATGACAGTCACTGCTCAAACCAAGATATTAAATCTAAAATGTCTTACCTTCTGATATACTAAAAGGTATATTCACAATGGAAAATTAACTACTTTCTCTCATCTGCCTGCTCAAAACATAAAACATGAATCCTGAATAATGCACAGTACAAAGGACCTAGGTTAAAATATAACAACAGGCTTGGTAATAATCCCTATTTCATTTATAATGCTCCTACTTATCCCTCACCTAGGATGCCATTCAAAAACTAATGAAAGCTCTGTAGCCTAAGGAAGCTTTTTGTTTGTTTGTTTGTTTTAGAGTTGTTTTTTTTTATTTTTTTTTCTTTTTGGTGGTGAAAACAGCTTCTAAATTTCCAGACTAAACAGGTTTATAACTTGTTCGTATGCCAACACTGGCCTTTAAGAGTAATACTTCTACTTTTTAGTATGTTTTTTATTGATTTGCTACATTTACAAATCCTTTTTTTTTTTTCACAGATATCTTTTTGCTCTTGCAGTATCTACTGATAATACTTCCCCTTATTTTTACGTAATTCTACTACCTACTAGATCTAACAGATCTACATCACACTATTATCTACTACATACTTCTGTAAGAAACTTCTCTGATTTCTCATATTAGGTTTTTGTTTGGTTGTTTTTTATTGTCCTCTCCCCACCAATCCTCAAATCACTTTGTTGAATTCATGACAGATTATCATCATATCACATTATATCATATCATAATTATCCTTTCTTTTACTGATGTGGTTTGTTATATAACAGAAGTTGCATGACATGTTTCTTGCTGCATTATCTGATATTTCCAGAACAAAGTTATACTGTAGTTATAAGTAGGTATCCTGAGAAAGAAAATAGAGAGGAGGCCTCTTCTTGGTCAGTCCCCAGAGATCCATCCAGGATGCATAACATTTGTGAATAGCATATTGTTCCATAGGGATAATTTTGGTCAAGAATGACCATCCCATAATCCTGTAATTGCATAATTCACCTTGGTCCAAACCATACTCAGCAGATGCTACAAACTATACTTACATAATGTGATCATCACAACCACTTTCACATCCTTTCTAGAGAGTTAACCACTCTTTTTCTTGTTTTACATAGAAATCTGTATAGATAAGAGTATCTCCAAGCATCCTGTAACAGTATGTGATGCCTTTAGATGCATAAAATATTGCAGATGTATTTAGTGGTATACCCATAACGTCTTCTGTTTTTTTTTTTAAAGCTAAACAAATAACTGTGAAATAGAAACTGTCAGGTCATAAACTTCAAAAAGGATTTTCCGCAGTTTATAATGATGGATAATGCATCAGAGATGTCATCAAAATTTAGTTCTTGTTCTGCTAATAATTTCAGGCATATAGTCTTGCTTCCTGCTTTGCTCCCTTGTCTCAGGTAAAGTTGTTAATCCTAACTGTTGGCTCATTAATGACTCATGGCCATACCTTTAGCTTCTTCAGAGAATTAAAAAAAATAAACCCAAAACCACACAAATAAAAAATACACAAAAAACACACACCTTAGATAAAGGATTAAATAAGACCTTTACTTTATGAAGCTGCTAATAACTGTTACAGCCTACTAAGGCATTGCTGCATAACTTAAATTTATCTCTACTGTGCCATTCCACTAGATGCCATCTATAAGCATGAGTGTTTTCCAACACATATTGTATTTAATGAAGTCCCTGTAGTCCTCAGTATCCTGTAGTCAACAGGAGATCAATACCTCAATACACAGACAGCCTTGAAATTCTCAGCTGAAGCAAAGAGAAATGTGTAACTGAATCTCATTACCCAGCCTGGAATTTAAATATGTGATAATTTGTTACATTACAATATCTACATGGAAAGATTCTATGGAGCTTAAGATCTTTCTAATCCAACTCGGCAATTCAGTGACAAACATCTCTGTTACATACTCCCTGAAGACAGACTATTTTTTTTTTTTTTAATTGGATTCCCTCTGTGTCACACCCTTGGTTTCATTCTCAAATTACTCTTATAAAAATTGCATAGAGTAAAAGAGTGCATACAAAGCTTTGCTACTTGAAAGATCCCCCAGTCTTCAATTATGAGAGAGAATCAAAAATAAATAATTAACAAAGAATAGATAAATTGAACATAATGGGTTTGTCTTATATATCTCATATGTAGCCCAGTGCTGTCACCCACAGCTGAGGGTGCTTTTAGTGGAAAGAGAATATTGAGGAAGTATAATACATACTGGCTGTGACTGTTGTCTATGTTCCTTTTCTACCAGTCCCTCAGGAAATTCATGGTGGAATCACATACTCATGTTGCTTTATCATCTGCTGCTTATGTACAAACCCTCATTAGCATTAGTATCCCTTTCTCTTGCTAAGGTTTTTTTTGTGAGAAATGCGAAACAAAATAGAAAACAAACCAACAACAAAAAAAAACCCTCCTACTTCATACTCTAAAGAATGCCTCTCTGGAGCCATTTTTTCTCTCTCTGCTACTGTACATATTTATGAGCACAGCATGCAGGCTCTTGTTCATTGTTAGTGAATCTGCATAGCTAATAGTAATGACTATGCTGAAAAAGAATGTTTCATAAAACACTGTTTTGAGAATTTGATCTATCAAATAATTTCATTGTACACTTTGTCTCTGCTACAGTTTCCATGGAGATAATAGGAGGCATTACTTTCAGAGCAACCCATGTCATTAGAGCAACTTGAAAAAAAGATGGTAGGATCTTGTATTCCATTCATGAAGCCAGCAGAATAGTGACAGAGGTTGGAATGACTTTTCATATACGTTATTTGCTGTGTTTATCCCTGAAACTCCACTTTCAGTATAAGAATTGCATACTATCTTATAGCAATACTAGTAGTCACAGACATCTTCTACAGAGGCAGCGAACCCTGTTATAACTTCCATCTGTTATTTGCATATGAAGATTCAAGAAATTGTGAGCAATTCTTAGTTGGATATTACTTTTTCTTGTTAAGATGCACAGTCTTTTCTTCAGGTTGTTATAGACTATTTCTAATCAGGCACAGAACATGAAAGATTTCTGTGGGTACAGGCAGGATATTACAAAGAAGTTATTATACATTAAGTTAGCAGCTAACTGCGCATATGCTTGGATATTACAGTAGTAACTAGTAAAATAAAAAAAAGTGAAGTAGCTTGTCCTTTAAAAAAAGAAAAGATAAAAACATCTCCAATTAGTTTTTATTTCCTATAGAATGTTAATTTCATCTCTTTTCAAGAATGGACGTGAAATAATTAGCAATCACAAGTAAAAGGGACTGATTTCCAGTCCATCTCCAATCTGGCATGTACTTTCATTTTGAAGATATTCAAACTTCAAAGATGCTTTTTATTGCCAAAATATTATCTCTTAATTAGTGATTATTTCTAAAATTTCTATATGATACCGTGTTTAGTTAAAAAATGTTTTTTTTTCTCTTGAGTATGCTCACATACTCAGTATAATTTGTCATCTTCTAGGGACTTGCCATGCTACACAGGCTTGCTCCTCTTAGAGATAGGATACATGCTGTGGCTCCCCTCTTGGCCAAGCTTGTGGATTTCCTTCTATGTTAATTAAGTCAAAATAGGGAAGCGAAAGATGAACTCCTGGGTTTTTGGACACAAACACATATTTTATGTCTGGTTATAGGCAACAATTAATTTCTTTCTCAAGCAGAAATTTGACTATTTTATATACTAGAGCAAGCTGAAAAACTAAAAACATTGTTTTATGAAATATGTCTTCCAACAATCTGAGAATGTTTCAAGAGAAAACTGATTTATGCTTTTGCTGCAAAATATTTATTCATCATACCAGATATAATGTTTTTAACAGAAACAAACAAACAAACAAACAAACAAACAACACACAGCAAAACAGTACTATTATACGTTTGGCATATAAAGTATGTGTTTCTCCAGAACAGCCTATAAACTTAAAAAAGAGATGCTTTGAAATTTTTCAATTATGCATAATCTCTATGAGAGTATTTCATTGAGCATCTAGAAACAGAAAACAGAAGAACGTAATTTAACTCATCAGGCTGCTCAGTAACACACAGCCATTTTCTCACTCCCCAGAAGTGGGATGAGAGAGAGAATCGGAAGCACAGTAGAACTCAAGAGTTGAGAAAAAAACTATTTTCTAAGACATTAAAGGAAAAGAGAAACAAAACCACAATTGTAACAAATGTGTTTATATATATATACTCTATGCAATTTATTGTCATCTGCTGATAAACATCCAGATAACAATACAACTGCTCACTGACTGACACCAGCAAAGCAGTGTCTCACCACCCACTGTCTGAAGCCCAAATAATCCCCCAGAATTGGCCCACCTGCAACCAACCCCCCACTCTAGAGAAACCTCTGCAGCCTTCTGCATGGTGTCACATGATATGGAGTAACACAGTGCCTAACTCAGACAAATGTCCTGGATTCTCCCTGCCCCCTTGTTGCCCCACTGTAAATGTAGTGGCTCTTCCCCAAGCATGCTCCCATCATTGAGTGGCAACCAAAGTATAGCTATGCTGTTAACACTGTTTCAGCTGAAAAAAAGGAAGTGCATTTTCATGATGGCAGAAGACTAAATTTTCTAACATGCATAGTTTAATTTATCCTTTGAGTTTATACAGGTTAACTATCATCTAATTTTACAGAAATTTTAGGTATCTGCAGTAACTGCTCTTTAAGTACCATCAAATCACCTAATGATTGCAGCTCTAATTTTTTATTCATTCCAACTTATATTCCTTAGGGACTAAGATATGGAAATAATTTCAGGATTTCCTTTCTCTTTAACTTTTTAATCTGTCCTTTGATTTGTTTTTGAGTTCTGAACAGAGAAATTCTGGGGTACTGCACACAAACAGCACTCATTTCTTTCACAGTACTTTCACAGAAAATTTAGAGTTTTAAAAAATTAAAGAAGTGTGTAAAAACACCCTGCAAAGAGGGTTTTGTCACTTGCCTCTAAAACTCTATTTGAAATGTTAATGTTTCCACTGTCATGAAATTTCATTATGATAATTGTAGTTTGTATGCTGAATCTCTTCAAATGCAACAGAATTGCTTGCTTTTTTTTTTTCTTTCTCAAAAGTTATATAATTTCGTGATTCAGATTGGCAGATTCAAAACTGACAAAATACATATAAATATATGTATTTCTATATATGCTTGAATGCGTATGCAAGTATCTAACAGAAAAAAAAATAAATAGTATAAAAAGTAGGCAATAAGAGTAAATCACATTCCGTTGACTCTTTTTAGTGAAAAATGAAAAATCATTACTTGGAATGGAAACAGATCTCTTTATAATATAAAATATTTATTCATAGAAATGTCATAATAGCCATAACAGTAATACCAGCATACTAAGAACAAATTATATTTAGGAACAAATCTGACCTTATTTGTCACAAACTTATATTTTAGTTTCAGTTTCACTAATAATCATTTTTCAGAAAACAAAACAAGCAAAATATGTTGAACTGATATTGTAGCTTATCAGAAACTAAAAAAACAAAGGTTCTTGTTGATGCTACCCGTGTATTCATTTTAGGAAGTATGTAACAGAAAAAAGGGTTTATGAAGGTCACATTCGTCTTTTGGAGTAGGCACGGGAAGGCAGAGCTCTGGACCACATATCCCTCAACATAAATGGCTGTTTCCCTCAAGGCTTGAAGTGTAAGTCTGAAGGAGGACATCACAATTTTTTCTTCTGCCTGACTCTTTCCTTTGGAATCAGAAGAGGACATCTACAATACAGGTTTTGTTTACATGCATGCTTGTGAAGGACATATACAAAGGCTGCTCCAAAACTAGTGCCTCTTATTATGTCTTCCCACAACTTCAGAAATGGATATTGGTGCTATGGCAGTAGACACTGAACAACATTGTTACATTTTGCTTCTGAGCAATGGATGGCAGCAGAGGGGTGGTCTGGTAAAATGTCATCCGACATGGAAGTTAGTATGAAGCAAAGGTGCGTCATTGAATTCCTTCATGTGGAAAAAATTTCATCCATTGATGTTCGTTGCCTCTTGTTGAAAACGTATGGAGACAAAACAGTCTTTGCATTATAGAAATAGAGAAATCTTCCATGGAGGGAAGGATGTTATTGGAACTAAAATTGAAAATTTTCTTACAAAACGGCTTCTTTGTAACTCTTCCTAAGATGCTACTTAGGAGAAAACTGCTTTTATAAAGATATTAAGCAAGTTAGTATGGTGGGAAATTGAGAAATGAAGCCCATGTACAGGTCTCATTTACCAAAGGAAATGCTTGAAAAATAAGAGGGAATGTCAGGAGTGGTACAACTTCTGTTTAAAAAAAAATAAAAACTTTAGAAAATAAAGCTGTAAAGATTCTGGGCAAGGTTTAAGCATTATAAGCATGAGTTTGAGAAAACACAGCATGAGATATGCCACTCTGTTTTCAATCAGTACAAACATTTCTTGTGTTTAGTCTTGGTAGATCAAATATCATCAAATCTTATAAAAACTGTTTATTATTATATATACCATCTCTCCATTTACCTGCACTTCTCAATAGGTCTTAACTACTAAATACTCCTCAACAATTTCCCATATTTTTTAGTGTCTGTGGATTTATCTTAATAACATATTATTCATTGCAATATACTCTTCCATGTTCTCATCAGGACTTGCACTAGTTGTGTTAAGGCCTCTTGATTTTGGGAAATCCTAGATAATTAGACTGAAAGGGATCACATAGTGTAAATAATGAGTAGGTTAATATTAAATTTTGACAATTTTTTGAAAAAGTCTGACCTTTGTACACATCAAGGGACTGTCTTAAATCTTTATGCAGTTCATTGATATAAATAATTAAATATATTTAGTTGAGAGGTGACTGAGGAACTATTCTGAAACTGGAATTTACTCCTGTAAAGAACCTAGATAAGGGGACTAGGCTTAAATCTTTGTCATATATTTTTACACGGAAAATAGAAAACTTGCCATAGAAGACACGGAGAAAGACCTTTTATGATGGTGCAACTATTTTGTGTTTTGAGTTAACTTGAGAGAAAAGGGAGCGAGGCTCAATGAATACTAGTTAATGGGGGATGAATAGGTCTCACTTTGGAAACAAATTCTCATGAGTAAAAAATGTTGTTTTGAATTAATTTGATTGATTTGGACTTTGCAACAGATTGTTCCCAGAAAAATACTCTTATTCTATTGGCTACCCAGAAATTTAGTTCTGAAATCATGAGAGTTTACTCAGTCCTTGGAATAATGAGGAAACATAAAAGCCTGCTTTCTTTTCTCTGGAAAATTCTGGTGCTCCTATCCCTTGTATTTACCAACTCCATACTATAACATCACAATCACAAAACTACCAATGATAATCTGTAATAACCTGAATGCACAGAAGTCTAGAAAAGAACTATGCTAAATAGTGTCATTTCTACTGACAAAATCTGCAACTAAATTTGCCGTGGAAGACATTTTTTCTCATTAGCAAGTAAAAGAGCAAGGCATTTGTTAAGATGAAAGATAATCTTTCTTACTCAATAAAAAACAAATGTAATAGTTTCCATAACAAAAAGGATGCTCCAAGTATGAAATTGCCACATATGTCATATTTCTGATTCTAGCACAAATATAACTTCTCTTCTTTATCCTACAAATCACCGTATATTTTCACCAGTTCTTACTGGATTTTGAGAAGAACAATGGAACAAAATAAATTTTCTATTCATTGCTTAGGAATAAAAAGGATCGTATTAATTACTGAGTACTTTCCTGTATCTAAGCCTACACTCACTCCTTGTCTTCTATTTTCCTCCTTTGACATAACAGCATGATTTCACTAGATCTGATCAACTTCCTGCATTTTTATGTTGAACTACTGAGTGTAATACCACCTACAGCCTTAGTATGCTAACATCCACCATTTGGTCTCCATAAATATTCTGGAAGTGTCAATAAATGTCAATGGGTGCCATTTTTTTCTACAAGAAAAAAAAACTTTTTCTTCATAAGCACTTCCATATCAGATGTTATTTTGTCAGACTGCCCCTCTGCAGCCATCTGTTGCATAGCAACAAAATGTAATGGGATGTTGTTGGGAGGGTTCAGCCTCTACTGTCATACCACCAATATCCACCTCTGACACTGTGAGTAAACATGACAAAATAGGAGGCATTACTTTTCTAGCAGTCCTAGTAGAATTTTTTGTTCAAATTTGTTTCCAAGTAAACAATCATTTCATAATATTTTCGATTCAAGTACCTGTCACTTGTTCTTTTTATTGTTTTTATAGCTTATATAACATATCCATATTTTTACTATTAGCCGATTCCATTATCACGTTAGTAAAGTCTTGGATAAAAAGCTATGATCATATAATATAATGATGTTTAATATCAAGCTGTGCATTCACAACATTATGAAACAAAGTAATATCATGTTAATGTCTGTATAGACAGAAATTCAAGTGTTAACAATATGAAGTAACAATTAACTTGCTTTTGACTTTAAATACTGTTCCAGTTACTTCTAAACTTTTTAAAACGATAATGTGCTGAATTGCTGATGATATCTTTTTTTTCCTTAAGGGTGAAATGCAAATTACAAAATAAGGAGATTCTAGAAAATAAGTCTAGATTTATCATACATGAGAGGTGAGATCAAGGGTATTTGTAGAATAAAGCTCTCTTAGAGAGGAAGCAAACAAAAGATTCACTTTATGTTTCTGAAACCAAGAAGGCCATTCCTATATTTACTTAGAGACATCCATTGAAATGCTTTCATGGATTATGGCCATATTTTTAAAAAAACTGTGCTGGGTGACACTTCAACACTTTATTAGCTAACATCAGAATGCTGTATCTATGTATGTACAGAAGCAAAAAAAAAATGCCACAATGCTTAATGCAACTACATGCAAATAAAGTATGAGACAATTACATTATCAAGAAAATGATCTGCAGTCAGATATTCATTCCTAATTTCTTGAAAATATGATAATCATTCAAATCAAATCTTAGGTCAATTAATCTGCAGTGTATAGCTGTACTAATGCTACTACCCATGAAAATAACCTTCCTACTGGAATGTCTCAAAAAGGGATTTCTGCTTGTAAAGACTGCAAGAGACCAACATCTTAATTTCTGCTGTGAATCACGTGTAGCAAGAGGTTGAATGTGTCTCTAGCCCCGTCAGATAGATATCTTACTAATTCTTAGCACTGTCTGTCCCTTTCTTTTAATCTGCTTTTTTCTTCCTCCTCAAAAATGATTCACAGTTGCCCTGACAAGAGATTCAGAGTCTCTCAAACACCTTGAGTCAAGACACCTGTTGTGTGAATTCTGTCCTCGACAAAGAGGACTTATATGGTAGAAATGTCATCACAAAGTCTCAAAGCAATGTCATCCATTTTCAGTCTATGCATTTTGACTTTCTTACTTTACCCACAGGGATATGACTACACCTTATTTGAGTGTGTTCCTTGCCTTTAAAAATGCATACACTGGGGAAGTTTTTCCCACTTTTACTGTCAAATAATGACAAGTATAGAGAGTGCCTTATGACAGATTAGAGCTTGCCAGTAAGTACAAATCAGGCCCCTCTGCTATTTGAAAATAATTCATCAGCTTAGTGGAAAGAAATTCAGCAACAATTTGTTCAGTTCCAAGATGGATTTACTTTAATGTAAGAATTAAAAATACACTTCAGTGGCCAATATTTGTCTCTGTTGATAGAGGTGAGAAACTGTATGTAGGTGATGAAATTCATTAAAATTATGTTTCCTCACAATTTAGGGTCTCAAAGCAGCAACTCACAAACAGTAGCAAGCAAGACTCTACACGCAAGCTAGGCTCTTAATAAATTACTTGGCTAGGTGGCTGAGACTGATCTTCATCATCTTGTCTGTGCACATCAGAAATTGTTTTAAGCAAGACAGCATAAAAACCTTTTTATATGGCATTCACATACTGTGCATAATCCAAGTTTATTGAGTTTTGTGCAAGCAGCCTGCCACTGAAAGCAGCAGCACAGCACTATTTCTCCCATGCACAGCAGACAATCACATTTCTCAGGTCCATCTGCGCACAGCTGCAGTCTTTCTGGCTACATTCAGAAAGGGAGACTGATGAAGGCCTTGTGATAGATTTTGATAGATTTTCCTTAGATATGCATCCTTAGATGTTGCTGCAGAACTTAAAGTTGAGCTTTTCCTCTTATCATCTTTGTTAGTAAATAATGTACTTGATTCAGTACCTTTGCAGCTGTCAATGCAGAAAAAAACCAACAGGCTTGTTCCGGTTATATAGGGTTACAGTGAAAGGGTCATCAAAGGAGTTGAATGTATTAAAATTATGTTAACCGTCCCTCCTAACTTTTTTATTTCTCAGTAAATATTTCCCATGGATTTTCTCATGCTCTTGAAAATTCAGAATATTTCTCAGGTTAACACTACTATACAATGTCTATGGGTTTCCAAAAACAGTTAGGTGATGATTTGCAGTGACAAAGGACTTGATAAGCACATCTTAATTTCAGGTTATTATTCTGTGGAGCAACTTTCCCATTAATTCTACAAAATTAGAACCAGATTGAAAGGCAAAAGCACTGCATGGAGAAAGACCTGCCCTTTCTGTCCTATAGAGATGTACATGTCTGCTGTTGTTGATGCACCTCGTTCAGGGTGTAGTCTCAGTCTTAAGTCCTTATTGAAATAAGAAGCTTGAGTATGTAATTGATAATAATCTGCAATACTTTAAGAACAATTCAGAGTTCATTTAGAGAAAAACTGCACAATACCAATAGCATGAAATGTTGTAAGGAGAATGACATTAAAAGGGATTTTTTTCAAGGAATAACAGTGATGTTCTGTATTTTTAAGATGCTATGACTACTGAATTTTAATATAATTACAGTTATTTTACTTTTCTTTTATACATTAACAGTACAATTTACTTTTATTTAATACATTAACAGTACAGTGTATAATATGTACTCTTACTTTGTTTTGTAAACCTGACAAATGCAAAGTCTCCTGTCATTTCTTTTCCATTATTGTATTGTCTACAGTCATTTGCAACAAAAAATAAACAAATAACAGTAATAATGAGAATAAGAGTATATTTCTGTAGTTATTTACAAAATCATCATTAGAATAAAATGATTATGTGAAAACCCATAAAGTCAACAAGAAGAAATTAAACTATCATGTTTCCTTCTTTACCTATGGAGTTATTATTTTGCTGCATTTTATGAAGACACATCTGAAGACATTTTGAACCAGATGTATGACATTTATTTTCACAGTTTCTAAGACAAATAGATTTGGACATCAGGGTTGGCAATATATATTCATAAGTTCATTTTCTAAAATCAAACAACTTAACTTTCTTTCAAAATGATGTGCATTTGGGCTTATCTGTTATTTTGATTTACTATTTAAAACAACTTTCTTTTAAAATGATGTGTATTTGGGCTCATCTATTATTTTGATCTACTATTTAAAACAAACACTTGAATAAAATACAGTATCATAGAAGCAGTTCTTCCCAAAGATTTAATGAGGTACCAGGATGAAGGTGTCATTGTAACCTTTGTTGGGGAAGTTCTATTTAAGTCTTTGCCAATTTCTGTAGTTTTGAGCTTATAGTCCTTTCTTCACACCTCTGTGATCTGTTATTCTTTTCTACTGTCTGTATCTTCTCTGAGGTCCCCACAGCATTCTTGTTTTAAGGAAACCCACTGTAGCAGAGGCTACAGTTATAGTTTCCCTCAGCTGTGAAGAGGAAATGCAAATATTTTCTGGTACCTTTGTTCATTCCGTTATTGTAACCAATCTTATCTTATTTGTCTCTGCTTTCTTACCTAGTTGTGTTTGAACTTTTTTTTTTTTTTTTTTTTTGATTAGGAGAAATGAGCCCAGCAATAAAATCTTATCTCTATTTGTTACATCTACTGTGCTACAGAGTAAGCTCAAACCCTGAACCTAGTCACCCATACTACTTAATTATTAATGGACTTTGGCATAGTTTTAACCTATAACTTCTGACACTCCTAGAAAATGCTTGGAATTGCATGAGCTAAGAGCCATTACCACTTCCAAAGTTTCCTCCACAATGCTATGCTTTACTAACCTTCTCCTTATCTCTCTCATCTCCTGCACTATTCTAGCAAATCTTGTACCACAAACACACCCACAAGCCATGTCTGTGGCACTCCAGAACATGTAACAGGTACCCTCAATAATATGCTCTGCAAAAATTGCTGACAGGCTGCAATATTATTTCATTATTTCAGCCACTTTAATTGGGGAAAACAGAAAATATGTTACTACATCCATGTATTCAAAGACCATCGCTGGTCTTTGAATACAGATCCAGGCACAAGAATATTGTGTGGATATGGTCAGTCTATGTCTGCTGCCCTTAGAGCTAATGACCACTCCTTCACTGTTCTCAAGTATACCTGTTTTCTAGTACAGATGTCACCAGCTGCTAGGCTGAGGATTCAGATCAGTGTTATTGGTGATGCAGAAAGTTACTGAACTTAGACAGGATTAGTTGTTCATGAATCACATGTTCTGATGAGTCTAGGAACAGGTTAATATAAAATGATAAAGGAAGGTAAGATGTATCACTTTTTTTTATTATTATAAGCTTTGGAATGTAAAGAGGCTTCTCTAACCATTGGATTCAGGTACTAAGTCCCTTCCCTAGATTAAACACATAAGCAATCCAACAAGGTTCACATTTAAAACAAAACAGATGCGTCTTATCTTTTGAATGCAGTCTGTTTTGTAAATATATTCCAAAGAATTACATTCCTTCAAATCCAACAAACTTGATTGCACATCTTCTACGTCTCAAGGAAGTGCTCTAACCATGAGGACATATCTTAGTTTGGGGTTCACAGTGAAACCCAGAGCACCCAGCTAGATACGTTAGTTTTGCATCTACTCCATAGTTAAATGAATAATACATGTGGTTTTGCTGGTTGCTTTTAATTTTAGTCACAAAACTAATATAATGTCCCTAAATCATCTAGTAATGATTAAATCCCATGCCTATTGCTTTTGATTGGAATATTCCACATTATAAGCAGCATGCCAAATGCACACAACAACATAATCACATCTATTTTCTAGGCATGGTTTCTGAAGGAATGTGTTGTGGCTTAGTTAGGCTGAACCCTGCTCTGCCAATTCATGAGACAGCGTGGTAAACAATTACTACAGTGGATCCTTTTGTGAGCAGATCTTAGATCTCTAAATCACAATGTAATTGAGATACAGAGAAGGTAATGCTGCTCAAGACAAAGTAATTTTGTAGTGAAAGTACAAACCTTTAGAGTGAAAAGGGAAAATCAAGTAAGTCATCTCCAGAGTTAGAAGTCACTGGAGTGTGTTTGCCTCCTGAGATTTGAGTACCTCGATCAGTTTCAGGTATCTAAAGCAAGGAACTTAAAATTCAATATACTCACTGCAAAAGCAAAATTCCATCAGAGTAATGTATTTATTTTACAATATCTGCAGGCAATATGTAACTCAGTCCTGAAGGAGATCATTAGTGTATTTGTGGTTCCCTGAACTCAAAACTATCAAGCAGTGCTTTCATTGTTCTAAGTGATAATATCTTGCACAAAACATACAGATATCTTATCCCTGTATTTCTCAGTCTTAGTATGCTCCACACCTATTATAGTCTGAACACACCTATTTCTTTCTGAACTTAGATCTGTTTTCCTTATGATTGAAGGCAGGAAACTGAACCAGTTTCTTTCCTATTTTAAATTATTAATTCTCTCAAGGCTATAGATATTCTGAGGGTAACACAGACGAGAGAAGATGAGACTTAAGCTACTTCTGCAAGAATTGTTATTCTCTATTTAAAACCATTTATAGCCATAATTATGATAAAAGAAGTTTAATTCCTTTGAAATAAACTGGAAAGTAAACTTAAGCTGTGCTGCACAGGTGGACATTCTAACATTCCAGCAGAAAGTAATACTTGACTTTCTCAGCAGGTTTGTCTCAACCTAATCTATCTTCTGTTTTGCTTTTTCTTACTTGTATTCCAATAAAATTTTTTGTACAAGGCCACACAATACTTTAATCTCCTACAAAGTGATTTTTTCCCCATTCTTCTGGAAAATAACACAAACAAGCAAACAGGTATAACAAACAAACAAAAAAAAAAACAACCCACAGTCTTCTTAAAACAATTATTAATAAAAATACATTGTTTAATTCACAAATCAAATTGGAAAAATAAATTCTTTGCACAGCCTTAAAGCATAATCAGTTTCATTGACCTAAATGTGATGATGCACAAAAGTAAAATGAAAACCATACTCCCCTGTCATTACTTAGTTCTGTCACAAGCAATTTTAGAATCACTATTGATCTGTCATTATTAAGACTTAGAAAGGCACTAATTTGTAAATCTGGGCACTTCTGACTTTGTTCACAGTAAAAAACATTGCAGTATCAACAAAAAGATTTTTTCCCCATTATAATTTATTATTATTATTTTTATTATTATCAATTACCTTAGCCACTCTAACAAGTCTCTTTCATTCAGGAGATTGACATGAATGCCTGCCAAAGAACTAATCAAATACATTTCTCTGAAGAAGCAAAACCAGTCACACAGTCATATGTACGTAATAGAACATGAGTGTTCACTTATAAATAATAAATCAGTTTCATTGTGCATACTGAATACAAATTACTATAATTTTTACATCTTTCCTTTACAATTTCTCATTGAGAAATAAACGGGAATTGACTTCATTATGTATACATAGGTCACTCTGAAAGTAATGCATCCTATTTATTTCCATGGAAGCTAAAACAAATACAGAAAACACAGTAACACTATTTGATAGAGCAGATTCTCAGCTACAAAACATTATTTTTCAAGATAGTCACCACCATTAGCTCTGCATTTTGCCAGCAATAAGCAAGAACCTGTGTGCCACACTCATAAAAGCATGCACCAGTACAGGTGAGTCAATGCCACTGCTGAAATGCACCACCCATCACCACATTGTACTGTTTGATCTCCATAAATTTTCAGTAAGCATCAATGAATGACAATGGGTGCAATTTTTTTCCCATGTGGAAGAACACAATAACACATTTTTGTTTCATCCACATTTCCATGTCAGATGCCATTGTGTCAGACTGCCCCTCTGCTGCCATCTGTCACATGGCAACAACATGTAGTGGGATATTAGTGGGAAGGTTCAACCTCTGCTGCTGTAACACCAACATCTGCCCTTGACATTACTTTCAGGGCAGCTCTCGAATATATGTTCATTTTGTTATCCTTTGAAAGCCATGCCTTATTGTATTTGGCCATTTAAAATGATAAATAGCAACAGAAGAAGACTGGTAGTTATTTGTTTGTTTGTCTTAATACAAAATTTTCTTTTCTCGTTATGAGAACTGTTAGAACCGATCACTGAAAACCAATGAGACAGATTTTCCTTTTGTATAAAAATTATCTAAACTATCTAGCTACTTTAGCTCACAAACCAGTCGGACACGTATCTGATGAAGGCTGTAAGAAACAGAATCTAAAATTTTCATATATGGGAGGAAAAACAAACAAACAAAACACCAAACACCAACATTTCCTTTCACAGAAGAATATAGCTAATCATCTATATTTCTACCTGTTCTAAGTCTGAATACACTTGGCAAAGAGATGTTACATGGAGGAGAAAAATACCTGCTTCATGAATATCACAGAATAGTTGCCAAGTATGTGCAGGTTTACAGTAACTGCATGTCTGGTCTAGGTTCATTAGCCTATCTTTGGACTTGTTAATGCATGAAGCACTCTTTCTTCTGCAGAGTTTTATGTAGTTGAAAGGAGTAGATTCATTGTTCCTCATACAAAACACAAGTGCAGCAAAATTTTGCTGTTTTTCCCATTCTATAGGTGATTACTGCCAAATTATTCTATTCAAAGCTGACTCAAGTAGTAGTCAAAACAGAAAAGATAAAAGTAGCAACCTGCAGTTAAAGCATAGTTAAGAGACAAAGAAAAGTTTAAAGTATTTTTAAGGGCATTTGTTGATAGGCAGGTAGTAAAAGAATTAAGTTTTTATTACTACATCTAAAGAAAAATCAGGGAAGACAATACAATGTGTCTTCTTAGTCCTTGCCGTTGTTAAATGTTGAAGACTAAAACAGAAAAAAACTTTTCACATGGAAATTCATAACTTATTACCAATGTTTTTTTGTTTGTTTGTTTTTATTTTCTTCAGTTTAACTAACATATTTACTTAGTGCAGAATTATCAGCAAAACTTGGAGGCTTGTGGTAAGTTGTTGCACTACAGGATAAATGGATTGCATCAAACAAATTATTGATCAGTCAAAAACTAGTTAAGAGTGGTATGATAAATCTGTTATGAGTGCACTGATCAAATTTTCTCTGAAAAACGATGGCAATATGCAAAGAAGGTAAAAGCATGGAAGCCATTTCATTTAACTTTAAATATTTAAACTGCAAATATTCATATCTGTAGAAACACTCTGGGCTGTCTTTGCAGTCATTGGAAACCAATGAGCAGTTCCAGAACACAAATAACCTCTTATACTCAACTCAGTCATTTAGACCTTTCTAGTGAAAGTAACTGTGTCTTTGAGGTACTTGTTTCTACCACTTACAGTAAGGATATCCTAGAATATCAGCATATCCTAGAACATTGGCATGTTACATTACAAAAGTTCTCTTATTAATCTCAGATAAAATAACTGGCATCCATAACATGCCTGGTAAGTGTGTCCCTCTGCAATTGAATCTTTTAATGTGTAGTTTGGGATCCTGCTTACCATTTGTGTGACCTTCCTACAAGCCATTTGGAGGGGACTGCAGTATCTCACTGTATCTGTCACTGCAACTGATCCATGTTTCATAGATAAAGGATTGCAACGGTGGCTTGCAATCACAGATGACAGGTCATCTTATGCATTCTTTTGCCTTTGGGCAACATCAAGTATGTTTTCTATGAGGTATATCAAAATACATTTTTACTTGAAAGTTGTTAAATGGTTTCGTGAATTATTATTGAGAAAAAATATCCATATTAGATAACCAATGTCTATGCTGTTCAGCTGCCTCAGGGCTGTGAATAGGTAGGCCCTTGAGAATAAAAATCCTGACAAAGCTGTATTCAAAATCTTTGGCCATGTTAACTGCAGTAATTGTAAAATGTTCCTACATTCCATTTTATGGCCATGCCAATTTTATAGAAAGCCTATATCTATTGTTCCAGTGATTTGTATGGGACAGAAATATCTGTAGACCTATCTAGCTAATGTGCAGGCTAATGGGAGCTACAGGGTAATAGTCTGACCTTAATTCACTGACTTCTTTCAAAGATTCAGCTCTCTGTGTGTCCTATTAATCTACTAATGAGTCGAACTAGTTCTGAAGTACACAGGCACCACTTCCAGACTTGTTAGAATTTGTTTGTCTCTCCCTGGTTTTCATCAATGTCAAAGCACTATCCACAGAATCAAGCTATTCTATTTTAAGAAGTACTTTGAGAAAGGATGCCCTTATCAGGAAAAGCTTTTTGAATTTGATAGGAGAAAAAAAGTACATAGTATATAATACACAATTTAAATCTGAATGAGAAATAGTTCTATTTACATTAATACACACTTAAAAAAAATAAAAAAATGTCTGTTTCATATCTGATACAGGAGTTCCATAGCATATTTTCATAACGGAAAATTGAAAAGGCTTACATGAGTCCTAAGTATCCATGGCTAATATAAACTACAGAGTAGAGTACATCCTACAGAGAACTCCGGGCAAGGTCACAAAAAACGATACACTTCAAGAAGAGGTCTTTTTCTACTGCACTACTTAGTTTGAGCTATTTAATTTCCTATTTTTCAGAAGGTTTTTGTGTTAGTTTCCACAACTACTTTCATTAATATGCTTTATAAATAAGATAAGCAGTGTAGCTTTTTCAAGTCTTCAGGAGTTGGGTGTAGCTTGTAGATCATATCTTCAAATACAGTGAGAGAAACTGGGTTTTCATGTGCTGTTTTGTTCAAAGAACAATTGAAGAATGCAAAATACAGTGTGCCATCATGAAGAATGAGCTAATTTTGAAATTAAAAATGATATCTCTAGGCTCAAAGATCTTAATTTATAGCCTAAAAAAGAACAGCCTGGATCATCTTTGCATAACTGAGATCTGTGTGCGAAGCCATGCCCTTTTTTAATGACTCAGTACATAAAATATTGATGATTGAAGATTGTTTATTATATACCTAGCATAAAATATTTTAAGATCTAAATATCTCCCAAAAGGTAATATTTTTTAATACTCTGGTTATTTTAAAAGTTGTACGATAGCATCCAAGGACTTTGCTTCCAACTAGCTGCTGTAATTCTGGTCAGAATATGTAAAGTTCCTACAAGGCTTGTTTGTTCTATATTAGAACAGCTAGTGCCTGAGATTTAAGTCCTCCTCCTTTTGGCTTCATCTTCAACTGTTCAGGAACACTGGCTGGCTGCCACTGCTCTGCAGCTGTCTAGGCTATGTCTCTATAGCTGTCCTGGGTCAGTAGCTACCCTATGTAACCTTAGTCCTACGATAAATTGGATTGTGTCCTTTGCAATTGCTTTCCATTTTTATTTGATGGTTGGATTCAAACTTGTTCTATGGTATATTAGCTGCTGATCCTTCAGATCAGTCTGACATTCTGAAGAAAATGAGTTGGAGGTGCTATACAAAGTAAAAATCTTTAGACTAAGAGAAAAATAATTTCCCTTCCCCTGTTCTATACAATCGCTAACAAGGAAAATAAAATCTCTATTTACAAGAAAGTGTTTTATTCACATGGAACAGGTAAAAAAGGCACTCAGACACAAAATTCAAAGCAATTTCTGCATCACTGCAGTCTTTCAGTATCACATACTAACGACTCAAATAATCCTGTTAATATCTTAATGTACCTTAATGTAAACAGCCCCAAAAAATGAAAAGCTGACAACATTACATTGATAAACAATGATACAAGCATGTTGATATTTACCACAGACTGCCTTTTCTCAGTTTATATGGTGCAATTTGCACTAACTACAGCTAGTGACAAAAATAAAATAAAAAATAAAAATTTCATGAAATCCCAACTTAACTCAGAGAAATTAAAAAATAAGAGAGAGATTTTTATTGTTTTTCTCAGAAATGTAATGATTACAGTGGAATATATTTTCCAATTTCTGGAAGCATCAAGAAGAAAATATGTAAAATGCTAAACATGTGGGATACAAAATTAGCAGCCTAACTTATGTCATATTTTTTCTGTGTATTCAATTAGCACAAATCCCAGATCACTCTGAAATACATACCAGGCAGTTCATTAGCTGATGAGGTTCTGACCAGGCTCCGTGGACTTTATTAACTCTATTGTCTAGAACAGAAGTTTATACATACAGCTTACACTAGAGCACTTCCATACAGATGCCTAGAGTTGTCTTAATCTTCATTGGAGTCTCTCCCTACACCATTAAAAACTGCTGAAGAATTCATGTTGTTTGATGGGAAGTGGCTACTGCAAGACATCATAATTTTGTATCCCAAGTTGTGTATTACTGGCAATGAGAAAAGGACTGACAGTAAAATGGTAATATGAAAAAATAATTTATCACTGATTTTGTGACATAGCAATACAATCCCCAAGATAACAGAAAATATCTCAGTCTCATGACCCACAGGAAAAATAAATTTCTATAAATTATAAGTTCTTATACAAGACTGTCTACTGTAGCTCTATACGGGAATGACAGAAACTACCTGGAGACAGTAAATTGCACAACTATATTTTTGATGTAATCAGTAAGGAATAAAATGCAAGATATGTCGAGGATTTTTATTTCTGAACCATGAAAAAACACTCATCAAAACACAATATTTACTGTTAGGTTTTACACATTCTGGTAAAATGTTACTATCCCAGATGAAAGCTGCAAAATAAAGCTTAATTTTACCAAGAAGATAAAGACAATAACTAAAAGCTCTTCATGCATGTTTTTGAACATATAGTCCAATGCTTTCAACACAATGAAGGAAATTATGAAAAATTAATTGCATAGTCAATAGGTTCTGATTTTTCATGTTAGCTTGAGAAAAGTGCTGTTTCTACAGACCAACCTATTGATATTATTCAGGGTAATATTCAGAGTGTTGTAGCTGCCAGTGTTAAAACACCTACCTGACAGGATGATTCAGACTTTTTCCTTTAGATATCCCAGCCATCACACAGTCAGTGGGTTAAATGCCTCAAAGAGGAAATAAAGATTACCTAAGTGGGATGCCTTTTATTTTCCACTGGCAGGACAGCAAGTGCCTTTGGGTACACTACACCACGGTGTTTGAACAGTTAGTTCATATACCTATGCAGAACAGGCATATTCATCTCTTCATCTTCAGAGCACTGAATTCACTTTTGATCACCACAAGCTAATGAAGGATGTCCCTTTTTATGCACAATTAAGGAATGTGAACAGAAAGAGACTCTAAGACTTTCCTCTGTTTGTATCTCCTACAGAGATGCCTCCACCTCAGAGAACTGCATAGCCTGTCAAAAAAAAAAAAAAAAAAAAAGGGGCAATTTTTCCTCTTCAATCTGGATCATAGCACAGGAAAAGATTGAAACATTAGACTTGTAGGTTTTGAAAGTTCATCCTTACATTATTTCATTTACATTATTATTTTAGCAGCCATTGAGTAAGATAAAAAAAAAAAAGAAGTATTCTAAGCAATCACCACTTAGAGCTGAAATTTACAGAAACACACAATTAATTCAGCAGAAGAACAGAAGAGGCAGAACACATCAAAATAGTGCACTAAAAACATGTAATTTGGTTAGTTTTTAAGAAGGCCACACATTATTTACATAATCAGCACATTTAAATTTTGTTAATGAGTTGTGAAAGTATGTTGCTTTCCTAAAGAAAGTTAAAACTTATAATATTGGTAGCTAGCACTCTACAAACATCTGATGAATTTGACTTGGTTTTTGGTCTTTTATTGTAAATACATGGAATGATTCCTAGTTTCTGTGGTACAAACAAGTTTTATTTAAGCATCTTGCTAAGCAAACTTAGTAAATCTTCTTTCTTTCCCTCCTCCTCCCTCCCCCTTCCCCCTCTTTTTTTTTTTTTTTTGGTTCTGATTCATTGACATCATGTGGCCCACCTGAATGAGTTAACTAACTCGAGAAATCATAGAAGCACATGAAAGATGTCAAGAAATCATCAAGAAAGATGTCAGTTGAGTAACTTTAGTATTTACTTGGTAGAAAGATGTCCTTAAAATATTTCTATTCTGTGGCTTCTTTGGCAAATCAATATATCCTGATGTTATCTCCCTCTGTTGTTCTACAGAATCACAGAAAACAGTAAAAAGAGTTATCAGATGGTGTCATTTTTCCTGTGTGTTCATGCAAGATTTCACTTCTTCACAAATAAGAACTTGGGAACTGTATGAATGATTTGCAGTGAAAGATGTTTTGTCTGTTTTAATAAATGTCCACTAAAAGTATCACATTTCCTCTGTACTCAGCACTGATGAGGCTACACTTTGAGTGCTGTGTTCAGTTTTGGGCCTATCACTGCAAGAAAGACATTGAGGCTCTGGAGCATGCCCAGAGAAGGAAAAAAAAGATGTGAGAGATCTGGAGCATAAGTCTTATCAGAAGCAGCTGAGGGATCTGGGATTGTTCAGTCTGGAGAAGAGGAGGCTCAGGGATGATCTTATCACTCTCTACAACTACCTGAAATGAGGTCCCACTAGTGATAGGACTAGATAGGATGGCCTCAAGTTGTGTCAGATTGGATATTAGTAAAAATGTCTTCACTGAAAGAGTGGTCAGGCACTGGAAAGAGCTGTCCAGGGAACTGGTGAAGTTACTGTCCCTGGAAATGTTCAAGAACCATTTAAATGTTGTACTAAGAGATGTGTGGTTATTGGGTTAATATTGGTGATAGGTGGATAGTTGGACTGGGTGATCTTTGAAGTGTTTTCCAACCTTGGTGATTCTATGATTCTCTTCCTTTCTCTCTCTTATCTGTGCTTGTATTAGGATAAGCATAGTGGTTCAGGTATTTTTACATAACAAGAAATTACAAAATAAGAAATCATGCTCCACAGAAGACTATGATCGACATAACAGGAACATTATGTAATGATTACACTGGCAATATAGACAACAGCAAGTAGAATAAGTAGCTTCCTAGTCTAGCAACTGTAATTTAACAGGTCATAGTGCCCCTAGGATTGTGGTCAGCTTTTTTCAGCCGCAGGAGCCTTCTTCACTTCCCTGTGATAGTGATTTATGTAACTGAATATGTCAAACTGTGTTTCCAACAACATTTTGAACACTACCAGAGACCTGACAAGCACGAGCAGTAAACTGCAGCTGTATTTTCAGCAGTATTACACACAGTAGTGATCTGGGAGTTGAGTTCATCGGTGACCTACCTAAGTTGTTACCTCCCCTCTAGAAGAGTGGTTTATTATCTCTCCCAGGTTTCCAGATTGCTTTTCTATTATCTATTTATCTTCTATACCTCTACTGACTACCTGTTTCAGCTGATAACTGCCAGCTGCCTCAAATTCTTTGTGATGCCTGATAAAGATCTCTCACGGCTGAGTCTATTGCTGTTGTTACAATGTGCTGTGTTCTCTATCCCCAGGAGCTGTAAAAGAAAAGCATTTTATTGGGCCTTGAATAGATGTGTTTGATGCTTATAAGGAAAACTGATCTCAGCAGAAAGATGTCCTTTGGCCATATTTTATCATTAGAATTCTGCAATATCTAATTCTAGTCATATTGATATGAATTTCATCACACACACACAAAACAAAGTGCATCTATCTGTTTCACGATAGCATAGCAAAACTAGGATTCACATAACAAAACTAGGATTAAAATTTTATGTTAGTGGATGGGCTTACTGTGTTCATGAGTGAGGATGCAATGGGACACAGGCTGACAATGAGTAGTGGTTGATACAAAGCTTACAGAAGGTGGTTGAGGTGAATTACCAACATGGTTTTAATGACAACTCTGAGTATTTGCTGGAAATGAGCATAAGCACCATGCCAGCTTGCCTATGTATGACAGCAGTTTGAACAGTGTGTGCATGGAACAAAAATCAGTCTAGAAAAAACATGTAGTCATCGTGTAATCATATGAACACTGTAGAACAGTGACACCAAGACCCTTTAGGTCTAGACTGTAATTAGAAGTCATAACTGGTGAGGTAGCAGAGGAAACTAAAATTCTGCATTCAAATGAAATTGTAGGACAAGTGGTTATGGGGGCAAACAGGCTAATCCAGTAGAAGACTTACCCAAATGACTACTTGACAGATTCACATAAATAATATCAGGTATTCAATATCAGCAGCTTTTTTTTTTTCTTTCTCAGGAGAAAAATATTTCTCAAAAACAAATTTCAATAGAATCACTAAAAAGACCTCAAGTTGTTATGAATCCAGAGAGGAGAGTACATAAGATGCAGTCTCCTGAAGTTTATCTCACTGTCAAATGGATGTGGAATGAATAACCAAATGTGTAACTTTTTTTCACATATACAGTACGTAAGTAAGATTACTTAATTTTTTCAAATAGATCACTGAAACATACACAGACAGCATCACCCTCAACACATAAACAAACACATACACGTGTATACACTGCTTGGAACCTTTTCTAGCTTTTTGAAATTCACATGTGAATTATTAATCGCTATCACTAATACATTTTTAATTCTTACCCTTAGAGTGTGGTTGTGAACATTCGCACTTTGAATAATGGGCTGCCTACACTGAAGATTCTGAGAGACTGGAGGGGTGTAGGACAATGACAAGGCTTTTTTTTTATTTACATCAGGGACCTCACTCATTTCAGAGCCCTCCTTCTGTAGCACTCAGAGGAGGGCACTTGCTTTGAAAACCTACTGCCAGTGAAATCAGGAGTTGCATAAAAAATTAAAATCATACTTCAACCTTTAGTCTAAGGGCAAACTACAGCTTTTGGTCAAATTAAGCAGGACACTGAGCTGTATCCAAACTCAGGATACAGGCTGTGGGCCAGAATCACACACTGCTTTAATTGCAGTTAGCTTGTGTTCAGTCTCTGCCTCAGACTAGAGAAATGTGATGAAGCGTACAGCAACAATAGGTCAATTAAGATGCACAGACCTTTCCTAGAGAGGCTGCTCTGAAAAGAGGCATACAAACTGCTTGGGGCATATATATATATGGAATATGTGTAGTGTTATGTAACAGTAAATATTCTAATGTTGTCTACTATTTATATATATATAAATATATATATATTTATAGATATAGACTATATATATATAAATACTTATTATATATACACAGAATACATCCATTTTCACTGTATTATATATCATACTACATAGTGTGTACTGGTGTACTAGTACAAATACAATCTGTGATTTAACACATATCACTGTGTAAAATTTATTGTCTAAAATATATATTGCATACATTTATACATAAAGAAAACCTCTACTTATATTTATACAGCCATGTATTCATAAAAATTAAGGCAAAATAGAGGAAATAGAACTATAAAGTGAAAAAAAAATGACCATTTATTTTCATGCATTTCCAGTTTCAGCTCCATTTCAAAACCACTTTTTTGACATTCTGCAAAGCTGTATGTGAACTGTGGATACTTCACTGAAAAAGATTATGTATCCATGTTTTTCTGCATTTTACACATCCTACATGAGGTCCTCTGTGGCCTACAATTTTCTTCAGGGCACACAAGGTGTTTCAATACAGAAGACAGCTTACCACACAATGGTACTTAGCTTACTTAACACAATGTCAAGTTTAAAATTTGCATTTCAGCAATAGCAACCCAGAAGATCCTAATTTAAACACCCGGGGTCTTATAGTTGTAGGCCTGCCTGGAAGTGACCATGAGTTTAAGTATGGCATTTGTACCAAAGTCCCCTTTGCTTGTATGCCCAGGAGTCATTGCTTGGTTTGGTGGGCCTCTCTCAAGTGCTTTTTTTTGTTTTGTTTTTGTTTTTCTTTCAAAGCCTGTAGTGTGACCTGATGCCAGAATAGACCTTGTGATCATGAGTATTCTGGGCACAACTTTCATCATACACTTGCACAAGAGATGACTGACATTGCTACCTGCATTAAAACAGCTGTGAGTTTCATGAGCTGCATTCATGAGCTGTGGATGTTTATTCCCAAAAATGACTCTGGACATAGGCAAGTAACTCAATTACTACTGAGCTTACGTGATGCCACAAAAATGGCTCCAAATTGTTTCAAAAATGAAAGCATTTTCTGTGTCACTCAGTGAACTACTTACTGCTCCTTAAACAACTGTTGTGCCAGGATCTGCCCAAGGACAGGAGCAAGCTGGCTGCTTTACAAGCACGTGATAAATTACTCCCTCCTCCTGTAGCTAAAGAACTTCCAGTGGAAACTGATGATAGAAATATTTTAACAATAATATCTTAGAGAAAAAAAGGAATTATAAGATAAGCTACATTGCTGTGTCTGTCTTCTTATTTAATACAAATTTTAAACAGAAAAAAAAATCACACAAAATTAATCAGAGCAAATAAGTAGTTGTAACAAAGAAATCTGATTTCTATGCACCTGTGCTTCAAGACGGCAGTCCTCCATGCCTGAATTCTTTGATGCATAGTAGATATTACCACTGCAGCCTTTTCTTGGGTGTCCTGCTCCTTTCCAGAGTATTTTTGAAAGGCCATTGTTCATTTTGGCTGATGCCAGATAAGGGATAAAAACACTATTAGCAGAAGATAGACAAGCCTATCAAGTCCCTCTATTGCTCAACAGCAGCTCAGCAAACTGAATATTCTTAAATAAAACCCAGCTTCTCTCTTAATATTCGTAAAGGTCTATCCCCAGTTCTTAAAATGCCTGTGAAAAAAGGAAGTTTAAAGCTTGTACCAAACAATCTGTGCGCATTAAAGTTATAAAAACAATAAATAAAAGTCACATTTACCTTTTGTACACATTTTGCAACATGATGTCAACAACTGTAGCTACATTTTTTTTTTTTTCCTCCAGATTACTTAAAATGTTGCACATGACATGCAATGTTACCCTTGAGAATAGGCATTTATGGCAAAGGGTTTAATTATGTAATTACGTGGTTATGTTCCATCATTTTCCCCATAGGATTTTAGCCTCAAGGACAGAATTTTGGGATAATTTAAAGGCTGTTCTTATAACATGTTCATGGCATGTATACAAAAAGTCCCTGAATTTTTCTGCAAAGCGTGGCAGTGGGGAAAAGGGAGAGAGAGAGCCACGAGTTTAATCAAGAACTCATTCGTCATGGCCAGATTTGCTGTTTGAGAAGGTGAAGTTCTCCCGTTCTGCACACAAAGATCGCTGTCATTTTTTCTTGACATAAGCTTGGCGCGCCTTGCCGTCACCTTTGTGTGGAACGGACATCGAGTGCAAACAGCCACATGATGCAAAACGCTCGGCGCTCCGTGTCCCGCTGAGGAGGACAGAGGGGTGGGACGGAGGGGCGAAGGACACGACTCGCCCTGGCAGAGCCGAGGTGAAGAGCGTGACACGCGGCCGAGGCACCCCGCGGGCGCGGGGCCGGGCGGGGGCCGGGCGCTGCCTTTCTCGCCGGCTCGTCGTCTCCGGGCCGGGCGCCGCGCCCCCGTCGGCCCCGCGGAGCCGGGTTGGGCAACCCGGGAGGCGTCTCCTCCTCAGCCCCCGCCCCGCCGCGCCGGTGCCGAAGCGCCTCGGCCGCTCCCCCGCAGCACCCGCGGGACAGCGGCGCCCCGTCGGCCCCGCAGCAGCACCCGGGGCTCCCTCCCCGCCGCCCGGCCCGGGCTCTCCTGCCGAGGCCGCCTCATGGGGAATAAATAAATTCATAGCCCCGCTCATCCCCGCGGCAGCGAGAGAAGCCGGCGGCGGCCGCGGGATTAGATCCAGCCCGAGCTAGAGACCAGGTAACGTAACCTACCCGCCAGGAGGGAGGAGGAGGAGCAGCGAGGCCGCTGAGGTCGCCCCCATCGGGGAGGGCTCCGGGGGACGGAGACGGGGCTGCCGCAACCGGGGCGCGCCGGCGTCCCCCCCCCCCCCACCCCCCGGCCCCGCTCGCTGCGGGCGGGAGCGCTGCTGCCCCCGCGCTGTGCGCGCCGCAGTGTCAGTCACACACACGCACACGCACACGAGCCGCCACCCACGCAGGGATGGACGGACGGACGGATGGATGGATGGACGGACGGACGCCGCCCCTCGCGGGCGCTGCCCACTGGTCCCGAAGCAGCCGCTGCAGGGAGGCGCCGCACGCGTCGCCGTGCCCATGCGGCCGCCGGGCGCTGACAGCGGGCGGGGAGGCGGGCGTCGGGGCCGAGCCGAGGCCGCATCCCGGGGCGTTGCCGCACCTCCCGCTCCGCGCAGAGCGGGTCCGCGGCCAGGGCCGCCCCCGCCCCGGGGCAGCTCCGCCGGGAGACGTGGGCGGGAGGCGCGGCAGCGAGGCTGGAGCAGTGTGCCTGACTGGGCGTCACTTGGCGGCAGCGGCCCCGAGGGGAGCGGTGACGTCACACCGCTGTGCTCGGGGTGATCTCTGGGAGGGGTCCGCTGGGACCCTGCGCTGTGCCTCTGCCTGGCGTGGGCCAGCGCTGATTCATCATCTCCGAACAACGCTGGCTTTGCTTAGAGGCTGTGCACCCAGCTCTACCCGTGACTGGTACCAGAGCCGGGAGAACGCTCCTCCAGCGTTATTTTTATACGACCTCTGCTAGCACACTGGGGACACAGCGTCCTTGAAGTTTCTCTTGTGCGGGGTATTGATAACCTTGTCCTGATAGAAAAGGGTTTCTCTGCGCCCACACAGATCTCTGTGCTCTGGCATTGTGGTTCTTGAAGTGACCCCTACAAGACACTGGAGGTGGGACACAGCCCTAACACAGACCTTTCACATTCTGGAGACCAAAGTGTGCTGTGGTGCTCCCGGGAGGGCCCAGAAAGGGAAGGATCTCTTTACCCCGCAGGCACCACACTCCATGCAGGCACGCCACTGCTTTTCAAATAAGAGGTGAGCTAGAAAACTAAACAGAGAAAAATAAATTTTTGAGAGAGTACTTTTTTTGTTGTTGTTGTTCTCAGATGCCAGCCTGAACTTTAAGCAAAGAATAAATCTTACCGAGATCCTTCTTCTTGCTTTTCCCCCAAACAGTAAACTGTGACATGCGGATGCCTTGGCATCCATTCCCAGTTCTGTGGTCTCTATAATAACCACTCGTATCTCCATAGTGACATCCACCTGTGGCTCCAGTTACATATCATGTACATAGCGATGAAAGACATGCTTGCAACTTCCCTTGCAGGAATGGAGCCATAAACTTAACTGCACACCAGTTGAGACAGTGAAATATTGCCTTGGCTCTCTCCAGATGAGCCATGATATGAAAGGTGGTCTTCAACACTGAGGGGGTAGACTGATATTTAAAGAAAACAGGAAACCAAGAAGTAGTTCAATGAAAGTGGTAATGCTTTTATTTGTACATACTATATTTGTGAATAATGCATGAATGATCCTCTTCTTACTTTTAAAGACAGCTCTCTCCCCTCTTCCATGATTACTAACTTTCAATATCGTGCTTGAGAATGAGTGCTGAATATCTTCCACATAAAAGGAAGACAAGAAATTATATGTCAAAAGTTTCTATAATGTGTGCAATTAATTATAGAACCGTAACTTCACATATCTGAATAGCTCAGCTAACTTAGTTTGGAACACAGTCTTTCTAATACAAGTGACCTCAGAGCAAAACAACTCTTTGAGGAAGGCAAATACTGGTGGCTTGTGTGTGTATATGTGTGAATGATTTCAGATAATTTCACCAGCCTCGTTTTTTTTAATATGATTGAGACATGGGATAGCCTAAGTTTCAAATGGAGTCTTTGTGGGAATTCTTAATTAATTGTAGAAAATGAAATTCTCACATTTTGTGCATAGAAAGACTCTTTGAAAGATCTAGTGATACAGCTGGTCAGAAGTGGTACTTCTTACGTAAATTGATGAAGGAACAGTAGACACAAACTTGGGGGAGACTGAAATATTTCAAAGGGAAATATCAAAGCAACAGTTATACAGCTTAACACTGTGACTCTGCAGCTACAGTAAGGATGGGTTGAATTTTTTTCAGCAATTTGCAATGTAAATGAATGCACCATTAATAGTGTAAAAAATATCCATCCAGTCTTCAGCCTAATTCCATCTGTCACTTCTCAGTGGTATGTACTGGATTTGGACTCACTCAGCTCTTGTTATTGCAAAATGCTCATTCTAGAGTCAGGGTTCTATGGAAGCAGGAAATCCTATGGGCAGTTTTGAAGATGCTATTACTTATGGGCATAGAAGTTAAGGCAGAGTGAAGAGCAGTCTTTGAATCACAAGCTGATTTGTTTAAAAAATGTTATTATTTCCTTCCTTTTTTCATTCCAGTATTTTCTACATTTTTACTATTTCTTTGTGTATGTATACTTATGTTTCTGGTACCCATTGGTTTTCTGTTCCGTCGTCTTCGGAAAAAAAAATCCACATTAGTATCCTTTCTTTCTTAAGTAATTTTTCTTGTCTTCTTTTTATGACAAACAGGTGGCTTTGCTTGCAGTATCTCCTGGTTATTGTTTAAGGAAGGAGACTACAGCTCACCTCATTTTTCTGCTATTGCAACATCACAGGATACTTGTGAAGAGTTGAATTTTTCTTGAGTAGATTTCTGCTTTAGCAAAGATGGTGTCTGAATGAAATTCTGAATTGATTCTATACCTCACTCTCTTTGCTAGAGTTAATGCTGTCCATTTTCTTATGTGATAGTCAAGACAAGAAAAATGGTCTTTATCTATGCTAATTATCTGTGTTGTTAAATGATTTTTTTTTTTCTTCAAGGTTGGTGTGATTATTAAAATGTAATTCTCCTTTGATTTTTATTTAATAAAATGTTAGGTCATATCCATTAATAATTGATAGTGAATGTCAGTTCCTCTATCTGTTCAGATAACATATATATTATGTCCTAATGTTTGCACTACACCAAGGAGAATATTACATAGGAAAATAGAATTTCATTCGTCAGGTGTTTTATGTATCAAGCAAATGTGAGAAACAGGCTATGTTCCATGTATGCATCCCAGTCCAAACCTGCATTCTTTGGCATGTTTGTATTTGTGAGCCATTGTGCCAACTTTCGTAATTTTACTGTGAACCTTGGAACATTCAAGCAAAAATAGTTGGGATGTAGGAGTAAGGGTATGATATTCTGTGACTTGAGTAATATAAGCTAACTGCTTAGCTTTACATTCTACCATGTATTTCCAATATTTCTTATAGCTGTTGTTCTTAAACAATCAGAACAAGCTTTTACTGAAGAACAAATTCATAGCTCACTAGTTACAGTGTCTGGCAAACTAGAAGGAGTCTGTTTTTTTTTCCCTTGCAGTCTCTTGAGTTTTAATTTATAATACTTATGTCTGGAGGAGGATAGTCACAAAATTGCAGGGGTTGGAAGGGATCTCAAGAGATCACTGAGTCCAAACCCCTGCTAAAGCAGGTACTTTACAATAGGTTGCAACAGGTAGGCATTCAGATGGGTCCTGAACATCACCATAGAAAGATGATCATAGAAAGACCTCTCTGGGCAATCTGTACCATGCTCCATCACCCTTCCATAAAGAGGTTCTTCCACATGCTAGGATGGAACTTCCTATCCTTGTCTTATCTCTGCACACCACTAAGAAGAGCTTGGCCATTTGCTTGCCACATCCCTTTAGAACAATTTCTTATCATCAGCTCCTTTTATTGATTTTATTTGTGAATTTAGTTTATAAAGTGATATTAGATGGTTCCTTTATTTGTTATCATCAAGTTCAGGCCACCAGTTACCTCCTATATTTTTTTTTATTTTCAGGGCATAGTGCTTTCCTGTCCTGTTCTGCATGAAAAGCAATTGCTGAAAAAGTGAATAAGTATTAGCAAAAGGATATTGACATTACTAGGGCAATTGAGAAAGGTTGTGGTCAAGGGGATGATCTATGTGGGAACATTCAGAAAGCATATGCTACACAGAAAACTGTTCAGACCATGTCCTGTATGAATGGCTTTTGTTATCTTCACGTTTTTAAGAAGTTCTTTAGACTGGCTTATCTTCATTCAGCTGTTAGAAGCCTCCTGCTAGTCCTTCAGGCACGTTGCTCCCATCAGATGGCCTCTGTGGTAGCAGACTGTTGGCAGAACTCCCAATTCTGGCACACAGGGTTAATGAATATAAAACAAAGACTTGTAATTGTGTTCATCAAAGAAATTTTACCATTTGCAGTCACTACAGTGATGGTAGTGAGGTAGTGATAGTACAATGGTGAATGTTGCCTTTTGCATGAGGTGCATGCAACAGAGATTAGTAAAGTCAGTCCCAAAGCATTGCTACATAATTTCTAAGTATAGAATTTATTTTATTTTCAAAGAAATATAAACTTTAATGCTTATTTTAGCACTCATTCTCAACAACATGCTTGCAAATATAAGAAGTTATCCATTGTTTAGGCACACTTGCAGTCTATGGTACAAGCAAAAATGAGACAATAAAAGATAAAATTTCAAATTGTTTCAGCATCAACTTCAAGTTTATACTTCTCAGTGCTCAATTTCTTCCAAATTTAAGAAATACTGAAAACAAGTGTGTACACTACTAGAACTGTGTATTAGTGTATTAGAAGAAACAAGCCAAAAGAAAAATTTACCACTGCTGTGAAAAGAATAAATGTATAAATGTATAAATGCATAATTGATTATTTTTTAAACAAAATCAGTTCCTACTGTAATTTATTTGATTAATATTGCAGGTGGAAAAAATGTGTACGCTTTTAAAATTAATTGTATTAGACCTTTTCCTTTACACCAGGGATGAAGTTTTTTGTGGCTATTTTTTTTTTTCCCAATTAACTGCAATAATTATGTACATATTTGGCAGTGAGGGTTACAATTTTTGAAATAACATAGGACTGTGTTCAAACAGCCAGCTATAGCGGCATGACTTCTTAGACACTGCTGCTTTTCTCTGCTGACTTACAGAAATTGAAAGCCTTAAAATAGGGGTATCTAAATGTTTTGTGATACTATTGAATTAAAATGCCACAGGAGTTGCAGATACCTAATTGGGTTCCTATAGTTTGCATTCTTAATATGGCCCTTGGGACAAGTTTCAAACAGAAAGAAAAAAAGAAACCTTAATGATGCAAGCAAGCTGCTCTTGGGCATGTAGATGTCTGATTTTTAAAAACTGGAATTGTATGTGTTAAATTCCTTGATGATTTTTGGTAAGTTCTCCATTGAATAACTCATTTTCTAGACTGCTTTTGGAAGCTGCGCCACCAAGGAGAAGTCACATAGGAGAAAATGATGGTCTGCTTGAGGGTATGCAAGCCCTATAGACAGATCTGGATGGGTTTGAATCAATGGGCCGAGACAGCTGTTCAAAAGACCGAGTGCTGGGTCCTGCACTTTGGTCACTACAGACATATTCATCGCTGCAGGCTTGCGACAGTGTGGCTATAAAGCTGCAAGGAGGAAAAAGATTAATTGACAGCCATCTGAACATCAGTGTGCTCAGGTGGCCAAGGAGGCCAATGGCCTCAGAAATAGTGTATTCAGCAGGACCAGGGAGGTGTTCATCCACCTGTAGTCTGCTCTGGTGAGGCCACACCTTAAGTGCTGTGTTTAATTTTGGGCCCCTCACTGAAAAAATGAAACTGAAGCCCTGGAGCATGTCCAGAGAAGGGCACTGTAGTCTTATGAGGAGCAGTTGAAGGAACTGGGATTGTTGAGTCTGGAGAAGAGGAGGCTCAGAGGTGACCTTATCAATCTACAACTCTCTGAAAGGAGGTTGTGGCAAGGTGGGGATGAGCCTCTTCTCCCAGGTAACAGCAATGGGGTGAGAGACAATGGCCTCCAGTTGCACCAGGGGATGTTCAGGTTGGATATCAGGAGAAATTTCTTCTCAGTAAGAGTGGTCTGGTGCTGGAACTACCTGTGCTGTCCAGGGAAGTGGTTGAGTCACCAGCCCTGGAGGTGTTAAAAAAATACTGAGTGACGTAATTTAGTGGCCATGGTGGTGGTGGGTTGACAGATACAAAGTCTTTGTGGTCTTTGTCAACCTTAATGATTCTATGATGCTATAAATAGGACTGTTGTCTAGAGGCATAAAGGCTTTATTCTCATTTTTTTCTGATGTAGTTATCCAAAAGGAGATGTTTTGATGTTGTTATGCTGGATATGAGTGCTTTATTTCAATTTAGGTTAATTCTTTATTCATACATAACAACACTGCAGCACAGTGTCATAAATGGCCTCTTTTGGATTTAGCTCTATTAGAATAGTGAAAGAAGTTTATAAGTGAAGTTAGTGAATATAAGGTCCAAACTCACATAAGGCTGAGAAACCAGGGAAGGAATTTTAAACTGACATCTAAACATGCTGTGGCATTTTCTGTCAATTATGTTCAGAGATGCACTCAAAGAATATGACAGTACTGCTAATAGGCATTTCCTGTTTCTGTGACTCCAGTTCTGTATTTCATCTCCATATCCTAGTGCAGTTCCAGTGGCTTGCTCTTTATTTACATACATTAAGGGCTGAGTACACTCTTTTGATTGCTTTCAAAGACTTTTGGATCACTGGCTTTGACTTGACTGATTAGTTTAAATGAAAATTATTTATCTTAATGATTATCAAAATGATTTCTGTTTTGAAACAAATACTCCCATGTGTTCTTCTACGTACTTTATTTCCCCTCAGTTCTTTCTGTGGGAGCATTTTCTGCCTTTATTAGAACAGGAGGAGAGACTGAGGTCAATATTCTGCTCTGCTCATCTCACCGGTATGCTGTATTTTCAGTGCTAAAACTGGAAACTGTTATACATCCTCACTTGTAAGATAGCTTTTATATGGAGTAGATGATGCTCCTCCATAGTAACCAGTATGTATGTTACCTTTAGACTTGCAAGTGTTTACATTCTTTACCCTTAGTGTTTTATTTATTTATTTATTTATTTATTTATTATTTCTGCTTTTCAGATCTCATGGGTAAAGGAAAATATGTAGCCTTAGAAGAATGATAAATTGAAGAGGTGAAAGCAGATTAGAAGTGAAAGAATTGTCATTATTATGAGGAATTTCACAAAGGTGAATGCCTTCAAGCCACCAGGAGAATGATGGATCGTATTTTCACAGGAGTTTTTAGTTGTCTGTAGATATTTATTTATTTATTTATTTATCTATTTATTTATTTATTTATTTCTGAGGAAGTAGTAGAAAGAATGTTGACTTTAGCTTTTATTATATCTGTGTGCTGTGGGCCTTAGCAACGTTTTTGTTGATTAATTGTGTTATCTGATCACAAAATGTTACACTTTTCTATAACAGAATTTCTTCCAAACATGTTGCTTATAAAAGAATAAATACCAAATATGTTATGAGGAAAACTAACCATTAAACAATTCTCAAACCTTAGAACTACAGTCTAGAAAGTAAAAATTAGGCATTGAATCTTACAGTTATTGTTTAGCCTCTGGTTGAGAATATCTTGAGTTCCAGAAGCAGTTTGCAAAAAGACAAATGTTAAATGTTCAGAACCACTTAACTTAACATTACACTTAGCACTTTAATCTATTAAATCTATTTAATCTTTTGGATTTCCTTGAGCAGAGATAGTTTGTGACTTCAGGAGAGGGAGACATGGACTCTGCAGTATAGATTAGTTCCATAAGTTGCTCCCCACTTACTGATTGTACAGCAGTGTGAAGTCATACTACACTGCTTTCTTGCAAAGTTCATCTACACATGCATAGTTGACTTCCTCTCACTTGGACCACTGAAAAGGCACTTTGACATAAGAAACGAATATGTCATGTCTACATTTCCACATTTGGTACTGTCCAAACGCATAAGGATGTGTTGATTCACCTGAAGCTTTCCAACTTAGAATTATTTTTATGATTAAAACAAATAAACAAAGAAATTGTTTCCACTATTTTGTTTAATAGTAAAGTTGATTGTTTTATGCAACCTGCAAAAATATGTGTGATCTGATATAAAGGCCTGTTCTTTCCAAAACTAATACAAGTTCTTTTTCTGACTCTGACAGCATAAATAGCCAATAATGTAACAAGACATTCTTTCTTAACTAGGTAATCAGCTTGCACTTTTAAATGTATTTAAGAATTACAGAAAGGCTGTATATTGAAAATAATGATTTTAATCCTGTTCTTGCTCATTAATGTCTTTCAGCAACACTGTTTTTTTTTTTCTTTTTCCTATACAAATTTGCTGAAAAAAATAGCAGAAGTAGTTGATGTGTACATGTTTATTTTTAAGGTATTACACCCAAATTGCTAATCTAGTAGAATACTGAACGATACTTTTCATTGAGGACAGAGAATATATCTTTAGCCCTAGTAAGTTAGTTAAGGATTTTTTTTTTCTTTTTCCTTCTCTTTTTTTCTTTTTTCTTTTTATTTCTTTCATTTACCAGCTTTATCTCAGGTGTAGAAGTACTTTTTTTTTTTTTTTTTGTATGCAACACTGTCAAATCTAAATTAAGTCTTTAATTTAAATTACTGGGTCCTAGATGAGGAGGTTGTTAACTCTTAATAACTGGAGTTTTAATCCTACTTCTCAACCAATCCTCTCATCTAACCAACACTCTTACAGGATAAAATCAGAAATTACAACTTTACTCTGAACAGCCCAGCTTATAAGTGCATTGAACAGCAGATACAGAGGTTTTATAAACAGAGAATCTTGCATCTTGATGTAGTCTCAAAGAAGCATCTTCTTGTTTTTCATAAAGGCAACTGAATATATGTAAGTCAGGTGATGGTAGTTTTGTAATAGAAATAATGTTGCATATATACAAATAACAGTTGATAGGAAAAAATAGGAAGAAATATGCAACATACTGCATACTAAGAGATGAATGAACAAAATAGGAAAGCACTGAAAAAAAGAGGTGTGAATGCAGTTGTTCAAAGTTTCAGGATGTTTAGGTGTTTCGAGAAAGTTTCGAACCTAAGTGTCAAATATACAGAGGAAAGTGTTTTCCTTAAGATTTTATTCCTTTGGAGCATTTCTATGACCAGGTTTATAGGAGAAATAGTGTATACTTATGGATAGAAAAGGAAGACTATTTCTTACAAGAACAGTGTGAAAGATGGTATGGGGGTGAAGGAGGGGAACTTGCATGCTGGCAGTACCAGGGAGTGAGGAGGTGTAGATTCTGGACCAAGTAAGAATGCAAAAGGATTGAATGCTTTAAGATGTTTTACTGCCATTACTTCGCCTTAGCCCACGAACTGCCAGAACAGAACAGATGATCTTTCAGACAGGTATTAGCAGTAAATTTAGCCCCCTAAAGACCGAAGAACTTCAGTAATGTAGGAAATTTTTATTTATCCTACCAAAGCAGAGCAGATTCTGTTTTCCAGTGCAAAGTGGCTAGTGTTACTTCATGGTGTTCTCACTGCTCCATAGGGGAGGTTGAACTGTTTGGTCCGTCTCTGCTGGGTTCATTAACTTTATGTGTTTGTTTCTGTTACCCCAGTTGAGAAGAGAATGGCTTGCATTTATGTTACTAAAAGGCTGGACCTGAATTATTTAACCAAACCCCACAGAGCACAGAACCTTTTGTATTTGGTCGAACTCGTGCACCCAAGGTCATTTTCATCTGCCCCTCTGACCTTGCCAGAGGGAATCGTTGTTTATTTCTTCACATGGTAGACAATTTTATCTGAATCCTGCTGAGGAGAAATGGGCTACCTACTTTCTACTGCAGAAGGGAATCAAGAGAAACTGTTTTCTTTCTTTAGTCCAAAAGAGAAAAAACGTATGTAGGACTTCTACATAATTCCTTTATTATTATTATTTGTCTTGGAGATTGTTGCAGTGATTCTTCAGATAGGGGTAGGAGACTGGTGACAGCAGTGAGAAGATGCAAAGTTTTGAAAGTAAAGAAACACAGGAACAGTATAATCCATTATAACCTGCTATAATCCATTAGACTGCTGGACTTTCACTCTCTGGCAGTCCAGAAATGTGTTGACTGATTCATTTGCTGCCCTCTTCTTAAGGAAGGTCATTGTAGCCCAAAATACCTAAAAAAGCTCCATGCCTCAAAGGAAAGGGATGAACAGTACTGTCAGAGCACTGGTTTTAATTTAAACTCTAAAATGCAGCAGTATAAATAGAGACCAGATTGAGCCTGGTTGTGAACCGGGGTTGACTTTTGAGAGGCTGTGCTAAGTTTAACATCTTTAAAAAAGACAAAACAGCTGCTGTAGATCCATAGCAAACTAGTACAGTGATTTGAATATTCTACCTGTTGAAATTAAAGCTGTTAAATTTCTCTCAAATAGACATACTCAAGGTGGCTGATTAGTTGAGAGAGGAAAAAACTGAAAGAGGAAAAAAGTGAACTGTGAGGGAAAGGTGCTGAAGTGACATTCAGGCCAGCTGGGAGCTGCATAAAATTTGTATCTCTCTTGAGGAGCCTGTTGGCAGGATTTGTGTGGATTTCTGCCCATAAAAATAAACCGGCTTTACGTTGGTAGAAACTGCAGCCAAGAGTTATCCCTTGGGGGTGAAGGCTTCTGCCAGAACAGCTGCCCCTCTAGGCAAAGTAGAAAGAAATTACACTACACCCCTTAATCACAACAGGGTCCTTGTCTTTAAAGAAAATTATTTCATCAGGTTCTGGATGTTTTTGTCACTGTGCTTGTGTATTGAAGTACTGTGTACCCAAGCACAACTGTCATGTTGCCACTTTAATCTATGCATGCACTTATTGCTTACTTGTTTTAAACGCTTCCCTTAATCATTTGGATGAAAACCAAGTGAAATTCCAACAAAGATAACACATGTTTAAAGTTTTGTGTGTGTAAATCATAACCTAAAAGCTGGAGACTTTCTTACAGGCGGGAAACAAATATTTTTTGCTTAGCATAGAAACTACAGATATTTACTACGTTAAAACTAAGAATTACAGGAGACTTTCAGAAGACTGACACCATTCAAAGTTAAGATACCAGAAAAGTCAGTAGTACCACTCCATTGAAGCTCATTTTCCTTTTCCCTTATATTTTTGCAATGTCTTCACAGCATCCTGTCTTCTCTGGAGAACACCCTTTCTTCTCTCAAACTCACTAAGCTTCATGCACACACACTTATTTCTGCAGAATTGGTCTCACAGACATGATCTGATCTGACTACAGAAATGTATTTTTTTACTTGTCTGCAAACACAGTAATTCATGAAAGAGAAATGAAGGAATTTGGTATCAGAATCAAAATTGACACAAGTAAACCAGAAAATTTACAAGCATATGTTAGTGATTTGAGCATATTGCATATTTTGTCCCTCATGAGCTACAGTTTTTTTTGTTTTTTTTAAACCAAGGAAGATTCATATGACTTTCTTTAAGGCATTAGGTGATATTCAAGTAATCACAGCTGCTACTTCTGCCCTCATAGAGTTACAGTCATCTGTAGCTATAATAATAATTTTAAAGATAATTCATTCTTTTGTGTGTGATGGTTCATATAGCAAAATGTAAGATAATGAGGAAGACTGAGGGGAAATCTGAAGTCTGAGGGGTACTGGAGAAACATGAAACATCACTCCTGTGGCAAACAAGCCTCAAATCAGCTGTGAGGTTTTTCCTTACCTTGGACTTTGTATCCTGGCGTGTGCTTGAACTGTTTGAGCTGTAATAGTGAGAGGGCAAGCCTGGCAGCCTTGGAGGCTGGTGGATTAGGGAGGCAGAGTGGACATAGGGCTATCAGCAAGGGGCAGGCAGGCACTGCTGGGGAGGGCTGGCAGACTGGTGGGGAGCATGTGTTTTTGCAGCACTGCCATTGCAGTCAGTGCCAAATTACAGGTAGCAAGAAGGAAACTATTGATATTTTTCTTTAGCCTGAGATTTGCAGCTTGTGCACAGGTACTCACAGTCCTCTGTGCTTGCTGCGGCTTGTAAGTCACCAATGTGTCTGGTTCATTCTGAAGGATGGTGTACAAGAGGGAGACATTACTGCTGCCTCTTTCCCATCCCTCACCTTGGAGCAGATAAAAAATCTTAATGTCCAGGGACATCAGGTAAGTCTGTTCCTACTGTTGTCTCTTCATGATTCCTTGTGTTTTTTTTTTTTTTTTTCATTGAGTCCTTAATGTTAGCCACTGTCAACGAGTGCCTGCAGGAGAATCAAACAAGCCTCAGCCCCAAAGGCTGTGAGTTCACAAAATGTTAGGCAATGTGATGTGCAATATAACATTTGTATTTGCATTTTCTTCATACCTAACACACTGAAACTTGTTTCTAATAGGCACTGTCATGCCTTATGACATGTCTTATTACTCAAGCTCTTGCGTATATGCAGTTATCTAAGCTAACATTATCATTCAGGCCTGAATGATAATGCTTTTTACATAATTCATGGAAAATAATTTTAAATGAATATTATACTTTTTTTTTTTTTTTTCTTCTGCAAATAGATTTACTAGGAAATTCTTGAGCTTATTTGAAAAGTCTTGTTACCATATCTGGCAGTTATTGTCCTGGCTAGTAGTAAGCTATCCCTGATGCATATCCTAACTATATCATCAGGAACAGCCTTAGCTATTTTGTTGCCGTGAGCAAAAAATATTCTCCTGCCTCTACACCAACATTTGTAAGAAATCATTTTTAATACCACCCGTTTTTATAGACTTTTAGAATGCTACATATTCAGCTATTAAAAAGTATAGTCTCAGAAAGTTCTAGAAAAAATATGAGACAAAGTGTCTATACCTTATAAAAATTAATGCCTTATTAGCAATTTAATTAGTGCAGTCACAAATTGGCTCTGAAAATGCTGCCTCTCCAATTCTGCAGCTCTGGGCAACTGTCCAGTCTTTACATAAGGTAAGCTGCCCTCCGCATTGTTCTGTGAGGCACTGAACATCATTGCAAGTTTTAATTGGTGTTTGGATGGTTTATGCAATGATTCGGTTGAGTAAATTGTGAATTAATACTGCACATATGAAATCTGCCACTGTTTTATTTTAATAAAAAAAATGGCCAGAGATTTGCTTTTGCTATATATTTACTTTCAAAATGGATAGTATTAGTTGGCTACGGTATGTACATAAGGCATGAGATAGTTTATCTTCATCTTCTATAAATTTTCCTCTACACTGCCATGATAGCCACAAAAATGTTAGTAATGCAGTATTTCAGGGTTACGTATTTTACAAACACAGCAAAAGAAAATCCTGTACAAAATATGAGTATTGCAGCACATGCTGTTCAAAGACTCATTGCTCAGCGAAAATGAGCTTATTTTTCACAGCAATAAAGAAAAGATTGCAAAATTTCAGATTTCAACACTGTGCTGTTAAGTTGTGGATCTCTTTCAAGGAAGATCACAAGAACCATTTTTTAGAATTCAGAAAAGATATTTTTCAATTTCGTATTTTATTGCAGTTTAAATAAACAAGAAAAATCTCTTCCCACTCCAAGAAATCTTCAGATTGAACAGGAAGAAGCATCTGAGTCATTAATGTAGTATTCCATACTACAGAAAATGCATTCTGCATATGTAGGGGTGGATTAACCTGATCAAATGCAGAGCTTGGCAGCATAGATATATATAATTGAGCTAGTTATCTATGTTATATAATGGATGGATATAGCTACGTTTATGTTTCAGATCATTTAACTGTCACTCAGACATGTGAAAAGGTGATATTGATCTCAGAAGTTTTTTCCTGACCACTGACTATAAATGGAACCAAGATATTGAGATCACATGTAGATGCCAGTACTCTCAGTGTCAAAAGATGGCTGTGATGAATCCTTCCTTTAAATCAGAAAGAGTCACAAATGGTAGATAAACCAAAGAATACACTGAAGCCTTTATTACAAACCTTAGTGTCTCCTAAAACGTGAGAAGCTAAAATTACATAGTAGGAAGAGAGGCAGGAGAAATAGAGATTCTCCCTGAATATCTGAGATGTTATAGATGATAAGCCAAAAAAAATATTCATGCCAACAGAAAAAAGAGTGACCAAATTCCAAACCAATGCTTAGCTTAAAGCAGTGTTGTCACTGCTAATGTAAAGCATTCTTTCAAGAAGGAAAACATCCTTAGGTTGTGATCAAAGGACAAATTGTGCTGGAGTGTTAAATATGTCGCTTGGCTGCATGCAAAAAAAATTATTTTTTAGGTGTCTGTTAATAAGCAGATGTGCTGGAACAGACATTAGTGAGTAGCAAACCTGAGCTGGAGTTCTGGTGATCATCCAAAGTAAATGATTATTGTGAACCTACCTCAATTTTTACAGTTTAAGCTTATGATCTGAAAAGAAATTCTCAGCCTGTTTTTGGTGTCTGGCACTCTTCCAGGAATCAGCAGTTAAATTTAATGAGCATGTGCCTATGTATGAGTTGGCATTAATTTGCAGTAAAGTAGCTACATCTAGGTATCCATCTCAGAGGAGTTCTGAAGAAGCTAGATCTATATTATACTTAAAAATCTACTGCTGCTGTTGGTCACAAAATATTCTGGTAGATTAGTCTTGTATACTGAGTTGGGTGACAGCCTCTGGTGTGTCTAAATTTTTGTAGACAAAAGACCAAGACAGCGTTAACTTTATTTTTGTGAAGTGCAAGCTGACGATGAACTGGAGGCCAGCTGCCTGCCACCTGCGTGCCCTGTGCCAATTAGCTCTGTCACTCAGAAGTGCACTTTAATGTGAGCTCTGACCTTCTACTTCATGTTCAGTTCCCTGTATTTAGAAGGTTAGCCCCAGTGTAGGCAAAGATTTAAGCCCTTCTGTTTTCTATCTGAAGTGTGTGGACGTGTTCCATCTCTGATTCACCACCATGGTTCTCAGTTAGAGCTGTTTGGGGCTTGCTGGTGTTGACTCCATGAAGTGTCCCCAGAGGACAACTATAGAAGCACCTTCTAGAGTGTTTCTGCTATCCTGCTATTATTCTCTTTCTACAGTTGCTGTGTGTGGATGCAGAAATCTTGAGGCCACAGTTGACCTATCTTCCCCTGCCCTGGCTCTCCCCAGGTGGGCCAGGAGCCTGTGAAAGGAAGGGCCTCTCCTGAAGGCCACAGCGGGGGGAACATCTTTGCTGACACAAGTGAGAAGCTGCACCCACAACTACATACAAGTTGTCAAAATTTAACAGAGCGTGTCCAGAACAAACAATAGCTCGCTTCCTATTTTTTCCCAATAATAGGAAACGTGCTATTGTTGTTACCTCGTGCTCTCTGTCAGAGTTCAACAACCCATGTTTACTTCCTTTTTTTTTCTCTTATGTGCATATGTCAGCAAACTTGTTCCCTTCCTGTCGTTGTACTGGGACAGACACCCCTTGCAAAGAACTGTCCCTGCAGTTCTACATCAGAGGCTTACCTATTCCTGCTACATATTATCTCCACTATATTTCATCCTTCCTGAAGGAGCCATTTCAGCTTCAAATTAAAGTTTTAGACAGTATAAAGATCAATTAAATGATAATATTTTCTCATGATTAGGGTGGTATTTTTCTTCAAGCAGTGCTCACACTGGGTGTGCTTATAGGAGTTCTAAAATTCATCTCACTTTCCAGGAGAGATTGTCCCAGCTCTTTTAAATGCTGATCACCATTGGCATCACCTTTTTTTTTTTTTTTTCCTCCCAGATAAATAATAAAAAAATGTAGGATTGCTTCTTTCCCTGTGAGTATTCCAAGTGCTGGACTATGAAGCAACAGCCATTTTCTCATAAAAACGTGCCACAGGGACTGCCTGATATTCCCAAACAATGCACTTCTAAACCTTTAAGGCTTTAATATCAGTTACACAGTGGACAAGGAGAAGTTTCAGTTGTTTTAATCTGAGTTGGCAGAATGTTTTTCCATTTAATTTGATCATGCGGTTTCATCCCTTGCAGGCCTTATTGGGTCAAGGGAAGCATGGTAAATGAGGCTGGTGAAAAATGACAACTATAAGAACACATACACTTTGTTTGCTTCTCCAAGAATATAGTTAATGTCTTTTTTTGCCATTAAAAAGGTAGGGGTTCTGATGTTAAAAAAATGTATGCATTTTGCTCAGAATTCCTGAGGGAAATTATGATTTGATCTAAGGTACAACTTGCCTTTTATACATATATGTATTTATTTCATCATCAGTATTGCAAGTAGATTCTTTTTCCTTTACAAAAATGGTGAATAAAGAAATAATGTAAAATAAATTCTGGAGTTCTGAAGCAAATTCTGCAGTATTGTCAGCAAAATACAGCTTTTTGATTAATATAGTAACTAGCACTGCTTATTTTTTCAAGGAATTTTCTATTTACCCTGCAAAGACTAATGTGGAATTTTACTATGTCTGTAATTGGAACAATCTGAAAAAATCTGCATTAATTGCATATTTATGGTTAATTGCTGGATAATTTTCTTCAAGTGAGAAAAAATATTAGACTTCTGCAACTTGTTAGCTGGACTGAACGTCTGCATTTTGCCTTTAAGCTTCTGCTTATGATTGTGAGAGCATTTTGTATAAAGTTTTATTTTGTTGAACAAAATCATTATTGTTCAATATTTTAGAAGGAAGTTCACACCCAGCATCTCTATGAGTGCTGAATTCCTGCAGCATTAGGCATACACTATGTTCAGATGTCCCCAGATATGTAGCATTTAAATGCTCTTTTGAATGTATACATTGTGATTAAAAAGTCCTGTATGACAAGGAAACTGTGAAAGAAACCCCATGCAATGTTCATAAACGAAGGATTCCCTTCTGTGGGATTGCATTCTGAGCCTTGAGCTTCACCATTACCTCTCTTGCCTCAGCAATTTGAGATGCTTGTTGATTTGGCAATTGGTCACATAAAATAAACCATCTAAACATCATGTGTGATCAACAGCCAATCGGGTCTCCAAAGAGTCTTTAAATGTTCAAGCTGAACAAAGGCTCTGTATCTATCAAGTTCAGGTAATTGTCTTGGACAGCAGCTGCCTAACAGGTAATATGCTGTTTTTCTATTTCCTTTTGTCTTTGCTTAATGTAATAGGTAGTTTCAGATTACTGTGTTAATCTGTACAAAACTAGTTGACTAATTAAATGCAAGAGAAATCAATGCACCAGCACAAGCTGCACAATATTTATCGGCTTTTTAATGATTTTTAGTATATATTGACAAAATAGTGTGAAATGCTTTCAAAAAGAAATAATCTTATACTCTTTCTATATCTAAAACATTTTAGCAAGGATTAATGTGAATAAATGGTGACACTCTTGACAGGCTTTTTAGATTTGATCGGCATTTTTTTACTTGTATTTTGCCAATATTTCTGACAAAGTTTGGAATTCAAAGATGAGACTTGTGAAAAGGAACTTTTAAAGAGGGGAGTATCAGTGGAGATCAGGTAGAGTTTAGAATTGGTTCACATGGAATATAAATGTGAGTTAGAGTGAAGAATGTGGTGGAAGTTATTTGATTTTGGATTGAAATAGGGTCATGATAAGACAGTGATAAAGAGCACAAGCAAAGTGTTTGGCAGAAGCACAATGCTGAGGAAGCTCAAGAACCTCACAACTGATATGAGAAAATATGAGTGAGAGCAGGAAGTAGATTTGGAGACAAGTTGAATGTGGCTGAGGCAACAGGCAAAGTAGATTATCTCTGTGACAGTAGGCATAGGTGACAGGGAATTAATTCCATGTGTTCTGAAGTAACACACAATTTATAAATGCAGTATCAATTTTACTTACAAGACAAGTCTGCATGATATACATATTTTCATAAAGATTTGGGAGGGCAACAAAACCATAATACTTCTGTGTGAAGCCAAGCAATGGAGTGAAGGCTATTCTGCCTTGCTGAACACTTACATGATTCTTCTGCCGTGCCAGGGCTTTTATAATAAAGAATGATGGACTGCTTTTAAAGCAAGCACTGTAGGTATATATTTCACTGACACAAGTAGCTCTGTTTCAGTCTTTTGCAACCTCAGATCTCAATGTGCTATGACTGGTTTTAGCTGTAGGCACATTAAGGTTATTAGATTCCTTTGACTGAAGCAAATGCAAGAGTAATTTCCAATTCTGTTTTTCATATACAGAAAGCCTCTCCTTCCCTCCAACCTCCAACCAACTTTTTGCCGGTGGTTAATACTTCTAGAACTTTTTACAGAGTCTGTTTATACCTCATTGTAAACAAATATTTATTGAGCTTATTTCATGGAGATAACCTGATGATTTTTAGTGCTGATTTTGCATCACCTCTGCTATCAGAGTTTACAGCCTTAAGGTCTAATTCTGTCCTTACCGAGCACACATTTCAAAACTGTTATTGATTTCAATAGAGTGAGTTAATGGTTTAGACACCATATTTTTTCTTATCATGTTCATGATTCTTACGATATTAGAAGCACACTGATGGCTTACCACATACTAAGACAAAGTAACTAGGTCAAACTACAAAATCAAAAATGACAAAAGTACTCAACTGTTACTGTTTTCACACTTCCACTGAGCATTTTTATAACTTTCTTTATATGTTTTTTATTTGCATTTTTTTCACTAATTCTCATTAAATCTACATGAAATATTATACATAAACTGTTAATGAAAAAAAGATAATATTGAGAAGATTAGAAAAAATTGTTTTTCAGCAAGCAGTGGAACTCTAGTGTTTATTCACATAGTTCCACCCTGATGTAGAACAGAAGTACTGTATATCTCCAGAGTAAAAACAGCCACTTGCTGTTAGTAAAAATAGAAGGAGATAACAGAAAGGTATTCTGTATATAGAGAGTATAAAGGTAGAGGGGACATTGAATCCTTACATAAAGGAGTCATGTTTGAGCAAGCGTGATGCAATGTGCAACCTTAGCCAAATTGGAATATGATAATTACTTTTACTTTAATTTACCTTCCCAAATGCTTTTTTTTTTTTTCAGATTATCACACAAAATTGATTTACGAGTAATCCTCCCTGTTCCCTTAAACAGTTAAAAGATGCAAAGAAATGGAGGAATATGAAAATATGTTTGTCTTTTCTTCCAAAATTCATGGAGAAGGAAGAACTGTGATCAACTCACATAGCAAAAGAAAGTAAGAGAGTGAAAAAGATGTGTGGAATGTAGTTACAGACATAAAACAATCACTGCTTGATGCTTAAACATCACTTCATGCTATTTCCATAGATATTCCATCTGATGGTAATAAATCATGATTGTACTTTACTGAGAATTCTTGCCGTGACTGCATAATTCTCTTATTTTTTTTCTGTTCCTGTGGATTGCACATGGAAAAAAAGGGAGAGAAAGATCTTAAAGAACATAACCAAAATAGAAGCAGCAAAATTATAGTGGTGCTTAAAAGCAGACAAACTTTTCAACACCATTTTATTTCAGTTTATCAATATTACTTTATTGAAGTGCGGCTTTAAACATAAATTTTTAGGAAATGAGAAAGGATGCCTCTAAAAAATGTCCCCAGGGTGTACATACATGTTGATTGAAGTGTTTTTTTTGTTTGTTTTGTTTTGCTTGTTTCTTCTGATTTTCCATTTCCGTAGACATAGCTTGTCTACAGCAACTAATGTGAGAAAGAATATTCCAAACTAAAGAGGGTGATTGAGATACGTTTTTTTTATTTGTTTGCTTGGTTGTTTTTTTTTGTTAAGGTACTCAAGATCTATAAAGAATTTCAGTTCAGCTGACAATGTTTCACTGAGATCTAACTCCTACATACTCAGATGGTGAGTCTTTAGAGCAGAGAAAATGCCATCTGGTGATTCAAAATAATATGAAACTGATGGAATCAAGTTTGTGTGGATGACAAATGGAAATGACCATCAATCTGAAATAAAATTGCCATATGTGATTCATGGTACTGAAGATTCTGAAAACTAGCAAAACACTCAACTATCTCCATCATCATGATTCTCTTTAAAATTCTGTACATTCATTATACTGCAACAAATTACTATTGCAGGTTTAGCAACAGTGAATCATCATAGATGTTTTTCCTTGATCATAAAAGTGTCATTGTATGTGATGTACACTGCTACAAAAGCTATGAACCATACATATCACAATTAAATAAGGTGTGAGAATTATAAACTATGTAATTTCATCTATACTTGTGGTTTTATATTGCACTTTGAACTCTGATTTGGGGATTGTGATTTGCATGGATGTTACATAATATACGTGTAAAACTAGCAATAACGTCTGGTATATGAAGAAACTAGAGCAGCAATAATAGGTTAGAATAGTAATTCTAACTATTTAAGTAGTAATAACAGTGAGTAGCTAGTAAGCTGATAGTGGGTAAATTGTAGGCCTTGAAGTGTAGAAGATCAAAGCAAAGAGAGAGGGTGCACTGTGACTTTGGAAAGAAAGGAGATAGAAAAGACAAAATTTTGCTTCATAAATTAAGTCCTTATTTGGAGTAAAACTCTGAGCTATGTTCTGGTTTGTGATGAGATAGATTAAGCAGCAAAGGGAGTAAGGTAAAGTTAACTGTAACTCACTGCATTTGTTTAAAGGCTCCCTAATAAAAACATTTAGTCTGTATATTGATTTTATACATATTCAGTTTTTTTTTTATAGAGCTTATATTGTGACAGTGTGGATTTTTTTATTTGGACTCCTTATGAAAATGTGTAATGCTGTGTGTAAGCATTGCTCCTTTAGTTCTAAAACTTAAATATCTCTTGAAAAATGCATCTCTGTTTAGCAGATTCCCTTTGAAATCAGGGGCATTCCCATGAACCAAAAGGGTCAGACTGCATATATGTTTGTGTAAACTGATTCTTCATTAATAAATAAATATATAATACAGAAATAACATTTAATGACTTCTATGCAATGTTTTCTAATTTCTGATTTGTATGCTTAAAAATAGCTTAGTACAGAGTTGTGTTTATACATTGCTATTGATAAAGATCTTTTTTACTTGAAAGTCATTTTAAAAGAGGAAAAAGCATAAAGAAAAAAATGTCCCAGTGAATATTTGTGGATCTGTGTGTGATCATACAAGTGTCTTTTGCATAAAATTTCTAAGCATCTACCAAATATGAGCTTAAGGTGTCTTGTAATATGCTGTGAAGTTATAACACTTTTTGTACAAAGACTCAGCGCCGCATACAGTAATGCAACAAAGCAGTATTTCTCAGCCAAATCCTGTCCCTTTTGACTTCCTTGTTACATGTTAGGTATTCTTTTCCATTAGTATATATCAGTGTCTGGTAATTTAAACCTTGGTGTAATTCTGTACTCTACTGTACTCTAATATCATGTGTATGACATGTATAGGTAACTTCTTCCATAATATACAGTATCTACATTTTAAGGCAGTAAGGCAAGGTGGTGATTCTTTAAATTGAAATGCAATCACTGGTTGGGTCAGAGTGAGTTTCCACGGAGTAAGAACCCTACAGTTCACCCTGATAATGAGAACAGGCATAGATGTTTAATTTATTCATTTCTTTTCGCTTGGAGGGTCAGAATGAACTGGTATCTTCATTTCTGCTTCTATAAGTTTTCAAATGAGTTTCGCTTTTTGGTTTTCAAATAATATTTAATTTGAAGTATCAAAAGAACAAAATTAAACCCTAGGTGTCTATACAAAGTTGAGAATGAATAAAAGATAAATTCTGTTCATTGTAAATTTCAATAACAACAGTCTAATTTGAATGCAGCTTAACTATTTCAGAAGTCAGTTGACGGTCAAAGCCAGTATAACTATAAAGTCTGAAGTGAAAGCAATCATCTTTGTAGTAACTGGGACAGATGATGACCTTTTTGCATTTCTTGTGATGAGAAGAGCAAAGAACTTTCTCCTTAAAGGCAAGAAATCTTAAACCAGATCTATCAAGTCCCATTCACAGAATGGGAGAAATCTATTGTATGCTTTAACCTTGTCTTAAACTAAAAGCCATTTCAAGATCTGGTTGATTAATTTCCAGCACAATGGATCTAAACTTTGACTGACTGGACTATTTAAAGAGTGAGTAGGGAATTTAGGAAGTAATTTGAATTCTAGGACTCAGTGATCATTTAAAGCCAGGTCCTCTTTGGAAAACCAGTGCTGCATTAGTTAGGATTCCTTCTGCACAGCATGTGCTGCAACAGGAGCTGTACCAACCTATGAGATGAAACAGCATATTCCTATCTGTTGCTGGCCAGCTGTCCTGTGCATCCCCCTCCTTTTCCCGAGATCAGCCTGATAGCAGTATTTATGCTGTTGAGCTATCATGCAGTTTAGCTGCAAATGGTAAACAAAAAGGGGAAGATGCTCTTCTTAGCAGTCATTTGTCCAGAAATCAGTGTCTGAGTGTGTTGGGCTTTCTAGCTCTAATCCAGAAAGAATAATTAGCTTGTGTCTGTGCCCCACAGCAGCTGAAGAGTCTTTTCCTTGAGGCAAGAATAGAGCATGAATACAGCCTTTGTTGGAAGAGATAATGACATTATTTATTGAGGATCTTTTTAGGAATATTGTATGAAGAAATGAGTATTTTCCTGATAACCACTATTTTGCAGTGCTTAGTAGCAAACTATTTTAGATTTAGTTAAATTTGCTATTGCCTACTCTCAAGAAATTTCTTATCACTTAGCCTCCAAAGACTAACTCCTGCATTTAATAATAATAATTACTCTCTTTTTCAAAATAGTTATTTTTTGCAATATGTTCAGGAAATACTTAAACCAATGACAGTGGCTGCAAAATATTGCAGTCCACAAGGTGTCCTCTGAAATCTAGATCTGTGGGAGAAGAATAAAAAGCTTAAAACCCACTTCTTTAGTGCCTGTCTTAAGAAAAGGAATAATGGCATGGCTGCAGGCCAATTTGAAAAATAAGACATTTTTTCCCCTATTTTTTCTACCTTCTAGATGAAGTTCAAAGTGCATTGTAGGAAAGTATACTCTTTCTGGATTTCCATTGAAAATATGCATCATTAAAGAAAAGAAGAAACTTTATCCTTAGATGCACAGAAAAGGAAGAATTAAAATGTAGGAAATTCTTATAACTTATCTTCTGAAACAAATTATTGTTAATTTTGGTGTAATTACTTTTTCCTTTGAAGCCTTCTCAAAGGAGCAGGACTAGTCAGTAATTAGAAAGTAGTATGTTATTATTTTAAATATATGCATAGGTCATTAAGAAAAATCCTCTCTAAAACTCTGATAATTATATTGGTCATACAATCTAGAATCCTTCAATCTGTAGAATGAAATTAATGCCTCAGTCAGCTCAATATACCATTCCCAAAAGAAGTTGGCTGGATATGTGTAGTCTGTGAAAAAACAAACAGGGAATGTCTCTTACGGTCCATCATGTCCTGTGACATGGAGCTCCCCTTTATGAATTTGAGAAGTGTTTGCGTGAAGTGTTACATCATTTTTCTATTCTCTTCCACTGCTGCCACATTCATTAAAGCTGAAACTCTAGCTCTTATTGACAGTAAACTTCAGGTATTTGTGAAAAAAGAAAATATATTTGATAATATGTTGTGAAAATTTTGGCTTGCTCTTTTTGTTAGAGGCATCTACAGTTCCCATTGGAGGGGCTAGGGACATGAAGGTAGATCTGCGTCACTTAGGCATCAGCAGCACAGTATTTGTCTCAGATGTTCTCTGTGTTGGCATACAATAGCTGTTTATCCAGGTGCAAGGTGGATGTAATATCTGACCAGTGTTGTGAAGATGTCTTTGTGAAGATGTATGTTGGTGGCTTCTTGTATGGAAAGTCTCTTCGATGCACTTTGGTTTTGTCCCTTCATGAGGTTTGAACTGTGTCAGTCAGGAAGTGAATTTGAGACCTTGAGACATGCAGTAGAAAAGTAACAGACTAAGGAGGTAATTAAGATAATATGATTTAGGAGACAACTGACTGAACAAAATTGAGAAGACTCCGTGAGTGGCAGCCAGAAAACCCTTCAGTTCGTTGGGTTTGGGGTTAGAACAATTGAGATACGGTCATAAGAAGGTGAATCAGCATGGTGACCTGAGATTAGCTACTCAAGTGCAGAAGTTAAACTGTGAAACAGAAAGCCTTTTCCCCAAATAGTTTTATAACAACCATTCAATTCGAGAGTTGGCATCATTAACATTTGAAAAGATCTGTTTGAATGAGGGCAAAATTACACCCTCTGCAAATCAGAAGACAAAGGAAGAAGCAATTTTTCCTTTTATGCACCCTCATCCCCACAAAACAGGCACTTCAAAAATATATTGAATAGTGAAATAAAGAAAGATGGAAAAAGAAGAAATTCTGCTTAGAGACAAACCAAGAATCGATTAAAAAAAAAGAAGTGCTTTAACCAAGTTTGACATTACTTTAACTTACTAGTCATGTGTAGACCATCATTAAGTGACTGGCAAAATGAAAAAGACCAAAGCACATTTAAGTTCCTTCGAGTGTTTATTTCCATATCTTAAGTGATTTGGGTTATCTATCTAGCTATCTAGCTATCTATTTATCTATCTGTTTAGTAAGATGTGATTCTCAAAGTTTATGAACTGAGTATTAAGTTCATTACAATTCATAAAATTACTGTTATGTCCTTGATCTTAAATTCAGAATGACTCATTTTTAACTGAGAAATAGGAAAAGACATAGAAAGGAAGGTAATTCTGTGGATTAGGAATTTTTCTATTAGTAATGAACTCTCTTCATGTGTTATTAGGAAACTCATTTGTATCAGTAAGTATGAAATGCACCATTGAAGCAAACCTTAATGTTCTTTGTTTAGTAATTCATCTCTGACTCACAAGGAAGACTTGCTGCAATGTATGAAAATATTGAAGAGTTAATTACTGTCTATTGAAAAGCCTTGTGGGATGCATTTCATCCTTCACAGAAGACACATTGTTTTCTGTCCCAAAGTAAGTACTTTATGTGTTCAAAATGATCCCATGGTATTCATTTCTGACTTGGCAAAAAGGATTTAGAATTAGATCAACAGTATGTAGTAACATCTGGCTGCATAGTGCAGCTGAATTACTCGTGTGATAACAGTAAGAAAAGAAAATGGCAAACAAATATACATAATTTTAGGCTCAAGGGCCCAGTATTCTTGTGCAACGCTGGTTAAACAGACTGATAAAACAGAGGCAGTTTGAGATGTGTTAATATGGGAAAATATAATTAGGTCCAAAATAAAAGTTACTATAATTCAAGCAGCAGATGTAAACAATAAAATTGTGCTAGGCCTGTGTGTAATCAAATCATACTGTAAGACTGGTGATGTATTGAATATTGTACAGTGAACTGAAAGTTTTGAAAAGAAATTACAGAAGCAAACCCTTCAAAGCTCAATGTATTATGCATTATCACAATTAAATACATCAATTACAAAAGAGTGACTTCATTGGTATTGCAGCTCTCCTATCAGCCAAGTCACAAAATTGAATCTAAAGACTGAAGTGTAACATATCCGATTTTCACTTCAGACAGTGAGGTGGCTGAAGGGCAAGTTAACCTCAAATTCATTTATGCTTGAATTTCTGTGTCTCATAGGGGAGATGTTCTTTAGCTAAATATAAATTCCATATCTCTCCTTCTCTGCTAACTGTAAGAGTACACAAGTTGAATTTTTTTCTTGTCTGTGAATAATGAAGAAGACCAATTAATTTTGTTTTCTCTCACGTGTTCATCCATTCATCCCCCTGTTTTCCCCATCCCCTTTCTCCCCATTCATATACATCCAAGATACTATTGAAGCTTTGTAGCATCCTCATGTTTAAAAAGAAACTCAGGATAGCATACAATGATATTGAGATTCTAAACACTGATGATGAAATCTTCCCAAAGTGTTTTTCTGCAGAAATTTTTTAGACTTTGTTATGATTTTTAGTTCTTTAGCCCCAAATTTGTCATGATCAAATGACAGTGCAGCTAGTGTAAGATCTGCCAGTTTATTTTGTCTAGTTATCTGTATATCATCTAGGGCCTTCTTTCTGTGCATAGGTATTAGAGAAATTAAGGAATATCTTGTACATTTTAGAGGCCCAGGGCGCATTTTTTTGTTGGAGGCTTCTGCAGTTCCTGATGGAGGGGCTAGGGACATGAAGGTAGATCTGTGTCACTTAGGCATCAACAGCACAGTATTTGTCTCAGATGTTCTCTGTGTTGGCATACAATAGCTGTTTATCCAGGTGCAAGATGGATGTAATGTCTGGCCAGTGTTGCGAAGACATGTATGTTGGTGGCTTCTTGTATGAAATTTAAGACATCTGAAAGTCAGTACTGGCTTGATGGCCACATGTACAGAGTATCAGAGAAAAAAGCATTGGCTGGTGATTCTGTGGGTAATTTCAAACTGGTGACCTAGATCTTGGCTTCTCAAAAATAACCTGAGTCTAAAACGGCATGTTAGAAAGGTGTACTCTTGAAAGGGATAGTAATGCTGTTTCCTCATTTCTTATGAAGATGATGTCTGAACATGTTTCCAGAACATGGATTGTTCTGTGAGTATTGCATGTGTGTTGAAGCTAAAACAGGTTTTTTTCTGAACTTGTGGCATGAGTCATAAGTGCCTAGCTACACATTTTTAGCTACTTCTTGATCTTTGCACTGTATAAATGATACGAATGTGATTCTGCCTGCTCAGGAGTGAAAAGATTTATCCAAGATACTGGATAAATCCAGTATCAGAACTGAAAAGATTTGTCCAAAATACTGGATTTCCAGTAGTCATGTCACCACGGAAACAATTTCTGGGAGGAGATATCTTACATAATTATAGATTAAAAAAATTGCTTTGCATTATTTTAATGTTGCTCCAAAATTTACAAATTTCCTTTATTTCTTTTAAATGGCGAATTTTATATGTTAAAATTCTATGCTTTTTCTTTTCTTCACCTTGATTTCTGCTTCACAATTATATTAGTAATCAGAATTTATTTAAACAAGCATCAGGATAAAATCCATTTTATTTCAATGACATTTCAAAAACACATCCTCATTTTGTTGCTTTGTGAGTTCCTAACATCTCTGTGAACAAAGAAGCAGCTTTATTTATTTCTTATACCCTAAAAGTGAGGAAGAAGTCTGCTACAAATAATAAATTGATGCCACTAGGATATAACAATCAAAAATCAATAGATTCTGATGGCCTAAGGCCTGCTTTAACAAATTCTCATTTCAGCATCTAGTGTCATCTGCATATCTGTAGTACTGATAAATAATCATTTGTCTGTGAAATTCATGTAACACACAGACTGCCAAATACTTTTAGAAGTACCTGAAAGAACAGTCACTGTTCCGGCTTCTGGGAAGCAGTCATTTACCAAGGCTTTCCTCTCAACTTTTGTCATGTGTGACTTTCACGAGGTTTCTTTTATTACCCTGTGCAGTTGCCATAATAACAGCAGATCTGTTGTTGGAAACCTCAAGCTGTATTTGTCACAGGCATACCATGCAAGTAGGAAAATTGTACTTAAGCTTTGACATAGTGCAGCATGACTTGGTTCGTTTAGCTAGATTCAGCCAGCTGGGGGTGGTTCAGCAAGTTACTCTGTTAGTATGAAATTTACTTCCTTGCCATTTTTGATGGACCATAGTAGCATGTCAAATAGTAGCAGGGGAATTTTTAGTTTGAGTCCTGAAAAAAATGTAGGATTATTTCCAAGAGGCTGTGTATGGAGTAAAACTGAGACTGGTTTTGTTTTGCTTCAGTTTGGCTTTTTTCCTTTTGGCATAATTTCCATGCTGGTCATTGTGTTTTAGTTGCCTTATGGCTTATATTTCATAAAGTATTATGTATATGTGACATGCTTACATGGATTTTGCTAGTTGTATCATATAAATCTTTCTTTTGGATGTGAAATAGTTTGATCCCCTTCTTCGTATTTGTTATTGGTAGGAAGTTTCATATATTTCCACAGAATTAAAATTTCAGTTTTGAAAAAGAATAACATTTATAGTTGAATAATTTGAATTCCTCATTCTCTTAGTTTAAATCCCTGGGAATTTTTCCTTCAGCTGTTTGACAGGGTAAACCTTAAAGGATGTGGAAGTATTGTCTGTTTCATTTTTTATATTGCTAGCTGATTGTTCTCAGACATTGCTAGTACAGCTGAAACTTTCTTGTAACATTTTAGAAAAATGTGATTTTTTGTCAGGGGCATTTGAAGTGTCAATGGAAAATAGCTTCCTTTGCTGCTTGACTACTTACTGAACTCTGAATTTAAAACTCATTTCTAAATAGGATTATTCTAGCTATTCAATAAATAATAATTATAATAAAAGTAAGGAATTGAAACTATTATAAAGAAAAAAATTCTTTTTAAATGCTATTTAATTTTTGTATGAAAAAAATGATGAAAAAAGAATGACTGGTGGGCTTACCAAATGTAAGTTAAAATGCAGATGATAACATGGAACATATAAATATTATCCAGAATATGAAATTGCTGGACAAAGGATTAATCTTTGCATTTCTTTGCAATTGATTTATAGGCTATTACTTCATTTATTATATATAACAGATATTTGTACTGTGATGTGTAGATCATTGTTTTTCATCTGGAAATATTTTCAGGTCATAATTTCAGGACTTTTGGCAATTGTCTGAAAATCTCAGATACGTATTTTGTGTCTGTACTGTGGTCTCTTGCAGCTCTGACACTGACTGTTTCTTTGTCATACATAATAGATGTTCACATTTCTTCCCGGAAAATCACAGGCAGAAACATTAGAGGCACAGGCAGAATTAATGTGAAGTTTGGGTAGTCAGTCCAGAGTTGAAATTTTTTTATAATCCTACAGCTTCTATAAATTTGGAATCAGATAAGGTGGGAGCTATACAAATGCAAATGATTTTGCTTTCAAAATACATTGCATTTTGTTAGTTTCCCTATGAGAAACTTGTTTAATACCTTGCATACTGGCACCAGTATTAACCTTTCATATGACTTTTGTCTCAGAGAGATATTGGGGAAAACTGAACCCCCTAGTTTCATCCATGTTCGATTGTTGGAAACTTTAAAGAAGCCTATGAAAAGTTTTACTTAATTTAGTTCCAATAATAGACATCCATTTTCCTTCATCCTTCCTTCCACCTCCCCGTTTGTAAAAAGTTCTGAAGTTGAGGGGAAAAAAAAGTGTTCGTGGAAGATATTCCTATCCACTGAGTCTTGTTGAAAGTTCACCTGTCCTTGCCCTCTAACTTGATTCAGGATTTGATTGTTCATAGATAAAAAATACATGACAGGAAACCATAAGTGATCATTCCAAAGAAACAACTGGACATGTGCTGGATGCCACACCACAGGGCACAAACTAAAGAAAGCAGTTAAAAAATAATAGAAATCATGCTGTATTTGATTCTTAAAATTCTGCTTAATCAGATCACCTGCTGAAGAAGATAAAAACTTGTATTTTCTTATAAAAATGTAGGAAATTCTGTGTTGATAATTTGTATTTCGTAACACTCAGCAGCTTGGCCCAGATGTACCTCCTTTCCAAAATCTGTTGAATGATTTCACTGTTGAAAGCTATTTGGCATGCCAGGTCTCCAGAAATGCTGTGGTATTCAGTGACAGTCAGATGAGGCCAGAGGAGCTATTGGAAAATGTGCTGCGGGGTGATAGCAAGCCATAAGGTTGTGGGTTTTTTAGGTTTTTGTTGTTGTTGTTTGTTTGTTTGTTTGTTTGTTTAATGCTTGTGACTGTGCTATATAATGCAAAAGAAAAAAAGAAAAATTTGTGTGAAAATACAGATTTTTTTTTCCCCCACTGGATTGACTAGAAAAGAACAGGAAGAAACTGAAAACATGACTAGAAGCAAATTCCAGTGGCAGGGGGGAGTTGAGTAGTGAGTTGGGTGTAGCTATACATACTACCAGATCTGCCTACATTTTCTTGCATAATTCTCCCCATCTCCATGCATGACTTAACACAGAATATGGTACAAACAGGGTCAGTGGTGGTGAAGCAAAACCTCCAGACATTAGGCTAAAAGGTGACCTTGTGCTGTGTTGTCAAATATTTTATCTGAAATCTGAACTGAATCTTCTTGCTATATTTATAAGTGTAAGCGTAGCTTTTGAAATATTGAAAAAATAAAAAGCAGTTTAAATAAGTGAGAAAATACAGAAAATAAAATGAATAATGAAAATGTACGGTTGAGGATTCAAAAAATATTATACATGGCATGCTATTTTCTATTTTGCCCTGAATTAATGTCTTTTGTTCATAGCAACTTTTTTTTTTTTTTTTTTTTTTTTTTTTTTTTTTTTTTTTTTTTTTT
>JAPSGF010000074.1:3849306-3898285 GCA_035772895.1 Perdix hodgsoniae
TTTTTTTTTTTTTTTTTTTTTTTTTTTTTTTTTTTTTTTTTTGCATGTCATGCTTGTCAAAAGCTGCTTAGCTATCTGGAACATGTCTTGTCTTTCTTGTTATCACCACTGCTGAAACACACCACCCACTGTCTCAGTGATCTCACATCCACTGTTTGGTCTCCATAAATGTTCAGCAAGCGTCAATGAATGTCAGTGGGTACAATTTTTTCTGCGTGGTGGAGTTCATGGTGGAGTTCATTGACACACCCTTGCTTCATACATATTTCCATGTCAGATGCCATTGTGTCATATTGCCCCTCTGTTGCCATCTGTCACATGGCAACAACATGTAATGGGATTTTGGTGGGAAGGTTCAACCTCTTCTTCCACAACACCAACATCCACCTCTTATGTCATGGGCCAAAAAATAAAATAGGAAATGCTATGATAGGAAAGAGCAGCTCTCATACAAAAGAGAATTATTTTATTAGTGCAGAATTTATCAGATTTGCATTTATGATTTCATATAGGTCATGTATGACGCAAAGCCATTGTTGACTTTTTCTACTGAATCTGTACATTTGGGGATGAGTACTGTGTCTTTCAAGGAATGACATTTTCATTTGCAACAAGCAAAAAGAGAAGGTTACTGCTACATCATCACTTCAGATTTTCAAAATCGAGATGTCAGACTTTTCCAGTAGAAGATCTTGGAAATTAGATTCTCACTTGGCCTGCTAGAGATGGAATTTGTTAAATTCAGAATAATAAAATCATATGTTTCTTTGGCAAGGAGAGAGAAACAATCTAAGATGAACCATGGAGAGACTGTTGTTATCATATAATCAACAAGTAAAATATGCTAAAGGCTTCATTCACTCTCAATTAAAAATATTATTGGCACTGAAATTGCTATGTTTACAGTGAAGAGAAAGGGGAATATTTTTGGAAGTTAAGAGACATTGGCTTTAAACTTTAATAGTATTTAATGTCTTTAAAATTCTCCTCACCTGAAATGCTGATTTTTTTTTTTTTTCAGCTAAAAGAAGACGTGTTATTGCTTTCCTTGCAAAATAAATACATTCATAGTTTTTGAATGTGTGTTAGACAAATAAGGAAGTTGCATTTAAAAATTTTTTTTTTGTCTTTTTTTTTAATAGAGAAAGATTATTTCAGAAATATTCTTTCTCCTGTTGAATTCAGGATTTTTTTTTTTTAGTGTCTGGAATGTTTTTGCTACCTATGATCTAAACTGCTAAAAAGAATATTGTTATTTTTATCATTTTACTTTTAAAGTTAGTTGCATAAACAAACCTTTGATGCAGTCACAAGAGTCTGGGGAGTGGGGGGGAGGGGGGTAAAAGCTTTTTGAAATGGAGTTCAACCCCACTACCACTCTAATTTCAGAACGTTTTGTGCAGTGCCTTATCCTTTTCTGTGTGCTGTGATTGTTTCAGAGAAACAGTCATGGTGTCGCAGCTCTCAGAATACACAGATGCCACTGCCTACCTGCAGGTAGCCTGCCTGTTGTGTTTTAATATTTGTACATAACTCAGAGTATTGTGCCATGGCAGCAAGCACTTAAAAAATACAGATAGATTAAATAGTTTGTGACATTGGTTTGCAGATTTACAGTTTTCAAGGGCAACAATATTACAGTCTTAAAGACCTTGACATCAGGAATGCATATTCTGTCTCTAAAGACTGAAAGAAGCCAATAAACAAAATATTCTACAGCAGTAGAATCAATGAATTTCTGTAATGGACCAAGTAAAAATAACAGAGGTGATCATACACAAACACTTTCACTGAAAACTGTTCTTGTCCTTAGAAAATGGTCGTCTGATTTTCATTGCTTTTTGTCTTGTAGGAATGTGTTTGGTTTGATATTATAATCCCTTAATTCCTACAATTAATGTGAAAAGAAGTAGGAACTTAATACATAAGCTTTATATGTAAGCTTTGTGATAGTAAGTATAAGCTTATATATAAACGTTAGTAATCAAAATCTCAAACAGCTGCTGAATGACTGAAAGCCCTTAAATTCCTAGTTGCTTCAGGGTTCTAAAATTCTGTGCTTAGCATGGTAAGAAGTGTCCAGTCTTGATTGTGCTAGGTGTCATATTGCCTTTTGGTCTGTTAAGTAAACAACATGAGGTTGTTTGATGGGTCAGGGCTATTTGACATTTTACACCTAGTCAATAGGGTGTCACAGTGTTGGCTCTGTTAGGTGAACTTGTCAATTCCTTGAGCTGTTTGTGGAAAGATCAGAACAGAACCTAACATCCAAATTAGTTTTCTATCAGAAAAATTTCTACCTGTCATCTTTTCTGTTTTAAGAAATTTTATCTTATGAGACTGTTCTGGAGAACATTGCTGCTCTATATTTTATATATATATATATATATATTTGTTTTGGAGGAAATGATCTCATATTCTTTGGCTGCTGAAAAGTAATTACAAACAAATTTTAGCTTGAGCTAGAGAAGTTACTGCTTTAGAGGTAAGTAAACTTTAGGTTTACCTGGAATTACTCTTTTCACTATAGACCAGTTAGACACATTTAACCTGCAACCAATTTGTAAATGTCTTAAGAATAATTGTTTTATTTGAAATAACAAGAAATCTATGCAGTCTTGCTTGAAATTACAGGAAGAATTTGATGCAGAAAGGGAGAATAGGTCCAGGTCACCTGAAGTCATTGCCTTGACTGGAAGAATTATGCAGGAAGCTAAAAGACAGTCAGGTGTATACTTATTATTATTGTTACACTCGTAAAGTAAATGTAGATCATGATAAAATTGTCATTAAGGTGAAAAAATAAATACAATGGAACCAAGTAAAAACAAGAAATTTCAAAGAAGGAATTAAATGTGTCAGTCAACTTGACACATACAATCAACTCATAGTGGAGTGAAAGCACATCTCAGAGTGAGAGAACTAATGTATGCCTTCAAAGATTTAATACACCTTTCTGCTTTGTGTTCTCTGTCCTGGCTACATCTACCTATTTGCAAAATAAGCATAATATTTCATAAAGACTGCATATTTTTCACAGTCAGCTGATTGGACAACATTGTTATCCAGAAGAAATAGAAAACGTGCAACCAGTTATTACATTCAAAGTCATCTATAGGCAGCATTTTTTTTCTCTAAAATGTAATATCCTAGAATGCACACAATAATGCTATTTTGGATAGTGGTTTCTTGATAAAGTAAGTCTTCCTTTGTAACAGAGCAGGACAGAGACTCCATCTGAACAGTAGCTATTTTATGTCAGTCCCAAGGTGCAAATATGCTCTAGAGCCGTCTTTGCTTTGCTTAAATAAGTACTTTATTTCAAGTACTTTGTTGGCAATTAATGATGATCTTGTTACTACATGACAGTATAAGTTGGATTAATATTATATTGCTTCACATCAAAGTAGGTATTTATGATGTATTAGAGCAAACAAATCTATGAACTTGTCTGTTAAGAGACAAACTATTTTTCCAGCTATGCAGATATCTTCAACAGAAAGAGCTGAAGGGATACCATGTACATGAGATACATAAATATGTTATCTTTTCCTTACATGTAGTTATGTAGGAGGCACAAATATAACCTTGTTTTCTGGCTCATGACAACATCGTTAGTGTTTCTAAGTCAGTTGTCAGAATCCGAATGATTTTGTAAAATATTAGGTAGTCATTATTCACAAAGGTAGCCATTATTCAGTTTTATTTCAGTTTCTTTGGTAATTCGTTGGTTAAAAAAAAAAAAAAAAGAAAAAAAAAAAAGAGAAGGGTAATTTGTAATCCTTCATTTCAAAGTGTTTTAACCTGTAAAAAAATTATGCTTTTGTTGCATTAAAAAAAAAAAAACAAAAAAAACCTAATAATTCCTGATCAGTTTTACTGATTTGCCTACTACAATGAACCTTGGAGATGTTCCATATACAGAAGCAAGGTTACAGTGAATTTCACTGAGTTATATAAGAGCTTTAAGGAGAGTTAAAATGGATGATTCAGCACTTAGATACTTAGATTATGGTCAGAACAGCCTTTACCACTTACCTGGGAGCGACCCAAAGCAATATTTGGCCACTATAGCAATACAAATTCATTATAACTGCATCAAGTACTCTGCAAAGTTTCAATCTGTTCATTTTATACCTAAGAGTATTCACAAATTAGAACACCTGATGCATTTCAAAGAGGTTTCAACTTTTGTTATTCTTGGACCATGTTGCTGCACCAGCTTTCCAGCTCATAATTAGTTATCAAACCCAACCAAAGCTTGGGGAAGCCATTTTTTCCCCATTAATTCTGTGAACTTAAGTTTACAGGACATATATAAAAGTCTGTTTGTTAGAAATCACCACCTGCATGTCCAGATGTGGTGTGTGAGAAATGGCTAAAGTAAATAAAAGTGTTTCAATAACAAACTTCTGCATTATTGTTTTCCTTTATTTTTTTTATTGTTAATGATGTCTAAAACAGCTTATGAAAAAAAAAATAATACAATATTCTTATTTAAGGAGCTTGCATGAAAAGATTTCCCTTTCTTTGAAGCAGAATTAAACAGTTCTTTATGTTTACTTGCTATTAAATTATACTTAGCAATCATAGGTAGTAAGAATAGCTATTTGTTATGTATCTGCACTATATATACAGCTAACCAGCTAACCCTACAAAGCAGCTTTATGTTTGATGCATAGTAGAAAGAAGCTGGAGCCAACTGGAAAAGTCAAAAATACCCAGAGCATTCCATATGCTTCTCCTAAAAGTCCTATTTGATTTTGTTAAGAATATGAGTCACAGCTTTGTTTACACTTTGATGATGAAAGCAACACTCTTTGCTTCATCCTTTTGTACTTTTGATTATTTCCTCAGGAAAATGATACAGATGCATTGAGTCACTGAGTCCCTGTTCACTTTCCCACACTGTTGATAAAATAAAGGTCAATATGGAGGTTTATCAGTACTGCATCTTGCAGCATTCAGGTCTGTTCTGCAGGGGAAAATGAAACATTTCCCTGCAAAGGACAAGTTAAATATTATGTCTTCCAATTTCGTTTCATAACTAGAGTCACCTACATATGTAGCACCACTTTCTGAGATGTACGTAAGTGCATCTTAGGTATGTTTTTCCATTGGATTATTCATTTTATTGTGTGTAGCATTTTACAGGTATATTTTTAGAATGAGTAAATTGTGCTAGGCAGTAGACCGAAAACCAGTCCATGCTCTTTCTACATGTAACAACCATACAAACTTATTTGGAGCCAATTAGAGCACAGTTCATTTTACACTACTGCCATCTCTTAGTAAAAACATTTTGTTGATCAGTGGAGTTGAATCTCACCTTACCTAACTTAGAAATGAAATTAAAACCAAAGGAAATAAAGGAAAACAAAAGCTCCAATACCATGTATAATATATAAAATGCAAGATATTGTGGAAAGGGAATAATAAAACAAAGGTTGAACAGAACAAAGTTTTTTGGCTTAAATCAAACAGATTAACACCAGTCTAATCTTCCCTCAAGAATACTAGGCAGCACATCCAGTAATATATTGAGAGAGTTGTAAAATACTGAAAAATGTGTTAAGCGAAGAACCTGAGAATGAAAAGAGATGCTGACTTGAAGCTAGTCATCCCATAATGGGGTGGTTGTTTCATCTGCAGCTGTCAACTGAGAAAGGATCTAGCTAAATGACAATTAAAAACATGATATGTGAAAGCATATGCCAATGCATAGTGTGTGCATAAGTCTATGCATTCTTCTGCACAGGTAAGATGATTGTTTAAGACCAGCAGAAATGAACCAAAGATATGTGCTTAAGGGTTTTAAGAGAAAAATATATACTCCAGACACACTTTGTTTACAAAGGAAAGTGTTATTGTCTTGAAGAATGAAGCAGGACTTCAAAGAACTATAATGATCTTAGACTGTGAATCCCTGCATTATAGTACTTTTTTAAGGAGAAACCTTCAGATTTAAAAATCTGCACTACCACTTCCTTGTCTTGTTATCAAGACAAAGTGAAAATATATGCAAAGTGTGCTTTAGATGCCTTTAGACTTTATGATCAGTTTTATATGTAGTTAGCTAAACTCTTGTTTATATATAACAGTTGATATTTAGTATATATCATATGATAGCAACAGAGTGTGTGTATGTATCAGTTTGTCATAACAAAAAATACCAACTCATTTTTTGCTTCTGATCTGGTTAAACTTTTGTCCTGAAAGGGACAGCAGGATCATTGCAATAGTCTGAGGCACTCTAATAGAGTGATGTCCTACATTCAGTGTTGTTTGGTTTTGATTTATTAAACTTTCAGGTAGGTATGATTTACTGAAACTCTTCTGTGAATATTTTTACTGTACCCTTTTGATAGTTGGAATCATGCAAATACCATAGATAACTTTGTATTTCTTTTCTCATTTGTATATATGTATGTAAACTGTACCGCTTCTTCTATTGCAGCTATTATGAAAACATTTTGAGGACTACTATTATTCTGATCTAGATTCTCTAAAAGATGAGGGAAATGCGCTTTACAATACGTTACCATAAGTCACAGGAGAACAATCTAAAGTATAAAGCTTTTCATCAAACCATACAGAAATGAAAGAGCTTATACTTTGGAGTCTAATTACTTGTTTGGTTTTGACAAAGAAGGGCTATGTACAGAAAAGTTCTTGGAATAAGTTTTACTATTATTAGAGCATAGCTTATATCAACAAAAGTACTTCTTATTTCAATATATTGAGTTGCTTTTGACTAATGAAACAATGCTGTCTCCAATACATAACATCTGTCCAAAATGTGTAGTTTACTAGCTAAATCAGAACTAGCAGAGTAGCAGAACTCCTGTTTTTAGGACTGCTTACTGGGTTTGCAACCCAAACAGTATTGCTTTTGAATTGTCCATCTGTATTAAGAAATGGCTTTGTATTAAGAAAAGGACTTTTCTTTATGTTTGGAAGTACTTGATATGTTCTGATCAAATGGCTTACATTCTGTAAAAAAAAAGCTGCAAAGCTGCTGTATGGTAGATAAATGGATGTTGTATAAGGTAAACACATAGTGCTGGAGTCCATGGAAAACACATAATGAGAGATTCAAATCTGGAAAAACATGGAAAATTAAGAAGAACTCCTACTCTTTATTCCTCGTGTCAGCAGAAGAGGGAGGAGGTTTCAGAATTGTATAGCACTTCTCTAGCATCCTTCAATGGTTGGTCATCTCATCTTATTGAGTGCATCAAGCAAGTGTCAATAATTTTATGACACTGTGCCATAGCAGAGCTACAGTTTGCACAAACATATTCTGGGCATTCAATAAGAGCAGAATGTAAAAGAGAATTAAAAACTGGTAAAAAAAAAAAAAAAAAAAGGTATAAACAATATGATTAAATTGGATTCTTGATGAATTCTAAAGCTTTCTGCAAATTATTCAAATATTGTTTTAAGTGCAGCACTGTAGAACTATTCTTTCAGAGGTACAGCTGTATGATGTACACTTTGGACAGCATGTACTGGGCTAAGAAAGTGTCCTTCATAGTAGACACAATAGACACAGGTTTTTTGATCTCCTCACGTCCCATTTCTCACAATGGGTGGCAGAGTACACATTAGAAATAGATTAAATTGTCTTGGTCTTTAAAGCTATTTTGTATATATATCAGCAGGTCACCTCATTAACACTTGGACAAAGTACATAGTAAGTTTGTAATTAAACATCCTCTTCCTTCCCATGGAAATCAAATACAATCCTATCTTCTTCCTTCCCCATATTTGTTTATGTTAAACATTATCATTGCCTAAATTATATTAGTTTTGGTACATACTTCAAATAAATTTTTTATCACCATGTTCCAGACTGGACAAATAATCATCACACATGCATTTATTTTATGTAGTGCAATTCTATGATACCTGAGTAAAACTAAGTTGTCTAGATGGGATATTGAGCTAAGAAAGCTCTTCTATTAAGAGACAGTGTGAGTACCTCTGTATAATACCACACTGTTCCATGTAAATATATACCTCCCCTTTTGCTCAGTTGTCTGCTCAATGTAACATCTCATGAAATAAAAATATATTTTGTACCAACATAAATATCAGCATGATTGAAACAATAACTTGACTGTGCTGAACATTGCTGTCTACTTTAGTGCTAGGTAGTTAGAGGTGTTTCTTTCCCCTGCGTAGTCCTCAGGGTGCTATTGAAATCTAGTTTCTGTATTAAGAAACAGCAAGTGCATCTTCAAGGATGGCCTCTGCATAGGTATCTCATTAGCCTGTTTATCTATTGCATAGAACTGAGGAACTGGATGCAGTAGGAGTGAGCATACCTCTCAAGTTTTACTTTTTTAGAGTCCTGGAAATTGCTGGTCATAGGATGAATAAAATGGTAACTAATATTTCCAGGTAGGGAACACTCTCAGGTAAACTGTGTCTGTAAAAAAAGCGTTGACATTTTCAGAACTCCTCCACTTTGATTTATGAGCCCACACAGATTCACTTCACAAATCATATTTTAATAAATGTATAGAACTTTTCATATCTGCTAAATTCCGTTAAGGCACATTGATAAAATACTTATTTTCATTATTTCTACTGATCTAATAGGTTTTAGTAATTCTTGAATGATCCCTGAATTAATTTATCTTTTGGTTATAGTCTGCTTGATATCACATTTTAATCTTCGCTCGCAGAAAGAGCTCACACATCAGGCTTTTATGGGCACAGCTGTATCAATTTGATTTTTCAGTTTAAATTACCCATATGTTTTTAATTTTATTTCATACAAATAGCTGGATCACTTTCTCTGCTCCCATAAGGCTTTAGAAAATCTACCTTAACTGAATTGCTTCTTACTTATGTGACCTAAATTCTGGAGAGATTTTTAGGCTGGATACCTGCAAAAAATATTCTGTCTTTTCCAAGATTCAGTAGTTCCCAAAGTAATATCTTTCAAAGGCTGTTTTCCTTACTGGGAGTTTTTACGATTTTACTCATTTTTTTCTTGCCAACATATTTTGCACATCTTTCCACAAGTTAACTGTGTCTTAACTAATGTATAATCCTTTAGTTTTAGTGGCTCACATTTTTAAAAGCTTCCATCTCATCATTACTAACTTTTCCCATTTTAATTATAATATAGGAAACATTTCTTAAACGAATAACAATTTCCAAACTGGCAAAAATACTTGAAGTGTGAACCACGCATAAGCTTTTGCAGTCTGGAGATACTTTCCAGCCTTGGACAGTTATTTGATCCCAGTCATATGTCCTTAGGAACAGAATCCAGATCAGTTTACTTCCTATTACATAATCAAAGTAGTTGTCACAGAGACTGAAACATTAGCAACTATTTCCACCCATAGGAGTCATGAGCTGCATGAATGCTGAAGAAAAATATTTTCTCCATATGCTCAAGGTGATACTTTCAAGCCATGATTTAGGTGAGGGGTAGGATATATGCAGAAAGTACCCTGGACTGTGATACTGAAGCAGAGAAGACAAACAGCTTGGATTTTAATCTCAAGAGCACAGATGAACTTTGATGGTATTTACAGAAATTTATGGTAGCAGAATTTGAATTGGAATGTATTGCATCTTCATAATATTAAACTGATAGATAGATGTATTATCTTCAGCAAGAAATGAACGAAATATTGCAATTTCCGAAGTATATAATTACATAAAATAATACAAATTCTGACTCTGAAAACCTTAGCTAGTTGCACAGACTAAGAATAAGCTATTTCTTACCATCATCAATATTTTTTTCTCCAGCTTAGTGTAGAATGATATTAAAATGAATATCTTTTATTACTGATAATGTAAAATCTGCTGCCTTGCAAAGACTGTGCTATTTATTTTTCAAGTAATGTGCAGCAACAGTACAGATAACTCCGTTAACACTGACTTGAAACCTTAGTTCTTCCCTTTATAAAATATTAAAATTTCTCCCTCTAAACATCAGAACTCTAAAATATTATCCAACATGTAGCTCTAGATTTATGTGAAGCCATTGCTGTTATTCTGGATATTCTTTTTTACAACTTTAATTCCAGTTGAATTGTGTACATCAGAGTGTGCTGATGTACTCAGAAGGCTTTGAGCCTGTGGCTTGCAGTCTATGAAGTGTTAAAATAATACGTGCCTACAACATGTTTTTAGACTGGTAACCATTATAGTTAAATATGATGGAGTACTCCCAGAATTTAAAGGATGATAGGAGTGGTTAGAAATAAATGAATAAGCAGATCAATATTCTTTCAGTGCAAAGAGCTGATGCGTTGAGCTGTAATGAAGAAGTTTAGCTGAGCTTATTAAAACTTCTTTAATGGAACAAAGTTTGGGTTTTTTTTATTTGTTTGTTTGTTTTTGAAACAAATTCATTTGAGGATTTTTTTTTTCCAATTATGCCAAATTTTTCATCAGCCTCAATCAACTTATTGTTAAAGCTGATTAATTCTTTGGACTGGATCACTGGCATTTTCAATTTAGACTTCAACATTTCATTTCAGTGTACTCCAATTTGGGTGGGGTGCCAACTTCTCTGTATTAGATATTTTATTGACTGCTTTTTTGAAGTAATTGAAACAGAATTGCAATCACTGTGGTTGGAATACATTTCCCTTAACTTTACTCACCTAGCCATTTAGTCATCCAGAATAGGGTGGTCATTTAAGTTTCCCATAAGGTCAGAGAAAAATGGTAATACCAAATGCCTGATGAATGGAAGTCTGACCCGGAATTGTGGGAACTGTGAATGCGGAACAGATTTTAGACGTTTTAATAACAGTACTCCATGTGAATCTGGCAGCAACAATAAATGAATAAATAAATTAATTAATTCCAAGGAATTATGAATATTAGCAAGACTACATTGTTATCTTGTTAATGACTAAGTTGTGCTCATAATCTGATCTCAATCATGTAACATTAATTTCAGTGTAATTTTGTCAGATGGGGGTCTCAGTAAGAACCTCTTCAGTAACTTAGCAGTAACAGCCTCAGTCTTTGTTTAAACATGGATGAACTAGAACCCTGGTGTGAATGGGATTTTAACTACACTCTGTCAGGGTACTTAACACATTTTTGCTTTTCATAGGGCTACATCTTCCCACACAGGTTTCACTTCTGTCCCAGTAATCCTATACTGAGTCCTCAGACTGAGACAGAAGATGCGCCTTTATTCCAGTCTGGATTAGATCTTTCATAATTCCCACAAGCATCAGGAACTCACAGCTTGTAATAGTGCTTGTTTAACAGTTTTTGTTTCTCCATCCAATTTTCTGCTCAGCTGATGCTGATACTAGGAATCAGCCCATTGCAACACCAAAGCCTATGAGGAAAGAGAGTTACTGGGATTGTTCATTTATTTTTGTCTTACAACACGTGACTTTCCCTTCGTTCTGCCTCCCTTAACAGAGCCTGCCTCTGCTAACCTTCCAGGCATTTGGAACAAAGTTATTCCCATGTGTGCTTTGGAAGTATGAGGGGCTATTACTTTTCCACTCTGCCTTCAGGCACATGCTAGTGTTGGTACTGCTTCAGTGGTATGAAAAGTATGTTACAATATTGATTCTTACCTATAAATTCTGGATGGTTGAATTACTGCATGTTTCTTTCGTAAATATGACTATATAGAACTACTCGTTTGTCTGATCTTGGAGAGAAAAAAATAATTTGTCTTTTTTTCTTTAGTAAGATAAAGCTTGATATTTGAAATGGCTGTGGTAATATATTTTAAGATTATGGTTATTGTGCTATTAAGGATTGAAGCGAAACAGGCTTTAGAATTAAGTAAGACCAGTGGTTCTTTTTTAAAAAAAGATTTGACCAGATTAAAAAAAAAAAAAAAAAAAAAAGAAAGAAAAAAAGAAGATAAATCATAAATCTTAACATAAACCTCATAAATTAAAATTAGTATACTTATAGTACAATGTACTTATTGTTACATTTTGCTGTCTCGAAAGCACTGTCTTTCAATTTGTGAAATTTGGAGAAACTTTACAAAAACAGCAGCTTTCTAAAATACTTGATAATTTGGGTGCATTTTAGCAGTTTTGTTCTTCACAGAGTGTTTTTATCTCGCAGGTTAGACCCTAGTGGAAAAAAAGTGCAGTAAGGTCAAATTTTGAGTGTATCTGTAAGACACTTGGGTTTTATTTATCATGTAGCCCTCAGTCTCTGCATGTGGGCATTCAGACAAAATGCAGCCTGTTTTCCTCTTTCAGGAAGATCAGTAGGCTGGCTACCAGTACTCCTTAGGAGTTACTTAGCCTATTAAAGAATAAGAGCAGAGGACAGTCTCTCTTGGTCCCTTCAGTAAGAGTCCTTCTATGTCCTGCCTTTCCCCACAGCAAAATCCCAAGTCAGAGCAAACCATCTCACAAAGATTTTCAAATAATGAATGTTGCTTAAAGAATAATAGAAAATTGCCAAAGAAGTACCATTTAGTAAAACAATAGCCCTATAATACTGTCCTGTTTGGAATTAATTGGAGCTACTAATAAAAATAAGAAGAAAAAATATTTTCAGCTTTCAAACAGGGATCTTTTATATAAATGTAATTCCTATATATTTCAATCCTTAGCTAATGCTACCACAAAGTCATTGATTTTAAATAGAACTGTGTCATTAATATTCATTAGGATTTAGAGCAGCAGACTATCCAAACCTACAGAACAAAGACTGTACACCACCTGTGCTTCCACTTCAAGTATCAAACTGTACAATTAATTAGCATTTGTTACGTAATGAGCTTTAAACAACTCACTCTTAACTGACAGTTTGCTTAGACATTAGTCCATGTCTCAGCTCTGCCACCTATTTTGGTGTAAAATGCAGTCAAGTTATTTATCTGTATTTGTTACTGTATTTGTTTTCGGTTTTCTGGAAGTGAATGAAACTTCTGAATCACCTCACCAGAATCTTAGGAGACTGAGTGAACTGAAGTTTGCAAGGCTCTTTGCAGTCCCTGGCTTACCATGTGAAGCTGGAATGCCCTACATACGTGCTAAATATTCCTATCATGCAAAGAAAAAGGGACAGATTTTTCACATACCATCTCTTTTCCTCTGGGACAAATGGCAGGCAGAACACAAGCGGAGAATGAAGCAGTTACTTTAATGGTGCAGAAGAGCAAAACTAAAGCACCCAGTAAAATCCATGTGTCTGTAAACATGGGAACAGCACAACCCCTTCTCAGAAGTCTGTGACAAGCTGTTGTACTGAGAGCTGATGCTGGTGCTGGCAACTGTAGAATATTAATGAAGCCCCGGTCTGAACAGGTTGATCGTGACTGACTGAAGTCTGCAGCTCTTGGTATCAAGATACATTATTTGTCTGTCGTGTTTCCTCTTGGTTTGACCTTGCTGCATGCTTGCTTGTTTCTTTCTCTCTCTCACCATTCCTTCCTCCTTTCTCCATTTCTTCTTTCTTTTCTCCTTCCCTTCCTCTCCCTCCATGTTTCTCTTTTTAAATCATTTGTTCTCATTTGCCCAATTAAATTCTAGTGTGCTGAGATACCTATATAATAACAGTGTTGCATATCATGTTTTAAAAGTATCCTCTTGCTCTCCTACTATTTCTTAGCAGGTAGACGCGTACAGCTCTTTAAGTCAGAGATGTTCTTGTTCACTGCTTACATAACAGGGATTTATACAGAGGAACTAGAAGAAGCTTAGGATAAAATCCTTGTTCACAGCCTAATTCAAGGTATAGAAAGACTGAGCAGCCTCTCTGTACCTGACAGAGAGAAGAGGGCTGGTGGCTTTCCCAGGGACATGCTTCACTCACTGTTCCCCTGCTGCTTCTTCATGCAGACTGTCCCTCACCCACAGCTTGCCTATAAAAGGAAGGGGATGAGTAAGTCTTACTGGTGAGCCATTAGCGCACAATGGAATTTGTGTGACTGCATGTCAGTTCTGCTGGTCACCTTTATTTACTCAAATGCAGCTTTTTTTTTTCTTTTTTTTCTTTTTTTTTTTTTCCCTTGGCACTCTGTTCTTCACATGCACATCATCACACTTGACTGTTTTTTCATTTTCTACTGCATATATCTTAATATCCTTCATAGCCCATAATAAGCTCTGAGAGCTCTGGAAAGACTTTCCCCTTGTCACAGCTTCAGTCCTCCCTCTTCTTTTTCTTCCTCTGTCAGAATTTGTACCTGCTCATCTAAAATGCTGTTTCATTTTGGTTGCTAATGGATTTTGCACTCATCTGTATACTTCTTATACTATCGAAATCTTACCAGTTAAGCTTAAGGGAACAGCTGAGGATATTAATGTGCTAGACTGCTTTAGAAGAAGTTCCGTTTTGTGGATATTAAATTAAATTTTTACAGGAGAAAGCTGCATTACTTCCTGAGAAAGTCTGGAAAGTTTGAGATGTTGGACTTAATATCTCTGACAAAATGACTACTTTGCTTTTCTTGATGCAACTATGTATGTATTTATTTATGTATTTTCTTTTTACCTTTTAAAGTGAGTTAAAATTGACTATCGTGATCATAAAGGAATATCAGGGAAGCTATTATTAACTGCACTCTGTGGAATACAGGAGGTGTAAGATACAATGATCCAGGCTCCTCTTTGTGGCAGGGCATAGGGTAGCAGACAGTCATTCACTGTAGCAGTGCTATTAGCTGGCAGTGCAGTGGGCTTTGCAGCACAGGCTGAGTCATAAGAAAGCTACTGCACCTTTGCTCTTTTCCCTGGTGTCCTTTTAGTTTACTCTGAAGCTTTTAAAGAGAGGAGCTGCTACCCTGACAAGGCAAATACAATGAGATATTTCCAAAGAGCTGATACCTTAGAATCACATTATTATCTAGGTTGGAGGAGATCTTCAAGTCCAACCATCAGCCTGACCCACCAAATCCACCACTAAACCAGGTCCCGTATGCCATGTACATTATGCCTTTCCAATGTTTGATTACCCTCTCCATGAAGAATTTTTTCCCAGGACCCAATCTCAACCTCTCCTGGCACAACTTGTGTCTGTTTCCTTGCAAACTAATACTTGACCCCTGAGGGACAGGATCACCTCCCTTGACCTGCTGACCATGCTTCTTTTGATGCAGTTCAGGATATAGTCGACTTTCTGGCTGCAAGGGCACCTTGCTGGCTCATATCCAGCTTGCCACTCACCAGTACCCCTGTGTTGTTTCTGATGGTGATATGCTCCAACCTTTCATCTCCCAGCTTGTATTGATAGCTGCAACTCAGGTACAAACCCTTGCCTGCTGGCCACCCTATTTCTGATGTAGGCCAGAAAATAATAGTTAACTTTTTTTTTCAAGAAATAACTACAAGTTTTCTCTGATGAGCAATACAGCAGCTTTCTGGGACAGAAAACTGTTATTCCAGCCATTCAGTTAGGTCATAGAAATAGGACTTTTCATGCCAATTTATGTGGTTTTTTTTCTTTTTTTTTCTTTTTTTTTTCTCCTGTGGAGGCAATCAATTACTATGCATGCTCTAGTGTATGATGGACTTGTTGAGATACTCTGCCTTCCAGTGGGTCCTCAGTCAGGAAACAGGTGTTTAACTACTTTGCCAAAATTAAATTTCAGCAACTGTAATTGTCTCTACTTTTCCGACTTCTAGTGGCAGACCCAGGTTTTTCTTTCTGATTCATGACTAATATTAAGCTGAGACCAGGGTAACCAGAACCAAAGTACATGCCAGGGGTTCCTTCTGGACATGCATATTAACCAAAAAAAAAAAAAAAAAAAAAAGTCTGTGTACGGAGCGGCAGATATCTATTGCTGTCAGCAGCAAATCTGTATGACATGGTGCAGAAAACAAATTAGCTGGGATATTGCAGCCTTGCATAGAAGCCAGGTGTTTTAGTGGTTGATTTAGCCCCTCTGGAGGTTGGCCAGTATGAAGGTGATATCTACAACCAGCTGCAATGAAGTGAAGAATCAGAATTTAAGAGGTTTCTATCACAGAGGTGACCTTATGATAGATAATTTGTAAAGGAACATTTTGCTAGTATGTGGCATTTACCCTGACAGCAGTTTAGGTACTATACTGGGAATTAATATAAGCTGACACAGTTCATTTTTTAGTTTTTGTTAAAGTAATTATATCACTCCCAGTGCTAATGCAGTTCGCTATGAGAAATTGGGGTATGATGTAAGCGACACAGAATAAATCTCATGGAGACTCACTGGTAATCATAAGCATAACAAAAAACTTACATACTGTTATGATCCACAGCTTTCAGTACTGGTAGGTTAGAAGACCATTCAAGAGTAATAAGTCATGCAAATGCCCAAGTAAGAAATATAGAAGAAGGTGGAATGTTCAGGACACGCAGTCTGTGTAGGTTGCATTACACAGATGAAAACACAGTGGACTCCAACTTTGTTTAGTAATAAAGGGGATTTTGATTGGAAATATCTCAGAACTACAAAATTAATTTTTGCTGCTACATTTTCTTTAGGAATGTAATATCAAGATGATAACATATAATATCTATAGAAATAAATAATCAAGATGATAATAAAAATATAAAATTAATTTCAGGCTTTAGGAGTTTTAAGTGAATTACCTATGATTTTTTAAACTCCCTGTTTGTTGTTGTTGTTGTTGCACCTTTAGGAACCTCTACAGAAAATCACTCTGGTGCTCTCTGTTATGGTAAACTTTAAATTAGAAAATAGCTGTGGAAAGTTTGTGGGTTTACTAGTGAAAGACTTCCTGATGTCTTTAAATTTATGAATTTATGAATTTATGAACAAAAACAGTACCATCAAGTTTGACTTTGCCCCTGCAAGTAACTAATAAGCAGAATAAAATTTTAAAAACAGTACAGTGTGACATTGTAATATTTTGTGTTTATCTTATCTCTCTACACAAGGAATTTAAGTTCTTTTTTAAAATACACTCTTAAAATGTTATCTTGAGTTAAGCAAGAAATATTAACAATGGTTAATGACTGGAAAATGAGAGCACATGATAAAGCATTCTGTTACACACTTGTTCATTACTGTCATTGCTGATGATTTTGCTAAAGTACCTGCAAATGTTGCTAACAAAACAAGCATTTAGGAATTATTTACTGTAACTTTTTTCCATTTCTTTCCATACAACATTGTTCCATTTTTTTTCTGTCATACCTATTCTAAGTCCATACTGTAGATTGAAGAGATAAGCAAATTTACCTACACAAACACATCATTTTCCAAAAAAGGAATAATTATAAACACAATTTCAGTGACAAATAGTTGCATATACTAAATGGGATATTTCAAATATTCAAATATTCTTTTTCTTCTTTTTTAAAAGAACAGATTTTTGCTTCTGAAAACAGGTTTTTGTATTCTATGTTTGCATGTAAACTGGGAGTTGGTCTCTGCTTTGAGGATTCTGCAGATGATGGTAAATACTGCAGTGTGTTAAAAAAAAGAAAAAACTGTCTGAAACTTTGTTTCTTCTCTTCTTTTTCAGCCTAATTGGAGAAGAGGCAGAGACTAGAAATGCCACCAGCAATAGGAGCACCACAGTACCCACCTCCAGATGGAGGCTGGGGGTGGGTTGTGGTCTTTGGGGCCTTTATTTCCATTGGATTCTCCTATGCATTCCCCAAAGCCATCACAGTATTCTTCAAGGAAATACAGGAAATCTTCCATACATCATATAGTGAGATAGCATGGATATCATCAATAATGTTGGCTGTCATGTATGCAGGAGGTAAGATGTTTGTGAAATTTGCAGATATCACAGCTCACCTGCCCGCATGGTCTTAAAGCACTTAAAGTTAATTACTAACTGATTTTATAAGTTACCTAAGAATTTACCTAATGCTTTTTCTTTGAATGTTATGAAATAACTTGGAACATCTCAGACTGCTTGTAATAATGAAACTGTGAAATCTTAAATGCATATATTATAAAAATACGTATACATATGTATGAAAATATATAGAAACTGTATGTATAGAAACTGAAAAGCTTATATAGAAAAGATATATAGTTTAAAGTATATAGAAACTCAGAACATTGTGCCTATAACACTGTATCTTTATTCACTGAAGAGCAGCACTTCTATATTTTTCAGAAGTGGTTTCTGTAATAAAGTATGATATTATCAAATCCCAGCAAACAACCTTGTGAAGGATGCATGAAGTCCTGTTTTTATCATGGTAATTTTTTATCACTAATTTCAACCTACCTAATTCTTGACATTTGAATGACCATGGCTGCTTTAGCAAGTCAAGGAAGAGAGGTAGGTGTCTATAGGAGAGAATTCAGACTAGCGGAGTTGCACTGTCTAAATACATCCTTTATAAGCTGACTGTAAAGAATACTCTACAGCCAGCATAGCATTAGCAGAACGATATCAGGTATATATTTTTCACTAAATGGAATAGAAAACATACTATATATATATATATATATATATATTTTTTTTTTTCAAATGGCAGCAGAGAGAGAGACCTAATAAAGATAATCTGGCAAGTGGTGTCAATATCAATAAAAAATTTGCTTTTCAGATATTTTGATGTTATATTTATTCATAGGGAGAATTTGAAGGAGTTTATAGGAGCAGCAACAATTCACCAAGTCAAGAAGTAACTTGAATCAGTGCCTTCAAGAGTGGAGTAAAGGAGCATACATATCCTTGCTATATGTTATGACTTATGACCAGGTCATTCTCAAATCATAACTGGTGGTTATGGATACTGCAAGCCTGAAAATGTGTTTCACTCTGATAATGCACCATTTTGTGTGCCCAGGCATGCTTGATGAGGACTGTGAACTGTCTGCAAGCAGCCCAAAGTGTGCATGGTGCTGTGGAGATGGAGACTGTCTCATTCAGATTCCCTCTGAAAGTACTTCCTTCAGAAGGCTCTGTATTTACAAATACATATGCACTTGCACTGCAAAGTGCACAGATGTAACTATGTAACTGTGGAAGCATCTGTGTGGATCCATCTGGAAGAACGGTAGTACACAGATTATAAGAATTGGAATCTGCTTCCATTTTCCTTATGCTGTGACTTCTGAACTGAAGTCTTGTTCACTGTGTTTTCTAATGCTACCTAAATTTTATAAGGGCAGATTTACTTTATAGCACAGTTTTTTTTGTTTGTTTTTGTTTTAATCTCTGAATAACATCTAATTTATGCCATTTCTATCATCTCAAAATTTACCCAACTTCTATGAATAGTGCAGACACAAACTGAAAGGCATTTAGCTGTGGTCATATTTGTACATGGGCTGATCTGAAAGGAATGCCCGCTATTTTATTGTTCTGGCCAATGATATCAGAGGTGGATGTTGGTGGCTTGGCAGCAGAGGGGCAGTCTACAAAATGGCACCTGACATGAAAGTGCATGTGAAGCAAAGATGTGTCACTGAATTCCTCCACACAGAAAAAAAAGGCACCCATTGACATGCACTGACTCTTGCTGAACAGATATGGAGGCTAAACTATGGATGTAAGCACAGTGAGGCAGTGATGGTATGTTCCAGCAGTGGCAAGTGTCAGTAGGTCACCTCCACTGGTGCAGAATTTATGAGCATGGCATGCTTCTTCATTGCTGGCCAAAATACATAGCTAATGGTGGTGACTGTTGACAAACAGTATTCGGTAGTTGAAAATTTGCTGTATCAAACAGTATTATTGTGTTCTTTGCTGTAGATTCCATGGAATTTAATAGGAGGCATTACTTATTCTTACTGTGGTTTTGAAATGACAATTCTGACGGGTATAAACACTCTTTGAAGCCATAGCTTCTCTAGAACCACTTCCTAAAAAATAGAGCATTTAGACAATCACTGGCAGAATATGAAATAGCAATCGGGAAAAACATTTCTGAAGGAAATCACTCCATTGTTTTTACTGTCTGAAGGTGGTTTCATTCCTTAGCATTTGATGTTCTGTAATGTGAAAGACATGAAGACCACAAGTACAGTGTGTAGTGTTTACTATGAAGTGTGATATGTCTGCGTGAACACTCTCTTCATCATGCTATTAATTAAGGTAACTTGAAAACATCTAAGATCTGTCATTCTCATTAGAGCTTAGCATTCAACCTATTAATCATCACAGTGGGGTCAGTGAATAAGTTAAGAGTCTGTGCTGACACTCTTTGCTTTAGAGGCTGCAGCCTCTTGCTGTAATTAGCTGGCTTCTATGTTTCAATAACAAGGTATTAACTTACCTTTCAATGCTTTAGGAAAAAAAAAAAAAAGAGAGAAAAAAAAACACAAACAAACACGAATGCTAATAAACTAATAAATGGCATCCAGTAAGGAACTAAAAGAATGTTAATTATGTTTATCACTTACTTCATACTTAGAATAAATGGCATTAAATTATAGCAGACCATCTGGCAATCCATATGGTCTCTTGCAGTCCTGGTTAATTCCTGCAAATAGGTCAAGCATAGCATTCACTCTGTTAGGAAAGCACTAAGCAGAGGTGACAAATCTGATAAATCTAGTCAATATGAAATTCTTTTCCCCTCTCAATCTAAGATAATAAGCAGTTCCATGCAGTTCTTGTTGGTTTTGTATTTATTTTTTCTCAAACATGCTCTTTTCCTTCCAACTCTCGTCTCCTGGACGTTTGTTAGAGCTTACTAAAAAGCCTTCCCAAAATGCAAGATCCTGTAATATGATCAAGGTTACATGTAATAGACGGCCTCTGTGGTTCAGCCTGTTCTTGAAAGAAGTATCCTCTGGAGAAGAGCAATAGTTCAGTCTCCATAGCAACTCCTTCTTCTGTCTCTCTTGAGCCGAGACTGTCAATTGTATTAAATTAGGGGTGATAGCTTTGTGATGGACTCCTACACACAGGGGACTGTGACTGGGATGACTACAGTTCTACTACAGGAGGACAGAATCTGGGATAAGATGGAATTAGTGGAGCTATCCTGACAGGGCATATTGTATTTGTGTACACATATATATACACATATATATATATGTATAATATGTATGCATGTATGTTTTCTTTAATATATCAACTATGTATGCATACTTAAAGAATCTTATGTTTGCTCTGACGCACACAAATATTAAGGAATTGAAGACCCAAAAGACCAAATATGCTTTACCTCAAGTTTTCACCATTCATTCTTCTCTATTTCAAAATTTCCATTTTTCCACTTTGCACAGCATTAACCAGCTAAAGATGATTAGAAATTTTATTAGAGCTCTATCTGTTTCTAGAAAAAAAAAAAAAAAATGTTTGTTGTTTTCAGTATTCATTTGATGGGAAACCTTAGTAGTGGCCGTTAGAGGCATGTTATGGGTATGTTGATTTCTGACACAGCTGACCTTGGGTTTTAGACTTCCTTGTGGAAGTCTAAAAACTGGAAAAAGCAGGTTACTTAATTGACTTTAACTCTTTTTCTTGTCATTTAGCCAAGGGCAAATTTCACTTTGGTTGTTGTTGTTTCTATTTTCAAAAATAGCTTTTTAGATGTGACACTAGGTTATAGAGATAAGCTTGAGAACTGTTAATTCTTCCAAGCTGTGAAATGTGGGATTATCTTGCTGTTCTGAAGTTCAAAAAATAAATGTCCATTTAACTTCCAGATGAGTTTTCCAAATAATGATTTTAAAAGCATTTTGAGACCAATCTCAAAGAAAAATGCTTCAAGTAGTTTGAGTAGTCAAGCAGAGTTTAAGTAGTGACCATTACCATTTTTGAAAACATGCTTACAGTTAAAAAATACAACATCTAATTGATTCACAGAGACACAGAATCACAGAATTATAGGAGTTGGAAGTGACCTCTAGATATCATCAACTCCAACTCCCCTGCAAAAGCCAGTTCCCTACAGTAGGTCACATAGGTGAGCATACAGGCAGGGCTTGGATATCTCCAAGGAAAGAGACCATAACCTCTCTGAACAACCTCTCTTCTCTTATTTTTCTTTTTCTTTTCTTTTCTTTTCTTTTCTTTTCTTTTCTTTTCTTTTCTTTTCTTTTCTTTTCTTTTCTTTTCTTCTCTTCTCTTCTCTTCTCTTTTCTTTTCTTTTCTTTCTTTTCCATGTTTCTTTCATTATTCAAGTTTGAGCTTAACCATCAGGTAGTAGCAAACTCTTGAAAGATTTTTCAGGTGACAACACAAAAGTAAACTAAAAACAAGTTCTCAATGTGACTTTGTTGAATATTAATTTGGAAAATAAAATATCATATGGTATGTTCAAAATATTTGTGATTTTATCTCAGTGGGTGTTTCAGTGATATTGCTGTGAAGATGGAATGACGTGAACAGTGGAGATGACAGTTGCAAAATGCATGCAACACAAACAACAGATGGTTATGGATTTTTACTTTTGGATAGAACATAGTTTTGTATGCTTTTCTTCCTTCCTGGTAATTTTCTTATTTTAGATTTACAAATACTGGCACAAGATATTCCATGGCTGTGGATAAGGAGATTGAGAAGCTTTCTTAAATTTACCTATGTCCTTTGTTGTTAGGGACAAACATTTTTCACCATCAGAATATGAAAAGCATTGAATTTTAATAACCTCATTTAGAGTGTCCTTGAAAGCAGAACTTATCAACTTTCCAAATGCCGCATGGGCATGAGGGAATACTTCACATTTAGCCTAAAATGTATGTAAAGTGTCTATGTCAAGTTAATTTGAGACTCACATGTAAAGAAAAGAAGGCGTAATGAGGAGACACAAGAACAAAACATTTTGAATCTTACTAACAGAGATAAGTTCTAGAAAGAAATACAAAGTGTAAAAAAATATTAGAAATATACAGTTGTTCTGTTTTTAAAAAAATACCCGAATGCTAAGGTGGCCTGATAAAGCCTTTGATAAAGTAGTACAGCTGCATTTCACTTTTAGAAGTCTTTGAGTTTTAGTAAAACTACCTTTTAGGAAAGTGTTCTGTTGTAGTAACCCGTGTTTTAAATGCAGAGAGGTTCTCTGTTTCTACCATAAAACACCCCTAAAATTGGACTTTGGGAAGAAGGATTTCATACCTTTTTTTTTTTTTCTTTTTGAAACTGATTTGTTATTCTAGCCAGTCTCAGTCTTGCCAGTCAGAAGCAGTCTCATAGTTAAGTACATTTAGAAAAATAATTTTTTTGGTCTTTTGAATAATTGTCAGAAACACATCAATATGATAAAGAATTACCATTGTACTTCTACTGAGTATTTTCAGTGTTCGAAGCATAGGTTATTACTAATGATTATCATAGGAATATTTGCATTAACTTTGATTGAACTAACTCGACCATCTAATGAAAACAATTTTCATTTACATACAAGCAGGCAACATTGATCTTCATTTCTATAGATAACTTAATCAATCATGACAGCTTTTTTTTTTTTTTATCCCTGAAGAAAATACTTTTTTATCTCCCACTTTATTTAAAATAATGGGTCAAAAAGAAACAGACAAAAAAATAAATAGCATACATCATAAAGTACATTTTCTAAGGGACAAAAATGTGGATTTGTTTAATTTAAAACTTAGGTCTTTGATATGTTCATTGAGCTTGCAAAACTTTGATGAAGGAATGCTTTTTTTCTGTACACTAATAATGTTGGATTAGTTCCCATATAGTTTTTCATATCACTGGATCATACAATAGTTGCATTTGTAATGTGTGTCGCATAATTCAAAGGTAATGAAACAATAGTGTAGCACAACTGGGAATCATGAGATATTTAAGCAGATCCCAGAGAAGTATTATGGGGAAGGAAAAGTCTATCTACTCATGCTGTGTATACCATTGTAGTCACATCAGCACTTCAAATGAAATAATAAACCTGGCACTTTACAAAGAACTTATTATAGAATTGTACTGGTCCATTGTTTTGGAACGTCTAAGAACTATTCCCTTGTTTATTTTGAAAGGGTATAGTCAAGGGAAACAGACCTGAACTGTGATATTTATAAGATATAAAGCAGTATCAATTGACTACAGCTGAGATTTTTATTGTGATTCCTAAAGGTATGTAGATACATATTTGTTAATAGAAGACTTAGTGGCAGGTTTATTTTCCTTCCAGAGTAACTACAGAAATCAAAGAATGAGATTGTTTTTAATTGTCTTTTAATTTTTGCAGAGATCAGATATGACACACATAGATAAACATATGTACTGTATGAAGAGGTTCTTGATCAACCAGAACTTTTTCATCTAGATTTTTAAGATTACTATTACTATTAAGATTAGTTATTAATATTACTATTGAGATTTTTAAGATTACTGTTAAGATCACCCATATCAAAGAGTACAGATCAACTACAGTTTTCATGGCCAATAGGCATTTCAGAAATGTGTACAAGCAAAAGAAAAGTTTGCCTTTATTTTTCACAGATTTTGGCATCCTTATTTAATTGTCAAGATTGTTAAACATTTCCAGTGCAATTTTACCTGGCTTTCGTTTAGATGAATAAGAACTATGATGAGACAACAAAATGGCATGTTTAAATATGGAGATTGTAATTAAAATAGGAGACTGTATTGAGAAATATATTGCTTTGAAACACTTTTCGTTTAATGCTTTGACACTCAGAGAATTTTGAAAGGAAATAGTCCTACCATTCCAGCTTTTTAACAGTAGTAGCTAGAGATTATATCTTCTGTATCGATGGCATTGACAGTAGGTTCAAGTGTATCATCCTCAGCAGGTTTGTGGATGGCATCAAGCTGTTTGGCGCACTTGACACTCCTCAGGAAGTGGATGCCATTCAGAGAGGCTTAGGCTTGATCACTGGGCCAAGGTGAACCTCATGATGTTCAACAAAGCCAAGTATAAGGTCTTGCACATGGGTTGTGGCAACCCCCATTATCAGTACAAGTTGGGGAATGTAAGGATGGAGCACAGCATCACCAAAAATAATGCATGGGTACAAATGGATGTAGTCCTGCCTCTCTACTCTGTGCTGGTGAAATGTCACCTAGAGTGCTTTGTCCGCATGTGGAATACTCAGTACAGAAGAGACATGGACATGTTGGAGCACATCAAGAGGAGAGCCACAAAAATGACCCAAGGGATGGAACACCCAGCTGATAAAGCTGAGGCTATTATTTCTGGAGAAAGCTCTGGGAAGACCTGAGAGGGGCCTTTCGGTATTTAAAGGGAGGCTATAAGAAAGAAGGGAACAGACTCTTCAGCAGAGTCAGTTGTGATGGGACAAGGGGAAATGGTTTCACGCTACAAGAGGGGAGATTTAGATTGGATATAAGGAAGAAGTTTTTTACAGTAAGGATTATGAGGCACTGAAACAGATTGTGATTTGGGGCTTGTTCTGATAGAGATTTAATTAATATTTTTAGTCTTTCTATATCTCTTGAATGTGTGTAGGTTGTAGTGCTCCCGATTTTCAGTGACAGTTTCAGTTGTACTACTTTTGATAACCTGGTAATAAAATTATTGGCTTGTAAATGTCAAATCTTTCCTCATACCCCTAATTCATTTGCTTCCATCATTAACTAAATAAAGATAACACATCTAGGAGAAAAAGTTATATGCTTATTAATAGGCAGAGTTTGTTTAATAATTATAGCTGATTATAAGCTAATAGAAATCTACTGATCTTTTTATGTCTTCATCTGTTCTGTGAATGATCTGGAAATTCAATACATTCCAGTTTATTTGAAGCAAGATTCCCTAAATGCTTCCCTGTTGGTATCAACTAACAGTACCAAACCTGTCATGCTGGAAGTCTTGCTCAGCTTGCTTTTCTTTATAGGATGCCTTTGCTTTTCCATGAACGCGAATTATCTGTGATTCCTTTTTTTTTTCTTTTACAGCAGTAAGCTTTGCTGTCCAGCATATGCTGCTGTCCAGATTTACTGCTTCAGCCTAGATTTTATCTTCTTGTTATTCAACAGAGTAAAATATAACTTATTCAGAGGAGTGGCTTAGTGTCAGAACTTTCAAGGACTCTTTGCAGTGGCTTTCAGAGTAAGCATAATTCAAGAAGGCAAGTGTCCTATTTGGCCTTCCCTAGAAGATGGAGTCATCTTGTGTCCTTGGATGTCAGATTTCACTCAGAAAAGCTTCAATAACAATTGTGTTTTAAATCATTTGAATTATTGGCATATACCTGAATGGCAGAATTAATTTATTTTTATTGTGTTATTGCTAAGCTTTGAGTGTGTCCGATTAAGTAGCTGAAGCTGTTATTTGTCTAATTAGAATACTTTCAATTTCCAAAGCAGCAAGTAAATAAGCTAAGTATAAGAGGTTTTACTTTTGGATCTTCTATATAAACACTCTCTTTGCAGGAACTATTTAATCCATAAGAAACCAAGATACTATAACTGTTAGCATGAAGCATTTAATTAAGGAGCATAAAGTTTTAAAGCTGTACATAAGCAGCATGGCATCATTACTTATGGTGAATAAGATTTATTTAGTTAGCTAGTATGCCTGAACATCTATCCAGTAAAATACAGTAAAGGACAGAAATCAGTAAATAGATACATTATAGATAGATAGTGTGCTACATATCATGAATGTGAAAATCTTAATTGAACTTATTGCCAAATATTCTAGAACTGTAGTTTGGATAGTGACACTTGAAAAAAGTCAGAAAAATCGGACAAAGTCGGAAAGGAAAATTTAAAACAAATATATTGATGCAGATAGTGACAAATGACATGTTTCACTGACAATGTTAGGCTGTTATCAGAGATATGCGAAAGAACGCCTTGGAACTCTGCTCCAGATATGTGCTTAAATTTAAATGCCAAAGAACCAATCAAGTTCAAAGTTATATTTCTCACTTGCAAGTCAACATATAAATGTGTGTTTATATATTTATGCAGAAATTCCTCCTTTCTGTGAGCTGGACTTCCAGAAAGACTACATATTTCACAATGCAATAGGAATTTCTCTCAGAGAAAGATCCATTGTGAGTTTCATGCCTGTATTTACAATAATGACCAACATAATTCAGTAGCTCATCTTCCACTGAACTCCAGTTGAAAGACTGTGGATCTGCAGCATTTTAAAAATGATTTAATAATATTTAGAAATATAAAATAGTACTGTGTGATCTGGATTAAAATGTTTATTATTATTATTAGTAGTAGTAGTATTCTGTAAAGCTAAAGAGTAAGAATTAGACTGCTGGATAGCTTTACTTCTAATTTTTTTATTTGTACCATAGGAAAAGCAATCAAATAGCAAGTCACAAAAATAATACACCTAGACTTTTTTTTTGTCTTCCACACAGTGAATTTATATCTGTACAAAGAATGTGCAAGGATGTATAAGCCATTGCCATTCTGATTCAGAAGCTTTTCGTATTCACCTACTCAAATACAACAGTATCTTAAGCACACAGCACGTGACTCTGCTCAGAGGAACATATCTGAAGTGGCAAGTGAGATTAAGACATGAACAAATTCGTATCATGAACAATTTCTTCTTGATCTTGATCTTCTCCGTATGTTATAAAAAATTTACCTGACAGGGTGTTCAGATATACATATTGCCTAGATCGTTCAACTTTCTAACCAATAGTTTTTAAGCAAGATGTATTAAAATTGATTAGACAAACTTAGTTCCTCCTGCAGGAAGATAATAATTCTTTTATTAGGAAACCTAAGTAATATTCTCCTCACCAGCACATACATTAAACCCTTGCAAAGGCAGATGTATTTCAATGGATCATTTTAATATGTTCTGGCTGAAAAATATTAGCATAACTCCTTAGATACAAGGTGACTCCAGGAATGCATAATATCTAAACAGCATCTATAATACAAATATGAAGCCTATATTTTAATGGCCACTGATTTATTTAGAATTTATGACGCATAACAATCATTAGAACTAAGCTGCTTTATGTTACTTGGTTGAAAATAAAGATTCAAGTACTAGGTTGTTATTTCACATCAAGTAAGAAAATATACCTGTTTCAAAAGCCATATGATTATTATCTTCAAGTGCAATAAGATGGTCCTCAGTGATCAAGCTACTTCATGTTGCTGCCTACAGATCTCAAATATTCCTTATGCATATGAACAAAATTAGTATAGAGACTCCCTTTCACCTCCACCTTTTTCAAGAAGACCTTGTCTATGGGGATGTAATCTCAGATGCCACAACAGAAGGGACTCTGTACATGATTCCTCTGTAGTCCAGGCAAAAAACAAATGCAGTAGATAACTTTGCCTAGCTCCCTCGTAATATCTTAGTTTTCCACTTATTAAGTCACAGGTTTCATTTACTCATTTTTTCATGGCTGCTACTCATCTTACCTATTCAAATTTTATAACATTTTTATTGAAAAAGCATACTTTTCTCCTTGTTGAGGGAAGTCATCATGTTTTAGCTGATTGGAGTCTGTGAAATGAGTATGTACTGAAGTCCACAAAAAAATTGGCATGTAACTATTACATACAGGAAATGTCTATAAAATTTCAATGACCCAACATAGCTCAACATAGAGCATGAAGCTCTTATTGTAGAAGGAAATCTCAAAGTGTTAGTCTGATGACAAACTCAAGTCTAATGAAAAAAATAGTATGTAAGGTAGATATTGGAATATGGAAAGTTAAAGTGACATCTGCTCCTATGTATAGATAAAATATATATGTATATGATTTCACTTTCAACTCTATTGAATAGAATACTATTCTCAAGCATATGTATTTTTCTTTAAAATGTTCAAAGAACTGAAAGAAAAAAGGACTAGGAGAGTAATGATTAGAACTCACTCTTAAGTCACTTATTCACTGGTGAATATTTTCTTAAATATTTCTATTAAAATTTTTTTGGGGGGGTGCCTAAATTGTAAGTAAATTGGAAAATTCAGGAATTATTTACTAAGTTGTCTCTATCATATTTTTTTTGTTTGTCTGAAAACAGAAAACCAACCAAACAAGCAAAACAACATTCCAAGGATACTCATTTTAAGTTGATGGCTGAATGTCATTGTGTGTCTCCCCCACTCCCCATTGCCCAGACTCCTCAGGGTTGCTCAGACTTCCCTTTTGTAAAATACTGGGAAATAGCAAATTCTACCCATGGAGTGATAACCTTTCATATACCAACTTCTGCCTCATTTACACTCTAAATTTCTTGGGTGCCAAACCCTAATGGAAGTGCTCAGTTCACATCTTGTAGAATATCTCTGAACAACAAATAGTTCATCTTCCTCTTCACCTTTCCCTCAATATTTTGTGAACTAAATATTATTCAGATACAGTTCCTCATACATGAGCTAGTTTACTTGTCAGGGAGGCTGTTGAGGAGCTTCTAAAATTCCCATTGTCAAATTTTGTCAGTTGGAACTGCTGAAAGTCACCACATGCATTTCATCAGATAGTTTTAAGAATGCAATTATAATGAAAATGATTATTTTAGAAAGATTTTTTTATACATTATAAGCATAGTGTGAGACGTGTTAGACAACAAATGCATTTGGAAATAATCTAACAATATTATTGAGAATACCTAAATATAATGAGTTCTCAGGACTCCCAACTACAAGTACATCCAGATTTATACTTCTCAGTACTTTTATTATGAATATGTAGATGGCATTTAATGATTAACTCATGATCCATAATTCCCAGTAAGTGGTCCACAGAAACATCATAGGTGGCAGATTGAATATTTTCAATTTGAAGTTTAATTATACTGTAAAAAATTGAGTTGTGAAAGGAATATGATAAAGAAAGACCAAGGAAGAGGAAGCATGTATGTTGTGCTTTTCTTGAAGTAATGTATCATTGTCTGCAGTAACTTATAAAGAGTCATTTCTAAGTTGGGTTAGACAGTATTTTTCAGGAAAACAAAACAAAACAAAACTGTAGGATGATGTGCTTAGTAAAAATAGGATGTTATATGAACACTACTACAACAGGCAGTTTGAAGAAGACAGAGAAATCCAAATGACAATATTAATCTTAACTGATGAAGTTTTGTTTTATTCCAGGAAAAGTAGTCAGTGATTTTTAAGGTGTACAAGGATATAATAAATAGAAATTGATGAGTAATGAACATTTGTGAATATTTTGTTCATGTGTGCATACACATGCAGAGAGGGAAAAGTATTGTTGCTCAGAGGCAGAACGAAAAAATCAAGAGAAATATTTATGATATTTATTTATATAATAAGTATTTATTATATATTTGTAAGTTTAGGAAAATATCCATGAAAAATTTAAATATTATCAAGAACTGTTTATTTTCTTTTTCAATTATTAGCTCTCAAATTAAGAACATGGATTTATTTTCAAATTGCTATAATTGTAGCTGCAACAGAAGTACAATGCAACTGCTGTCTTTTCATTTTGTGAACTGCAACAATGCGGAAAATCACTTTGTAGTAACAAAATATACAGAGCTTGTCTGATAATTCAGTTCACAGAAGCAACAAGCTGTAAGGAAAGATTTTACTCCCAAAATTGTGAATTGCATTGACAAGACACAAGTCTTCTGCATATAGACATTTAGTTATTAATTTTCACATTCTTTTGTCTCACTAATATATACTCAGAAGTTTTCAGGTAAAAAGTACTTATAAATGGGATGAATACTCTCTATTACCCCAGGTGGAAACAGTCCATTTGTATCATTTGAAATCTCACAGCCAAATGAGGAAAAATTAGTGTTTATATTTCTTTTTTTTCATATCTTAGTTGATATTTCTATGTAAATACTGCTTCCCATTTTGTTATTCTTGTCTCTGTATGGGCATAGGTTTTTTTGTTTGTTTTGTTTGTTTAGTTTTTCTTTGTTCATAAGAATTATCTTTGAAATAGTACTAGAAATTCGGCGTAGCTATAAGTTATTCTTTAATTTTACATTAGTATTAATTTTCCTTTGTTTCCTGTCAGTAGACAAAAAAAGATAGATAGAACTTGTTTTGATCTCTTCACATAAGTGATGCTGCTTCTTGTACAAGCACACAGCTACTACCAAATTAAACTAAGTCCTTCATCTGTAAGTATACACAGAGGAAGGAGCTGCCACTGAGATGAATGAATAATACTTCACAGACAGGACATCTCCAAGAAAACCATTAATTATGTTCATTGGAGAATTTCTGTACTTGGAGTTATGCATCCTGAAATTCCTGCTGAAACCTTGAAAGGATAGAAATTGGATGATGCTTATTATTAGTACCTTCATGTTAACTATCTGCTGTAGAGAATTGTATTTATTAATATTTACAGGGTTTTATCTCATGTATTTATGAGCAGAAAAATGAATAAATCCTTGCTTTTTTTTTTTTTTTCATTAGAAGAAGTAATCTTTCGTCATATGAGTTCTGTGTGCATGTAACATTATTTAGGTGAAATCTCCAAACACATTTCTAAGTCTAAAAAGACTATGTTAACTTTAGATTCACGAAAGTACATGAGCTCCCAAGGATTGAAGTTGATTACTTTTAAATGCTACAATAGAAAATTTCATAATCTTTTCTTCACCAGGACATTTTCATTATGTCTTCCAAGAGCCTTGCATTTGCAATTGAATTTTCTAATGTTAATGCTGACGCACTACATTATGTTTGCAGTTTAAGTTACAAGCTGGTTGCATTTTTCTGAGAAAGCAAAACAAAACAAAACAAAACAAAACAAAACAAAACAAAACAAAACAAACACATTTAATTTTTTCGAAGATGATTTGGGATTCCAGTATCATAGTGTTGATTCTGTTTGCAGCTGTTCCCATGACAGAAGCATATAGGCCACTGTGTCCAGTTGATTTTGAGACTGCATGCTTTTTTATTTCGTAGTAGTAAGTGACCATAAATGTTACTGATAATGGTTGAGTGTTCAGCAGTTCATAGAATCACACTCATTTCTGATTAAGTATCATACGGTTTCTTACTGCTAATTTCTAAAGAAATGCCATAAATCATCTTCAAATCTTCTGCTTTGTGATCGACTCTTTCATGACAGGCTTTTGTGAAAAAAAACTTCTATAGCAGAGCATACAAGAGAAAATTGATATCAAACAAAAATGTGTATAGTTTTAAAATGAAAAGTAAGGCTTTGCTGTAGGAAAATACTGGTGACTGCTAAACAGAGCAAATCAACTCCTAAAAGTGAATTTTGTATTTTGTAAAAAATAAAAATAGATAATAATAATAATAATAATAATAATAATAATAATAATAATAATAAGAAGAAGAAGAAGTCAGAATGATATTAGTATTAGCAAGTAGATTATCCTCATTTTAGTTCTTGGAGTCCCTTTGTATTTTCTGCCTTGTCAGACACACAAATAAAAGACAGCCAGACCGAAAGGATAGCTGTTGTTATACTCTGCAAGTACCAAAAATGTGTGTTTAAATCGTTTGACTTGACAAGATGCAGTCTACAATAATGCATTACTACAACTTCAGATATTATTACTGTTGCATTATTTTTCAACTTCTTTTAAGATTTCTCTATATTTAAATAAATATCAGATTGTTCAGACTGGGTCATTTCAGGTTGCTCAGGATCAACGACGACACTGTGAGCGCTGTATGGCATGGTCAATATATGTTTAAAATATTAATATATGTTTAAAACATTGTTTTTTGTATCTGAAACATTGTTCTCTAGTTGCCTAGTAAAGATAATGCAGATAGTGATGCTCTGGCTGTGTGTGAATAGAATTACAGACATTAATTAATTTGTGTTATAGCATTGAGAGATCAAACAAGAAATAAATTCTAAAACCTAGATTTTTATTTACTTTTAAATATTACCATTCTTTCAATGAACATAAATGTAGGAAAGATTCAAAGACAAATTCATTATAAAAATAAAGCACAATTGTGGCAGCTTACAAGTATCCTGTATGATCCTTTATACTGCTACAGTCACTGTTGGAACTTTCTGATCAGTTATTATATATTTAAACAGCAGAAGCAGATCAGTTTTTCATACCTCAGAGGTATGAAAAAAAAATCTAGTGACCTAGACTCTCTTTCTCTTATAAATTAATGGAGTGTACCTAATACATTTGGACTGATAAATGTTACTTTACCAGAGAGCTGAACGAAATATAGATTTTATGCCAAGTAAATCTTCCTTTATGCTTTTTGGTGGCCTTCAAACAGATCTTCCAGTACTATAACCTTTGGGTATCATGAAATGGAAATGATGTTATTATCTGGTTTGCATCCTTTAAGCTTTCAGAGATATTAGATATGAAGTTGTTGCATTGTCTCCAGAATCAGATAATTTTTTGAGGTGTATTTTTTTTTTAGGACTGGAAAATGCAAATAAATACATAGGTATGTGCGTGACCGTGTGTGTATCTCTGATAATGAGACAGAGACTATTAAATTTATAGTCTGTAGCTCGAGCTGTGTTCATTTCCACAAAAATATCCAGCGGTACACTGCTGTAAAAAAAATAAAAAAATAAAAAAATAAAAAAATAATAATAATAACAACAACAATAAATTGTTTGAGTTCTATTTAAACAGTATTAGCACATGGGTATCTTTTAAAGTGAAAAAAGTGATTGTTTCTTCAAACATCTGCTTTTTAAATCTACTTATTATTCAGTTACTTAGTCTTTTTTATTATCTTTCTTTAACAACAGCAGAGCTTAACTGAAGAAGGGAGATTTACATGGTGATTGAAACACTGAACTTGGAAGTGAGAGGAAGACATAGATTATAGCTACAGTTGTTATTATAAGAAATAATGTATTTCATTTCTAAACAATGTATTTCTACTAAGACTTCTCAGTATTCTCTGAAGGCCAGTCAAAGCAGGCTTGTCCTCACATTTTTCGCATACAACTGGATAAGTAAATGTTTTGCCTAGCCATCAAAATAAGTGCCACATTATTGTAGGCTTTGTATAAAACATCATTAACAGCTCCCTCCCAAACGGATAGCTGAAAAAGCTATTGCAATCTTTTTTTCAATGTATGATGAACATGAAAAGCTTCTTTCTTTCCCTTGTCTTCCTTTAAAACACTTGTGCCCTGCTGAATAACCCTTCCTGAGTCTGTTCTTCAGTGAGACAGTTACTGTTGCTATCCTAGTCCTTCTTGATGTCTGGACATTACCTTAGATAGATATAAAACAAAAATACAGCCTGGACGCTATTAGTATATTATGGTCATGGCCTTAAATTCATCTCAGGGAGTGCATAGTCTATAGTGGATGGTAGTTTGTAGGTACTAAGGGAGAGATCAGGCTAAATATTCTTGTGGACTTCCTGAGTTAACATCTGCTAGGTAGTTATTTCAGGCTTCAGGAAAATAGACTCACGGATCCAGCAGTCCTTTAATGCATTAACATGCATTAATGTACAGCGTGATTTTGGCAGTGATACATGTCTTAAACAGCTTAGTATTACTTCTTAAATAAATAAACAAATAAATAAATAAAAATAACAACCCCCACAAACAAACAAACAAACAAACAAACAGAAAAACGTGGAATTTAGGTCCCTGCTGCTGGCATGTGAGCATTGCTTATTTGCAGAAACTGTTAAGTGTGAAATTAGATTGATGCAGGTCTATGAAAAGACAAACGAACAGCTGGAATTTATGTGGACTCATATACACTGAGATATGATATGCATCATTTTATGAGACTCAGAAACCAATTATATACACAAATGTCACAAGAGCATATTTAACCTACTCAACAGATTGGGAAGGTTTTTGGATACTAATGGAGGTGTCTCGAACTAACGTAGTCTCTAATAGAAAGTTTTGTATTTCTCAAATGCACAAATACTAAATTAAAATACTAGAATACACAAAAGAAAAAAAAAAGTGATATCAAGTTTTGGTAGTAAATGCACATCATTACTTGAGTAAAACATCTCAAAATAATACAATTTTTAAAAGAATTTTTAATTTATGCCATCCAAGTTTAGATCATTTGAAAATTCAGAGCTCTGATATACCAGCTATCTTTGTCTTTCCTCTGGTGTCTTTGCCCACTACCTGCCTAAACTGATACATGCATACTTGATCTCGAGCTAACGCACCTTGTAGGTGAGGATGGCATTGCATTCATTGATCGGAAAAGCTGTAAGTCCTTACGTCCTGGCCCAGCTGCCATAGTTAAGATCCACAGAGACAGTTTTCTTGTTTCTGAACTGTTTGCAAAGCTATGTCCCTGAAAGTATTGTGCTGTGAAAATGAGATATTTCCCATTCCCTAAAAGAAAACTTCCAAAAGCAAATATCTTCCCCAGACAACTAAACAAATAAGAATCTGATGTATTATCCTGCCTTATAGAAGGAAGGAAGGTTTGATGGAACAGTATCAAAGAATATGGATACTACAGTTCAAATTCTTTTGTGGTAAACTACTGTAACTGTGGTAACTACTGCAGATCGTGACTTTTCCCATGGTTGTAGTTGGAAAAATGTCAACACTGTGCAATCTTGATCCATAGTTTTATTTAAGTTAAGTTAGCGATGTAGGAATATTGCACAATATTTTTCAATCTATTTCTCTCCAACATTTGATAGTCTGCTATGTGTGCACTTCATCTTCTTCACATGGTCTTACACAAAACATTCTCCAAAGTGCTTCTTTTGTAGTTCTTCCCCTTTCTCCCCTCCTCGTCCCCCAAGGATCATGAAAGGAATATTCTAATATGATTACAGCAAGTTGGCATTTATTGCTGACATAATTTTGGGGAAATTAACAAATATCTCATGATTTTTTGTGTGGTCAAATTTATAGGAATATTCCTATCTCATAAAAAGAACTTGAAAATAATAAAATAGCCTTGTTTTGGTGTTCGAAGTGAGATACCATTATTGTGTTTAGCAATTAGAACACTTAAATCTTTTTTTTCTTTCAGAAAGTTACTTTAATATTATCTTTTCAATAATATAAATATTATTTGATAGTGGAATGAAATTTTTTAATTTGACTTAAAGTTGTGGGGTTTTTTGTTTGTTTGTTTGTACTTTAACCAAAGAAAATATATTGTTCATGTATTTTAAAAGGGCTTTCTTTCTAATTCAGACATGAGCCTAACTACTAGTTTTCTAGACATATCTGTATAAAATAATTCGTGATTGAAATTACACATCACTGTAGTTATGAGTGCACAAGTTTATTAAGACAAGAGGGGTACACATGATATATTGAGAAGTGATTTGAGCATCAGTTATCCATCCTTCATGTCTCCATGTCTCATGTCTTCTGCATATGTCCTCAAAGGAGAAACCTCACCATGGTTCTGCATGGTGGCTCCCCTCAAGTAGAAATAAAGAAGCATTGAGTATCTCACAATGTAAAATGTCTGCTAAATGGTTTAGTGTTTCATATGTGATTTAAACTCATTAAATCTCTGGGCTATTGTATATTTGGTGGGCCATTCTATTATTGAGTTTTTATGTTTGGAGGTTTCAGTCCACTTTTGTGATTAATCAGTGAGCAGCAGAGCTAACAGAGTCTTCTGTTCTGTTTTGTGCGTCAGGAAGATGAGCCCTTACACCTTCACTTTGATTATCCTTTGCCTTCCCAGTAAAATAGCACTCCTATTTCTCCTATATTCCACCACCTATCTTCCACTGCTCAGCTTCCTAGGCAAGAAAAGGAAGTGTTTTTAGGTCCATTCCATCACTTGTGCAGAGCACATTTGCTAATGCCTTGGCTGCCTGGACAAGAAGCTCCTTTTATTGCCAGAAATTTCCCTGGGCTGTTTGGGCCCCAAGCTGTTTCTTAAATACAGATTGTAAGATCCAAGCATCAATGAAATCTTGTAGTAAATTAAAACCCTAAATATTCAGTCAGTTAACTTGACATGTTTGTCAGTCAAATTAACTTCAAGCTGACCTTTGGATTCACAAGCTGTTAGAAAAGGTGAGCAGGCACAGAGCAATACTATGGTAGATATTTGTTTCCTTAAGGAAGTAATCTAAAATTTGGTCATTCAGCATATGCTAAGGATTTTAGTTTTAGATGTTTACCATTTACAGTATGTTCACAATACTCATTTAATACATTTAGAGTAATTCAAACAGTGGAGTCCAAAAAAACAGTATACACATGAAATATACTGTCTTAAATTTGGTGGAATTTAGGGTTTTTTTTTGCATCATGAAAATTCTGGCATTTATTCCTTCAGATATTTAGAGTTTGAGACTTAAAAGTGTTTTGCAATGAAATCAGGTGCAGTGCTTGGCATTCCACTTTATGCCAAGTGCCTGTTTTGTATTTAAAATTTATTGCTTTTTAATACCAGTGTTTTTATTTTTGAATTGAGTAAGTTTTGTTATTGCAAAAACAAGGTGATTCATAGTGGTTGGGGCCAAATATAGTGCAATCAGATGGTGTGCAGTTTTGCCTAAAGAGCTTTGACAACCTCTTAATCTTGATATGTAGCATGCCATCTATTCTAGTCACGGTCGTTTAAGAAACATATAATGCATGTCATGCTAAATTGCATACTAGCTGTTTGTTTAGTGTGGACGTAATTACACCATAAACTGAACTGCAGTTGAAACTGAAAAACGGACTTGTAGTAATATTTTTAAAGTTTCAAAATCTTTATGCTAATCCACATTTTAGATTTTCTCAAATAACCTGTAATCATCCTACTGCCCATTAACTGCCTCTCTGAGTCAGGTATGGGAAAATGTTCATCGGGGGGCAGAAATGTGCATTCTGATGTGACAATGTCTCTAAGTCTATGTGTGGGCTTAAGTCAGTATCCAAGACATACTGATGTGGTACAGTATCAACAAGATCAGTTGTTGGTTTGCTTGCCTGGAGATTTTTCTTGCTCTGTTAAGCAGAGTTTTGGTATCTGTCTGATACACTCAATTCTTTAGCCCTTGCACTTTCAAAACTTCCACTTCCGATCTCAGTATTGATTACTTATGAACTGTAACAATCCCTCTTGCTTGTCTGATGTCTTTAATCTTTTGATCCATCTCTACGACAAATCGATATTTATATTGTCATGGATATAGTATATCCACATTCAGGCTCATGTGTCTGCAAACAGAGTGTTTGTCTGACAAATTGGTATAAAAACAGCTAAACATTTTCCTGGATGGAATAGTAAGGCATTCCAACATATCTTGAAGAAAAAAACATGTATGATAGAGTTGTCTTCTATCTGCTAATACTTTTTCTTTCTTCCAACAGGTCCCATAAGCAGCATTCTGGTGAATAAATATGGTAGCCGACCAGTGATGATAGCAGGGGGTATTCTGTGTTCATTTGGCATGATTGCTTCCTCTTTCTGCAATAGCGTTCTGGAGCTTTATATATGTATTGGTGTTGTTGGAGGTAAGTGTGCTCTTTAAAATGTAATACTATGTTATTTCTAATACTGTTTTACCAACAACCCGTTACTGAGGAAGGCACCGTGCAAGGCATTGCAAATGCAAAACAAGAAGGTAACAATATTAGTTCATTTCAGCCACGTAAATGTTTTAATTCTTTAAATTAGCCACTATGTTAAATTATTTCATAGAATATTTAAGGAACAGCTGAAAATTTTACTCAATAAATGCCATATGTATGTACTCTTCCATGCTGCACTGTAATTATGGTATAAAAATTGACAGCACTTATTACAGTAATTTGTGTAGGATTTCACGCTCATTGTTTTAGCTTTCAATCAAGTTACACATCAAGCAGGGTGGCAGAGAGTAGCAGAATTCTAGTAAAAATATAGAACCTAATCCCAGCTTTCTGTAGATTTTCTCCCATAGAAAATATGATAGGTTTCAGTTCTAAAGCTTTCCGCGTAAAATCCAAGCAAAATTTAAACAAAATTTTTCCTATGTCATTAAAAGCCTGAATATTTCCTAAGACAATGAGGTAGTTGTAAAGCCAGTAAATTAGTTATTTACCAAAATTATCTTTAAAAAAATGAATGCCACCAAACAGATTAATAGCTACTTAGCCTTTATTACAGATATTTCTTAATATGGACACAAGGCCTAGAGATGCAGCTCATATTCTCGTGTGAATTTGTGGACTGTTTCCATACTTTTCTTCCTCTTCTGCAACAAGTGGGGACTTCCATACCTGAGTCTGTAGAGCTGAATGTGCTCCAAAATGATTATCCCTTTTATTTTCCACTTTTATAAACAATTTCAATCTTAAATAGGACTGGAAATAAAATGGGAGGAGATTTATTTGTTTAAATTCACCTTATTTTCATTGTTGCTGAGGTGCCATTTAATAACTTCTGCGAAATGAACCAAGAGAGAATTGTATTACAGCTTACTAAAAAAAAATAATAGAATCGTGGTGCTGATACCATAATTCCTATGTTATTCCACTGTCTCTATCATTGCTGAAACACAGCAAGGAATGTGGGTTTATATTAAAATGCTACAGGTGGAAATGACAGAGTACCACCATGACTTAGTGCTGACATTGAGACAGAAAGGCATGAAGCTGTATTTCACTCTCATGCTAGGTGGTTTTCATTTTCATTCAAAATCACTAGATTGGATATTGGTAAATTTAAAAATAACTTGACAATAGTACAGTGTATGTTCTGTAGTTCATGCTATGCAATAATACTTTGTACTCTTTGTATTTGTATTTTAGGTCTGGGTTTGGCATTCAATTTACAGCCTGCCTTAACAATGATTGGCAAGTATTTCTATAAGAAGCGTCCCATTGCTAATGGATTGGCCATGGCTGGAAGTCCAGTGTTTCTGAGCACATTGGCACCTCTCAATCAATTTCTGTTTAATGCATTTGGTTGGAAAGGAAGCTTTCTCATTCTAGGAGGACTACTTTTGAACTGCTGTGTGGCTGGGTCACTTATGAGGCCTGTTGGACCAAAACCAGTCCCTCCTGTGAAAAAAGATGTTGAAAAAGGCTCAGGAGATTCTAGCCTGCACAAAAACAACAAGAAGTCTTTTTGGCAAACTATTAATAAATACCTAGACCTATCCCTCTTCAAACACAGAGGGTTTCTGATCTATTTGTCAGGAAATGTTATTATGTTTATTGGTTTCTTTGCTCCAATAGTTTTCTTGGCTCCTTATGCCAAACACAAAGGAATTGATGAATATTCTGCTGCTTTTTTGCTATCCATCTTAGCGTTTGTAGATATGTTTGCTAGGCCTTCTATGGGACTTGTAGCAAACTCTAAATTTATCCGTCCAAAGATCCAGTACTTTTTTAGTTTTGCTGTCTTCTACAATGGAGTCTGTCATATCTTGTGCCCTCTGGCAACAAATTACACTGGCTTGGTGATATATGCTGTGTTTTTTGGGTTTGCATTTGGAATGGTTAGCAGTGTACTTTTTGAGACTCTGATGGACCTTGTTGGTGCTGCCAGATTTTCCAGTGCAGTTGGACTAGTCACCATCGTGGAATGCTGCCCTGTGCTCATAGGCCCTCCTCTAGGAGGTAAGAATCTCTTTTATTACATTTTTTTTTCCAGACATGACCTTGCAGTTTACAAATGAATTAATAAAATAATTTTACTTAATGTTATATCATATTTTCTCTGTGACTAGGAATGTAATGTAGAAGCACTATTATCTTTGCACTTCACAGTTTCATATCCACATGAAAATGTAAAGGTGTACATGGAGTGCATTTGCAGTAGATAGATTATGAGTGTATCTTGACTAGCCCTTAAATTCAGGTAATAAATGTATGATTCCCCGGTAGTACTTAGAGCTAAGTTTGCTGCCTTAATATGCGTATATTCAGTTCCACTTTGCCCTTCACCAGAACAATTCTTACTCTCTTGAATTCATCCACTGGTCAGTTTTTGAAGATTTTACAGTGACTTATAGTTTCTCCAACTTCATCACAACTGAAGGAACACTTTCTTACATTTAAAATGACAACCTTAATTGGTCTAAATGGAGAGAATTTGCATATCTAGAAAGAATAAACCAGCAGAGAGGTGCTGGAACAGACAGACAGGCTTAGCAGCTCAGGCAGGACTCAGCATGGTGTTGCGTGGCAATGTGCCCTCATGTGAATGTCACACCACACCTCCATCCTCAGGCAATTGTTCAGCCTGTTAGATATGTTTGAGACATTTCAGTGTATGAATTGTCCTACCTGAACTGAAAGTTGTTAGTGTTACTAACTTCTCTTTTCAATGTAAGGGGAGATAAAAAGCAGACTAGTTGGCATAGCTTGAGCTATATTTGTGTTTGTATTTTTGTGGTTTGGGAATCAGGTACCAAAAATGATGAAAAGAAGCTTTGGAAGTTTCTCTAAAAAGCAGTAGATGCCCAAATCTTGTTGAAAAGTATATGTTAATTGTGTGTGTGTGTCTTGCACGGTAAGCCCAACAATATAGAAATGCAAAGACTCCTAGCTCTGTGAACATACACTATATCCAAATAAGAAGTGTCACAACAGTCAGCTAGACTATACGTGCCTGAAAGTACATGTCCAATTTTTTTTAGGATTACCATCAACATTTGTATGAAAAAAAACATTCCTTTATGACATTTTAAATAAGCCAGCACTGTTCAAGTCATTTCAATACAGTAATAATTGTACAAGTACATTTTTAACGGACCTCAAGATATTCCATATCTGCCTCATCTTTCAACATATGAGTTCATTTTGGTAATGGCAGAACAAAACGTGCAACTCACACAGATTCTTTCTGTGCCACCTAGTGGGGAGAGCCATCCGTGACTGATAGACCAGCTTTTTCAGCCAGGCTCTTGAAATCAATATCAATATCCAAAAATTTTAAATTTAATATCAGTGGTGCAATGGCATATGTGACTATTTATTTTTTAATGTGTCAGGTTTGCACAAGTTTCAAAAGGCTATATGTAGTGCTATAACCACAAGTATTTGTGCTATAATGATAAATAATTGATTGCTCTTGTTAAACAGAGACAACAGAGGGGATGAACACATGAAAAATCTAACTTCCAGTTTAGACTAGTTCATGTTCTTTAAAATACTATGCTGAAGTAATGTTAGTGAAGAATCTCATTTCTAATCAATTTTATGAGATTGCTTATGAATAAAAAGTGGTAAATTGTACTATTTACAATAATAAGTTGGTTATACACTTGCAGCACTACTTGAGTTTTTCCTAATTCTAGGCTTGTGAAATAAAGAAAAGACTAAAATAGTCTGATGGCTTATAAATGCGTCTCAGGTGAATTAGGGCATTATGGCTACAACCCAATAGAAGTATCTAAGTAAGGACTAAATTGAAGTGTGCAAGTTATCTTTTGAATTTCAATGACAGCGTAGCTGTGTTCAAAGCTGAATGCTTGGATATGTACAAATGTTGATTAGGGAGTTGAAAATAATCAGAAAGAATGGCTCATAAAATGGAAGAATATTGTATTTTCCTTGTCATGTCCAAACTATAGAATTGTGAATATAATTTTTAGGTACAGGCTTCTGAGTTCAAAAATCAGGAGTTAAGGATGATGGCTGAAGAGATAAGCCTTTCTATGTCTTTCACCAGTCACAGGAAAATAAAAATGAAAAACAAGCAGTTGATGCACAGTGACAGCAGTCTAAGAAGGCTCATTCCTTCTCATCCTATTGTCTGTGTACAGCCTCCATGAGTGTCAGACAGTCACTCCAAAACAGTAAGAAACAAAATCGGGAGCTGAATAAAATAATAAGACAATGAAAAAAAATGAAAGAACTGAAAACTGTCTGTCATTATTCATTAAGCTTTACTTACTTTGTTCTTCAATATTTTATCATTGTCAGTGATTCCAGTGACAATTGCTAGTTTAACCAACACAGGTTTTATTAGTGGTCCACTATATATTTTAGACAATTTGAATGTGTTGGAAATGCTCTTCTGCTCCAGCTTTGAAACCAGGTCAGATATAGATGTTTCTCCTAGAGAAATATTTAGACTGTATTAGGTATTCTATTCTAAACATGCTTTTCTCTCCTTATGTTTTTCTATTTCAGGTTGGTTAGTGGATGTTACTGGTGAATATCAATACATGTATTTTGTCTGTGGAGTGATTGTGATTGTGGCCAGCATTTGGTTGTTCATTGGCAATGCCATTAACTACAGGCTTTTGGCAAAAGAGAAGAAGTTAGAAGATGAGAAACAGAAAGCACAGAAGAACACTGACTTGAAGGAGGTAGAACCACTAACAAACAACGACAATGAAGATGCTGCTAGCAGAGCTGACAAAACTCTTGAAGATCCTTCAGAAAGAGAAACCAATATTTAATCTGCTATGTAGCCCAGAAGACAACACTTATAACTTCCATTAGAAATATGCCTTCAAGACACAAGCCAGGTTTTGTGTTAATAATGATCAGTTACAGTATTGGATGGGAACAGATTTTTGCCCCATGTCAAGACTCTTAGTTAAATTACTATCTACAGTTTATTTATTTCAGTGATACAAAATTGAAGTTACAGAGGTAGTGGTTCCATACAATAAGCCCATCCAAACTACGACTCTGGACAGTGAAGAGTCAAGAATACTAGGTGTAAAGCCTTCACATGACAAAGTTTTGTTTCAAAAATACATCTAATGCAAAAGCATCTGTTACTGTTCTATGGGAAGTTATTTTGTATTCTTTAACAGAGTACTCTTAATGTCTGTTGAATTAATGTGCCCAAACTGTATTTACTACTAATATCAAAAAACAATACGAGCTCAAAGGTTTGTTTCAAAATTACCTGAATGAAGCACAATGAAAACTTTTTTCTCATTTGTATGCCCACTAGATCAAAATTATATCTATATAAACAATTACAATAGGAATGTAGAAGTTAAGGTTGGAAGACAAACAATTTGTGGGCACAATTTATAAAATGCAATAAACAGCAGAGATTGTTTCCTCCTGTAATAGGTGGCTGTGTTGTACTTCAACAGATGCATTTGAACATAAGTACATTCAGACCTCACTAATTTAAAATAAGCTAAATGAAAGTATTTTAAACTAGAATGTATACTGCTGACAAGAGTGGAAATCAGTTTGTTCACTTGCTTCATGGCAATGACATCAGTGTGGATGCTTGAGTTAATTGGCAAGTCATTAACTGGTTGATGACAGGATGTAAGGTCTAACTTCAGGTCCTTGAGGACAGGTAACTTCATACCAGTTCTCATCTCCCCTTCCCATGTATTTAGTGAAAAGCTACTTCTATTTCATTTTACTGGTTTAATCAAAAATGCTGCAAAAAGTACATTGTCAGTACAAGTCTGGGAGCTTTGTATTAACGTACCATTTTTTGTGCAGGATATTTGGTCTTGTTTTACACAGAGACATTGATTGAAATATACACAATTGTTCCTCTTCCTTTAGGAAAAAATAAAATAAAATAAAAATTATTAATGAAAAGCAGATTTAGCATTGCACTAGAAATTGAAAAGTGCAAGGTTCTGAAGATTTTAGATGAAAATATTTCTGTTCTGTTCATAGTTGAGGAAGGGTGCTCTTCATTTTCCAGAGTTGCATATATATGCCACAGAAGTTGTGAAAACTAAGGGTCTGATTCATAGAACATTTATACATGTACATTCAATTCAGGAAAAACTGTTATTTTTCTTTTCTTTCTCTTGTCCTCAAATACATATCATATAGCTGTAAATACGTGGGACAGACAGATATGTTAAACACAATTTAAAGTGCCAATAACAAAAGAAATCCAATAACAAAAACTAGCAAGTGCAAATGCCAGTTTCTTAAGAGCAGCATTCAATTTGATTACTTTCATTATTTAAAAAAGAAAAAAAAAAAAAGATGTTGCCTCTGTCTTGCAGTATTATCATCTTATTTGCTATGAACTTCCACAGTGACGCTGAACTTTTCATTATCTCAGCACTGTTTTGGAGAAGAAACATCATGAATCCACTAGCAAGATGGTACAGAAATTTGCATCTTCTTTTTACCTAATTATGCGCAGGAAATCCAGACAGCTTCTACAAGTCCTGTAGGTACTTCAGCAATACAATAATGTGCATTTCAGAGTTTTAGAAGAAAATAAGGGTTATATGTTCAGATTTGAGCAGTGAACTGTTTAAAGGAAAGTGATATAATCCCCATAAAGCTGCAGTTCAGAGAAATAAATACATTATACCTTCTTTCAAAATGTAATCCAGACAACACCCTATGAGATAAAAGCATTGCTCTGGTTATGGATGGACATGGACATACAGAGGAACTTCCAGGATCCAGTCTGCCCCACATGTCCAGAGATGTGGAGTTTCATAAATGGCAAGCTGTCATACAGTTAGGAATATCAGTGCTAAAGCTGGACTACAAAGGATGATCTGAAACACCAGCTAAAGAGTAGTCATCAGGAGCATCACTTTGCTCTTGACAGCAAGTGTCAAAGGCAGAGATTATTTGAAAAAAGTTGAGTACATAAGTAGAACAAAAATGACTGAGGCAAAAATGTGTGTGTTTATTATCTCTGCAAAACAAGCAAACAAACAGAAACCAAATAAACCAAAATGAAAAAAAAAAAAAAAAAAAAAAAAAAAAAACAACAACAGAAACACAAAATAGTATGATTGCTATTTATGCAGGGTGAAAAACAGCAAGTATCAACTTTTGATTTAAGCCTGTTAAAAATTGATATTGACCTTTAGGACTCAAGAGGCTCTTGGGAATCATGCAGGCAGCTCACCTGTTCTATAAAGGACTGCAGAATACAATAAACATGGCATAGGAAATAAGGGAAAAACAAGATTCTTTGAGCTATAGACACACCTGCAAACATCAACATTGATGTTACTATCTCAGAGGAAATCAACATTTATGTATATTCTCTAAAGGACTCCTGATCTTTCATCTCCAGTCAATTATGTCAGTAGTAGGAATGAAAGAGCTGTTTTACCACCATTCACCAATGTACAACTTTTAATCACTTAATGAGGTAAAATGATGTATCAGGCAACAGAAAGAATGTAAGATGTGAACTGAATCATGGGAAACATTTATTTACATCCTTCTCTTTTTTTTCTTCAAACTGGCAACAACTACTACTACTACAGCAAATCAGAATGCACTTGATATTACTGAGTGTTATGGAATTTTGAATGCAGAGCGTAATGAAGAAGATTGGAGCCATATCTATGCAAAAAAATGCCAGAAATGAAAAAGTCTTCCAAATAAGAGTCCTAAAATGGAATTTTAATATGTAGTTCTTATTTTAATATTAATAATAAACTGCCTTCAGTCAATTGTATGAGCATTAAAGTAGTGAAATGAATATAACTTGCCTCTAAAACCCAGAATATCATTCTTACTTGCACTGAGCTGAAATCATGACTGCAAATAATTTCCTTACCATTCTGCTTTCAGAATGAGATCCAAGTATATATCATTTATTTATGTCCCCATGCTTTATTTTAGTTACCTTGGACAGCCCTCACTATGGACCACTGCAGGGTCAAGATTAAGAGATGCCTTTGCTGTACAGTCATGTAATGTACTCTCAAATTTTAAGATGTACCACATGCATCTCTTACGCACTATGAAGTCTGTAGTCTCTGTCAGTCAGTGTAAGTAAATCCAGAGTTGCCCTTAATCTGATATATATTTCGTCCACTTTATCTCTCTGCTATAATATTTCTGAGCCAGATTATTGTGTTGCTTATATTCAATCAATCAAACAATGCCAAAATCTTAAAATTAGTAGGGAAGAGAAAAATCAGCCTCCACCAATCACATCTTTCCTATTCAACATCAAGGTTAAATTTCAGATAGATTCAGAGTACTTATCCAGATACTTTTATCTCTTTAGGGTTTTTTGACATTTTAATTCTCTAGTAGCAAGACGGTTCTTCTGTTTTGCCCTTTTCAACTCCAGAGAAAGCCTTCTCACTAATAATTCTCAGTACTTGTTCAAGAACAAATGTTCACTCCTGCCACTTCTCACCACTGAACTGTGCTTGCAGCTGTTGCCAGTTTTGTATCTCCCTCAGGTTCACATATGAAATCTTGTAGTCAAAGTGCAGTACTTACGTTTCAAGAAGGTGATTTGTGAACTGTTTTGACAGGATTGGAAAAAGTTATCTTCAAATAGATTATTATTGTTTTCTTCAGTTTTCTAATGATATTTTCCTTATGAGAGTAAGTTCGACTTTCCTTGCTGTTGAAGTTAATGGCAACAATTTCACTGACTTTGTGACTCAACATTCACATTAATTTGTATGGCATTTTGGAAAGCTGCATCCACTGTACTTAAAAAACAAAACAAAACAAACAAAGTTTGTCAGTGTGTACATAATTGTCCAAAACTTAAGCCAGAGAAGTCTATGAAGAGTCACAAGCTCTGCTGGTAAACAGTGAGTTTCAATTTTTAATTTATTATTACTACTATTATTATTATTATTATTGGTACAACCGTTCGTAACGATTCTGTGAAGTAGCAATGCAGCATATACTCCCTCAAGGAGTAGGATTCATCTTGCCTAGTTTTATCCATACAGAAATCATATTGTTTTTATTTCCCACTAGAAATGCATCCATATTAACTATTTTTGAAAATTCTGACCTCTTATTCAACTTGAAGGTTCTCCTGTCTACCCATTTTCCATTCTGATGTTGCACAAAAAAACGTAGATATGGCATGGAATCTGTTTTGTTAAATACTTGCTGATATTGTCTTCCCTCAAATGCCAAAATAATTTTTTTATCACTTGCTACTTTAGGTGGTTGTGGGGAGGTAAGGTGTTATTCATTTATATAATAAACTGCAGGTATAACACACAGCCAGATTGTATTTAGCCGTCAGGATTTACTAAACACGTCCACTTTTTTAGAATCATAAAATCATAGAATGGTTTGGGCTAGAAGGATCATTTAAGATCATCTAGTTTCAACCCCCCTGCTATAGGAAGAGACACCTCCCACTCAACCAGATTGCTTAAATTCTCATCCAGCCTGGCCCCGAACACCTCCAGGGAGGGAGCATCCACAACCTCTCTGAGCAACCTGTTCCAGCATCTTACCACCCTCGCAGTAAAGAATTTCTTCCTGATGATATCTAGTCTAAATCTACCCTCTTCCAGTTGCTACATGAGCTAATAAAGAAGTCCTTTCCCAGCTTTCCTGTGGGTTCCCTTCAAGTACTGGAAGGCCACTATAGCATCTCCCCAGAACTATCTTTTCTCCAGGCTTAAGAGCCCCAGCTCTCTCAGCCTGTCTTCGTAGAGAAGGTGTTCCAGCCTCTGATCATTTTCATGGCCCTCCTCTAGACCTGCTCCAGCAGTTCCATGTTCTTGTGTTGAGAGCCCTAGAACTGGACACAGTCCTCCTGGTGGGGTCTCATGACAGAGCAGAGCAGAGGGGTAGAACCACCTTACTCTATCTGCTGGTTACACTTCTCTTGATGTAACCCAGGATACGGTTGGCTAGATTAACTTGCTGCAATTGATACTGACAATTTTGCCTTTAAGGAAATTCAATCAAGGCAATTTTTGTTAGTTTCTCTATAGATAACTATTTTTTTACTCCTACTGAGGAATATAAAGGGATTTTTAGAAAATACTTATTATCAGAGATGACATCAATTTTAACAAGGCTCTCTGGTTTACTTTGGGGGAGGGGGGAGGTGGGTTGACGCTTTTCTGATGTTTGTGCATACATATTTAAAGCATTTGCATGTATAGGCATCTTTTAAATCACAATTTGCATAAGTATTGCTATATAATTTCAACATCATTTCAAGTTATTATTTTGCAATTCAATTTTTTTTTTTCTTTGTCATCTACCTCTCAATTACAGTTTGGAGACTTGCATGACCCTGAAAGAATACAGCTAACAAAAAGCATAGTGTTTAAACTTGCACAGATTATTAGACAGCCTCCAAAATATTTGAAGTAGTTCATAGTAATATTTCAAAGCACTGCATACTGATGACTGTATTCCTTTTCAGTATTTTTAGTAAATCTGAAGACTAAAGCCATACTGGTATATTTTTTGCATCACTGAACTGGTGTAAAAAAAAATCGATGTGTCATTTAAGTATCCAAAGTCAACTGCCCTTTTTGTGAGATGCTGCCTTTTTGTATTTCTTTCTATTTCTGAATTTAAGGAAGAAACTAAGTGGAAATAGTAGAACCTATAAAGTGTTACAAAAAGTGTTGCAGAATATTTTGCATTCTTCATCC
>JAPSGF010000074.1:3898385-3931356 GCA_035772895.1 Perdix hodgsoniae
AGGAAGGAAGGAAGGAAGGAAGGAAGGAAGGAAGGAAGGAAGGAAGGAAGGGAGAGGGAAAAGAATTGAATACAGAATTTTAAGTTCATTTCTCTTTTGTGGGAACAGGTGGGGAAGCTGGTCACAAAATACTCCACTAGGGACAAGAAATAATGGTTGTTGGTCTTGGGGAAAAAAAAAAAAAGAGAGAATTGTTTCATCAAATATACTCTTCTGTTTAGTCTACAAACCATTCTTGCCTTCTAGAACAGTCCATAAAGTCCACTGAAGTCAACATAAGCAATCAGACAAGCTTTATCAGGCTTTGGAAGTGTCATGGCTTCAGTGGAGGCTTCAGCCTTACTTTAACCATATCAAATCTCAGGAATGTCAAATAAAACGCAACAAATGCAGGATTTATTGCAACTGGCAAGTTTAGCTATGCCTGCATAATATACGTAGCGAATCAGTCCCTAAATTAACGCACAATATGTATTATTTTAGTCTATGTAAATAAACAAAAACAAAAAGCAAAAACAAACAAACAAGAACCTTCTGAATGTAAATTATACATAGAGAGGATATATTTAAATAAATATCCGAACAAACCTGTTTAACTCTTAAAGAGAATATGTTTCCTTTCAAGCCTTCTTTCAGCAGTTTATAATCTTCATTTTTATTATTTTTTTAGAAAGTGATTTGTGTCTTTTGGAAGTGTATATATAAATATATATATATATATATATATATAAGGGAATATATATCTGTATTTGTGTATGTGCATGTATATGTATTCCCTTATATATGGAACTCTAATTTATATGTATTATATATACTTATGTATATATAAAATATATATAAAATGTTTTAGTAAGTTTAGTAATTTAGTAAGTTGCAAAGTTGCATATTGTGCCTATTAAATGACACATACTTGTAAGCAGATAAAAACTTCAGCAAATAATAGAACAATGTAGAGATTTTTTACAATGGTAAAGTATTATTTTTCAGTTTCTGCTGGTTTTATTTATATCAGAAATTCATTCAGAAAATTTCACTATTTCATAACACTGACATTTCAAGCATGACTCAATTAAAAGTTGACCGAAATTCACTGCGAATTTTCATTGTTAGACTAGAACTCCTCCACTGAGGGTAGAGTGGTTGGCTGGTTGTTCTTGCTGTGAAAATATTATCTGTGTGATCTCTGAGCAGACTGTGAAACGTAGACTGATTTTTCAACACTGTAATATGTATTACAAGATCATATGAGAAATTGATAGAAGAGATATTCTTGTAAAAACTATGGAAAATGAGGAAACTGAAGCTTGGCAAACACTATTCCAATTAAATTATTGTGGGGAGCTCCCCAGAACATTAAATTATAAAAACAGTAGCAATTTTTTTTATACATTTTCCACATATTGTTTTTATTCTGTCTGCAGGTAGGCAAGTCTGTGAAATGCCTACACTTGTCTCTGACTCTTAAGAAGCTCTACCTGAATTTTTTTTTTTTTTTTTTTTGAGAAATTTTTCAGAGTGGTACATAAAGCACTTACATAAATACCCTTCCTGATCTGTGACATAGATGTATTTTCCAATTCTGGCTTGCTTGGAAAGTTCACCATGTCTGCAATCTGTAATAGAACTTGGTATTCCTATGCAATAATTCAACATGTAGTTACCACTGTTGCTGGCTAACATTTTTTTTTTCTTCTTCCTTTTTGTACTTTGCAATATTGTATGGTTTTTACTTGAATATATTGGCTAAACTTTTTGTTTGGTTTTGTTTTGACAATCAATTATTAGCTAGAGGTGCTATTTATGTTCCAAAGAGACCTGGGTGGATGATAACATTTTCTTTCTAGACGCCAAATGCTTTTTTGACCTGACAAAATTCATTGTTCATAATGTATATTAATCCTGTAAAATGCTTATGCACTGCATTACATTGTATCTAAATGTATTTTTGCTCATTAACTTCTATTCCAGGCCTGTACTAGTGTCTAATATGTCCAGTTTGTCCATGTATATTTATGGAAAATTACAAAGAAAAATATGTATGATAAACAATCAAAAAAAAAAAGGAAAGAAATAAAATTTCCATGTAAAGTTTCTGAAAGTATGTAAATGCTTTTTAAAATTTTCATTCTTTAGTAGAAAATTATTTTCAATTTAAAAATGTGGAGATATTAATAGATATATGCATAGTTTAACTATTCAGATTTAGCTAAGACCTCAGAATCTCTTATATCTGCATACAGATACAGAACTGAAAGGTTTCTAGTGCAGAAAAAAAAGTAGTACTGGCAGTAAATGTGTTACCAGTCCCTTCCTATCCCTAACCACACCATCATTACAACTAACTTTCATAAATTACTCAAAAAAACTTCTGGACACCCAGGACTTTTCTCAATTATTCTGATTGGGAAGTTTTTCTGTATTCCATGTATACGCAAAACCATTCATTTATTACTAGTACTCATTTTTGTACAGAAGAGGGATATGTCCATACATATTAAAATAGTGGATATAAATAACTCTATTCATTCACTTCTTTCCAAGTGTTTCCAGATGCTACTTATTTGTCACTTAAGACAAATAGGCTTAGGACTACAGTTGCTAGCCTCAGATAAATTATTTTTTATGTATGTAATTTGATTGGGTGTTTGAAATCAGAGACAATTGATTAACATCATTTTCATGCTACCTACGCACCTTTATAAAGAAGCACAACAAGTTACTAGGAAACAAAGGTGTACCATTTCTTAACTGAACAGTTGAATACAAAACATAACTTTTATGAAAATAAAATGATCTTTATTTTCAGATTTCTAATAACTGCAACATGTATTTTCATTTAATGTTATCACTGATTTTCTTGATATGGAAACGTTGATTCAGCTATATTTAGATTCTGTTTAGATTCTAGCCCATTGTAATATTTGCATATTTGAATATATGTAATATTCATAAATAATCTATTTTGAGTCATAGACCAAACAAACATTAAAATTAAATTTAAAAATACATAGTGGTAAAACTGTTCTTTGTATAATGTATTGGGTTCAATACTGCTCTTTCCTGTTTGTTTTTGCTGCAAATATGATATTTAACCTTGATCAAAGACGTTGTTATCTCTTGTATGGAAAACATATGTTGCCTCCCTGAATGTAAACGCCATGCTAAAATATTACTTAATTAAGTATATAAGTAATGGACTGAAATCTTCAGTTTACACTTGAATACTTTCAAGTATTAGAATAATTGAATCACTAAATGATAGGATACCTTGCATTGGAAGGGACCTCAAAGAATCGTCATACCCAACTCCTGACTCCACACAGGCCCAACAAAAAATTCAAACCATATTTCTGAGAACATTGTCCTAAGACCTTCTTGACCTTCCACAGCTCAGTGCCATGCCTACTGCCCTGGGCAGCCTGTTCCAGGGCCCAACCATCCTCTGGTGCAGACCCTTTCTCTAAGCCCCACCTGCCCCTCCCCTGACGCAGCTCCATGCTGTTCTGTCACAGAGTGGAGCTCAGCTCTGCCCCTCCACTCCCTGTGAGGAGCTGCAGCTGCCATGAGGCCCCCTCTCAGCTCCAATACTCCGAGCCGAGCAAACCCAGGGACCTCAGCTCCGCTCCTCATATGTGCTACCCTCTAGACCCTTCATCATCATTGTAGTCCTCCTTTGGACACTCTGATTTCTGTCCTTCTTATATTATGGCATGCAAAGCTGCAGGCATTGCTTGAGGTGAGGCTTCACCAGCACAGTGCTAAGCAGAATAATCTCTTCCCTTGACCAGCTAGCAGAGGTGGGTCTGATGCACAGGGTACAGCTGGCTTTCTTGACTGTCATAGCACACTTTTCACTTGTCTATCCTATCCATCAGCATCTTAGAAGATTTTATTTTCTCACAAATCTATGAAGTTTCTTTCTTTTGGTATTCTTATTTTCTTTCCTTTATTTAATTATATTCATTTATTTAATTTAATTAGATTTCCTCCTAGAAAATATACAGCTGCAAAGAATCACATGAGAGTTTTATTTTCTATGTAAAATTTTTGTAGACTTGCTGTGATTCCAGAAATCTCTGATGCCATCTATACCAACCATATATAGTTCCTGAATGTCTGTGAACTGAAACAAGCAACTTGCTAATACAATTCTTATTTCTTAATTTAATTCAATCAGCGGTTCATTAACACAATCTATTTTTTATTGTTCTCACCAACATTTGTGGGATCCTACAAAAAGGCTATATTAAATAAAATAATTTAAATTGTATTTGAAATTCAGAGTACAACACCAAAAGAAATATTTTAGAAGTATGAGCTATTCATACATCTCGAAACTTTAAAAAGTTGCTGTTAAAATAAATTGAAACCAGATAGGAATTGAAAGATTTGTCTTGCAAAATCTGGTTAAGAAATTCCTAGATATTCTGTATTCATATTTTCTTCAAAATAAGTATCTTCAGAAATGGTACTTGAAACATCTAAAGCCATAGGAGTACTAAAAGAAATGGCAACATTTTCTGCAGTGTCACATGCATCAGCTTTCACTGACAAAAAAGTTTATTTTGGAGGAGCAGCAATTCATTTTGCCAACCATCATAATATACTTTGATTAATAACTGCAATTCCAGTTTTGCCTGAATGATAGATGAGTAGTAGTTAGGCAGTGTAATTATTCAGTTCAATTGTTGAACTGAATAATTGAGGAAAAATGGTTGAGATTGAATTTATTTTTTTCATTTCCTTCAGAAAATAACTGTTTCTTTGCTTTAATTAGAAAACAAATGTTCTCAATTCTATTTTGGACCTTCTGAATGGAAATAAAGGTAGACTTGGACACCATATATTAAACACCAGGATTCCTAAATGATCACATTATTTATTTATATAGACAGACAGATTCACTTCTTTCTTCTGTCTGACATGAATGAATGCATGATTTCCTCTTCTAAAGCTGTTGGGGATTAGTGAGTGATTTGCTGTCTTCTCTTCCATGTAATTTTTTTCTGCCACGGAGACTGGTAATCTTTTGTTCTGTTTTACATGGAGGCACTCTAGCACCTGCTCTCCAACTCTTCCAACAGCAAAAATAAAAATTTAAAAAAAAAAAAAAAAGCAGAAGTAAAGAGCACCAATAAAAAAACGTTCTGATATCCTTTAACCAAAAAAACCTACATAATTGTGTTTGGATAATATTGTAAGAAATGCACTGGTTTAAAATGATGCAGTATTCATCAGTTTTGAAAGACTGGAAAAAAAGTAGGCTGGCATTGATGTTTTCCTTCTTTTTACTTGGCTGATATATATTGCAAACAAAGCATTTTGTTTTGGGTTATTAATAAAATCCACAATCTGCTTCTTTGTATTTAAATGGACACTGGATTTGTTGTATTAAAGAAATAGTCTGAATTGATTCAAAATGATGACCTCACACAATTAATATTTATCTTCCTGTCTTCATTGTTCAAAAATGTGGAATTACAGTCTAGACACAGCAGTATCAGAAATAAATAAGGGAAATAGTGCCCCAAAGTAGCAATTATTTTCCGAAACAGTTAATCATTCTATTAGAATGCTTCTCACGTATTAACAGTGTCACTAAATGCTCTCAATTCTGAAATCAAGGAAAAAGATACTAAAAACTAATTCATAAACTCTGCTTTAACAACAGTCACAGTAACCTGAAGATTCAGTGCAGCAGGCAGAAGGCTGTTAACAGAAGCATAAAGTTGCAGGTTCTGAAAAGTATAAAGTTCTTGACAGCCTTCAGGAAATTGAAAATAACATGAGTTTTTAGCGTGTGGACTGTTTGAAATTTGGTAGTTGCTGCAGGGAATCAACAGCAAGGTGAACAAGTTTGAAACCTTTTATATGGTCCATTTTGTGTATCAGTTCATAACTTACTCCCGTATCTGTGTCATCAGTCTCAGCAGTGTGTTTTCTGTTTACAGAAGAAAGTCACTGGAAAGCTTCCATGATGACCTTTCTGTCACCTTCCTTGAAGTGCAGATCAGACAGCTACCAGGAGAGCCTGAGGTGAAAATTGCTTGCCTCTAGTTTTTTGCACGTTCTCCAGCTTACAGCTAAGAATCTACGATGCCAAACAACTACACATTACTTTACTCCCTTCAAGGTGCTCAGTTCAGCAGCTCAGCTCACTAGAAGTTATTTCAAGGATTATCTGTTTTGAACATATTCCAAATTCTTCCTCACTGTGCCCCAAACCTAGACAAAGTACAACCAGAAAACTTTTAGGCTGAACGGCTGGGGTGGTTTTTTTTCTCTGTTAGTCATGAACTTCAGTGTGCATGATTATATTCCAGTGGAAAAACTTTTGAAATTTAGGGAATTCTCTTTAAAATAGATTTTGGGAAAGATCCTAGGAACTTCACACCAATGCAATCTGCAAGCTTTCTGAATGGATTTTTTCACTTCATGCAACTTGTCCTTATGAGACTTTCATCTCTGCCAAAAAAAATTCCACCCTATGGAAAAGTACGTTTTGGGATAATATTTTCATCCACTAAACATGGCTGTGAAAATTATAAGCTATCCCATGATAGAATTGATTGGATTGAAGGACTGTGAATAAAATATCCAGTGTAAGAAGAATCAGAATTTGCTCATTCAGGAGCTTTTCTCCAACTCCTATAAATCATCTAATTATTTTTTTGATACAGACTTTATGGAATAACTTGTATATTTGGAAAGTTATCCATTCAAAATTGGATCAGAGAATAACTAAAAAATAAAAATAAAAAATGCAAGATAACTCAAATTTTATTTTTTACCTGTCTGATGGGCTGATATGGGAAGTTTTCTTATTACTTTCAGGACTATTATCCTACTTTACTAGGAATACAAATTTAGTCTATAGACTATGTATTCAAGGTGTAATATCAGTGATTACTATTATTTTAATGTTCTTAAAGCACATACTGTTTCTTTCTCACCTTTGTAGCAGCTGAAGAAACACTTCCCATGTTATCAGCATGAGGTTGCTAGCATCACTGATAAAAAGACTACCGAAACAGCTATGCACTTTCTAACATCTCCAGGATATAAATAACTTCATAGTTTTGAATGTTCAAATCCACATATTGAATTAAAAGCAAATCTTTCTTTCTGTTCAACTCCTTATTTCTGTCAAGTTTGTTAGCGTAAGAGATTACATGCATATTTGTAATAGTGCTAATAGATTATATGATGTATATATAACACTTTGTGAAGTTGAAAATACAAATTGAGTACCACAGTTTCAGTACAATATCCAGTCTGTATGAAAGTGTCTTGGTCACAGTTACCATTTCTTCTTTTCTACTTCATCTGTAAAAAAAACAAGCATCTGTAAGTCCAGCTGATTTCCCCTAAATTATATTAACAGGATAACACTATACAGCCTTTTGGACCTGTACAGGATTTGGAGCAAAGGAAAATTCATACAGCAGGCTGCTCTCTTGAGCAGTAGTTAATTTATTGAGACAAAGCTTCTTTTGTCAATATCTGCTGAAGATAAGGTCAAGAGATGCAGGATTCTTTTCCCATTACATCTTTCCCTCAATTTCAGAAGTTCAGACATGCTTCCCAGTCTGTGCCACAAGTGGAAAGGCTCAACTTTCCCAACAAAATATGAGTAGCATCTGCAATGAAAGGTAGATGAAAGGGTATAGGTACTGGGCTTAGCACATCTCTAACCATTTCCCTTCACAGAGGATTTCCCGGTGTATTGTTTTGTCTCTCAATAGGTTCTCTAAATGAAAATATGTATAACAATTGCTTAACTAGAAATAATTTCACAGCAATACAGTTCTGGTGCTGCATAACAGCTTTGGTATCTGCATGTTATAGCATTTGGGATTTTCACAATAGACTTGTAGTGGCTTATGCAAGAAAACCCACAAAAACATACAAACAAGCAAAAAAACCAGAAACCTTTCACTTAAGTAGTGTTGAAGGTGATCACTTGCATCTCTGCAAAAAGATATATACTTATAAATACATCTTACCTTGTTTCTATACCTTGTAAATACTCCTCACTTCCCAGAAAAAGGAAAGAAAATAATCTGAACGCGGACTCTTCTAGGAAATAATTATTTAACATCTTCTACATTTAATGAAAGTTGCTATATAGAAAAAGTTGGGTAATTTTTCAGGCAGTGTTGAAATCCCACTGCTTAATACAGCTTTTATATTTTTACACTTTCATTTTTCTTAGCATATATGTGTAAAGGTCCATAGGAATTAGCAGTACTGAGTATACACATCCTGTGGAGTTCTCCATGTAACTTTCAGGCGAATTTCCATTTTATTCACTTCAATTTTAAAAGATTGATTATTAAGAAAAAAGCTTCATATTTCAACTTTTAAAGCTTTCCTGCTCATAGGGAACAATCCTCATTTAATTCAGGCAGTTTCTCTATATTCATAATTAACTATCTATTTTATATTTCATCTCCTTAAATTCTTCTGTTAGAAAGATTATATAGTACCAGAAATTGAGTCTGCTTGAACTGATCAGTAAATGAGATCTATCCTTATAATCTGAGTCATCAAGAGAATCTTCTCAGAAGATTAAAGAATTGGCCCTGAAACATCCTCGTAATCGAAGTCGCTTAATGTCAAAAAGCATACTTGCTGCTCTCTTCATGAAATCCATACTTCAACAAAAGAAATGAAAGATATCCTTGGACTTCTCAGACTTCAAGACTCTGCAGCTTTGAATTGAAAAGGGGAGAATAAAAATTTAGATTTAAGCCATTAAAGAGTGATTCATGCCCTCCTGTACAAAATCCAGACTTTACATCTTCTAAAATAATTTGAAAAGGCAAGTACAACAAAATGTACCCACTCAAAAAAATTCTTATTTGAAGCTCATCAAAGCCTAAGTTAATATACTAGAACAACTCTTTATGCAGCCATCTGAGTATTTTCAAATTTAAGGCTGTCTTCAGTTTTCTCAGCCTACAGCATGTCTCTGGTCAGCCAGTCTCTCACTGAACTGTCCACAATACATTTCAGTAAATATCTGTGCAGTCAGTAACCCTTTAGTTCTGATGTTTTTAATTCCAAAATAATTATGGAGAATGTTTCCATTGTGACTTCTTGCAGCAAGATTCTTATGTACTGGTGACATGCTGTTTTCTATACTTTACACCCCACAGCAACTTGCTCAGGGCTTTATCCAGTCAGGCTTTGAATGCCTCTGAGACCAGAGATGACATAGAACACAGTGATTTCTCACTTTTCCATCATCTTTTACTTTCCAATTTCCCATAATCTTTGAAAAGTTTCCTATTTAGATTTATCTGAACCCAGTCCTTCCCAGAGTCCCTCAGTCTAAATCAAGATTTCCCCTTAATTAATCAAATAGATGGGAATCACTTTATAAAATTAAATACAGACAGGACCAGTCACTTAAAATTTTGTAATGTAGGTTCAAATCTGAAATGCAAAGCTCCCTGTTTCCGTAAATTTCTATTTTGTTGAGTAACAGTAACATAGATGAATCAAAGGTGTATTCCAAAACTCTTGAGTCACAGACACTGTGCCAGTGACATTTGACAAGCTGTTTCTTGTCTCATGAGTCAGAGAGTATGCATACCCTGATAAGAGGGCTGAGACATAGCCTGTTCTGCAGATGGGACTGAATCCTCTCCGAGGCCTTCTGTACTGAATCCAGCACCCTTGACCCCTATATACCCAAGCCTCATGTACTCCAATGGACAGTCACTGTGACCTGCAGGCCACTTACTTTTCTCTCCAGCTGGTCTTGCTCAGTTTGGGATGGTATCACATAATGATTGCACAGTCATCACTCAGACTCATCACATTCTCTGCTGACATTACAGATGTGGGACTGCCTCACTTGTCAACCTTAACACTCAGAACTCCTAAGTTTCTAGGAGAGGTGACAACTTTTGTAATCTGACAAAGGCCACTTCTTTATGATGATGATCAGCATTAGGTGCAGATGGTTCTCAAGTCCCCCTCATGGAAGAAAACTGTCATCACATACTTTAAACAGACAAGAAAAATAAGAGAAAGTGCTAGTAGTGCTTCTTATTTTTGTGTTACTTGAGAAACAATTACCAACGTAATTCCATATCTGTTGATTCACCTCTGTTTGTCAGAGCTCTACATAGCAAACGAAACGAAAACCTTTTATCCCCTAAAAAAACTCTTTTAAATATTCTTTTTAGTAAAGAGCAAAGTATCTGGTTCTAAAGTTTGGAAAATTATAAATAATTGTCTGCTACTGAACAAAAATAAATATTTATTTTGATCTTTTTTAAATATTTACATTCTAGAAAAATAGATAATCAAAAAAACAATAATGATATTAAAAAATACAAAACATTCAGAACATAAAATAAAAGGGAGCAAAAAATACTCCACTCAGAAAAAGAAACACTTTAGAAATTGTTTTTATTTTCAAATTATATCTTGCACATTTTTATCAGATCTACATAATGACCAGGCAGTACTGTCACAAATATATGAATGAAATCCCACAAAGGTCAAAAGTACTTTCCTTTTGTCACACACAGCTATGAAAGTCAAACTTCTTCCAGAGTAAATTTGTCAGTCATTGAAGGATGCAAGAGCGCTCTAACTCAATTAATTTAAATATTTTACTATAAAACTCTGCAATTTTCAAAGCAGAAATAGATTCTTCAAATCCAAATACGTGTAATGTTAGTGGCTAATGACACTGTCAATCAATATATTTTATTTAATCTCTGTAGCCTTTGTTCACGTACTGTTTTGATTTGTAAGTGAAAAGGACAGAGAAGTTAGTATTTCCAACTTAATCATTCCTCGCAAGTATATCAAAATACTCTGAGAAGACATTTGTGACTGTTAACCTCTTACTGTACATCCCAGTGTTGATTCACATATAGTGCTAAAGACACTGAAGGCTTGTGAATGTCTTGTTGAAATCCAGTTTTATTTCTGTGAGTAGTAAACTCACTGACATTATAAGTCATAGTAGCAAAATGCTTCATCTTTTTTTTTCCCTTCATAATTTCTTGATTATATGTGATTAAATGTGACTTCATACTTTGAATTGGAACTTTAAGAGATATAAACTACACCAACGATAAAAATTGCTGTGAGCTGTAGTTCAGAAGTCAAATTAGTGGTTACTTGGTTGAGAAATAGTAGTTTGACAAGACTCTAAAATTTATCTGCTTCAAAACCTCCTAGGAGTCGGAGAAGGAAATTGCACATGATATAATGGAAAACATTTAAGACTTTTAATACAAGTCAATGTATTCTATATACTCTCTATCAAGAAACTTTTTCAATCTGCTCCTACCTGAGGGATGACACTTCTGATGGCTTTTAAAATGAGAAAAGAAGCCTTATTCTATAGTAAGGACATTGAAAATAGCTGTATACTTGTGACGGAAATTCATCTTTTTTAAAAAATATTTTGATGGAAAATTAATCAGAAGGTTTCCTTACCTATAAATTGTTTACCTAAGAATGAAAATCAGTTTGATTTTGATCAAGTCGTATATATTTATGATACATGAACACTGACTAAGTATGAAAAAATAAGAATGAAAACTATATATTTGTACCAGATTTTTCTGTCTAATGGATTTATTATTGCTATTATTATTGTTAATATGTTTTTAATTATTGTTATTATTGTTAATAATATTTTTTATTATTAAATACACTGGAGTGAGGTGAGTACCTTTCATAATGCTGTTTGGTCATGTGTGCAGACCAACTGTGGTCCACAGACAGGCTTTGACTGCATGTTTATGATTTTTTAAACTTCTCCCAGAAGTGAGTTAAACTTACAAAATCCAGATTTCCCTATAGGTGCAGGGCTTTAAAAAACAAAACAAAACAAAACAAAATTATATTTTCTCTATATTTAAAATGTTTCTTTACCATGTAAAAAGAAAACCCACACATGAATTAATTTATATTAGCCAATTATGAGTGCCCATATTTATGATCATTTTTCTGCGTTCAAATGAAAATATAGAAGGAAAAAAAGAATCAAAATGAAGATGAGGTCAAAGTTTTTCTGTTCGTCTCAATAGAACTTGTAGTACTGGCGTGTATCCATAAAATTAGGCACACGAAGGCTAAAATTCATCATTAATCACAGATTCAACACCTAATGCACCTCTCTGGAGATTTTGCATCCAGAGAATATCTAATACATTTCATAATGGATTCCAAAGGTGAAGAATGCTGACTCTTGTTCATACAATACACTGTATACTGAAGGTTTTTTTTTTTTTTTTTTTTTTTTTAGTCTGATTCCAGAAGGGAGCAATTTATTTTATTTACTTATTATAATATTTTGTGGACACTTTCACAATTTTAAGCCCATGAGAATAATTAAGATATCATAATCTTTTATTAGATCACTATAGATTTTTTTTACTTCCATCTTCAGAAACCTCTGAAACTACACAGATACTAATTTAATTTAATTCATGTTTCATTCCACAGCAAAATGTAGGTTAATATTATAGGGAAGAAAAAAGAAAAAAGAGATCAGTCTTTTTTAGAGTTAGCAAGATTTGAACTGATCTCACAGATTTAAATATCTGAAAACAAGCATCTTTTTTGAACCCTGACCAAAATTTGGAAACATAATTATGATAATACATTTGATGAACATAAAATAAATGATAATAATGAAAAATACAATCCAGTAAATTGGTAGATAAGGGAGCTTACTCCACCCTGGGCAGAAGGGTCTATGAATAAAAAGCAATTTATTTTTATGATCTTCTCTTAATTCACTCTTTCTCTGTTAAAATTAAACATATCCTAAATTAATTTCTAAGCTAAGTTTTCTATTAACTTAAAGAAAAAGAATCTATGAAAATGGAATTGAAGCAAAATTTTATATTCTCATAAAATAGATCAGAGCCAGAGTCAGTAGCCAAGTCTTGTTATAGTTTCTCTGAGAGGGCTCTGAGAGTTTGCTTTTAGAGTGAGAGACTCCATGTGTCGTGTAAGGAGGAAAGAAAAATATTCAGAACTGCTGTTGTCAGCATATGAGCAACTAATGAGGATTGCTTCTGGTGATCTACTAGGAAATGAAGTGAACTGCTAGTGCATGAAAATATTCAAATTTATGTCCATCTCCTAGGTATAAGTAGCATGGGAAGTGCTTTGCTAACTGGAAGTCTGTAATCTGAGGGATGGAGTTCAGATTTTTCTCTCCCCAAAACTTCTTGACATCTACTACTTAGCTACCTGATTCTTCTGATTTTCCATTTTGACACCTTTGGACATCTCAGTCCAGGGATTAGATCCACATTTGCTAGAAGGTAACAGAAGACAGATGCTACATATTCTTAGAAGCACGATATTTAATTTTCCATTAGTCCATTGCACTATCCATCAACTTCCATCTTTGTGCAACTTGGTATATTTGCATAGACTTCTGGAGGACTTCACTCTTGAGTTATTTAATTACTTCAGTTCCTAAAACATCTGCAGTGTTTTGGTCCATATTCTCATCCTGCTGTTCCATCTGATGTCAAGGCAACAGCATCAGCTGAGTCATACCTATGGAATCAGCACAAACTCCTCACCTCTGTGTTTGCCTTGAACTTGTCCTCATTGAGAAGTTGAGCTTGTAATGAGATCATGGCTCCAACTGCAGTCTGTGACTACTGGCAGCTCTTTTACAAGAGTGATTAATGACAGTAAGATCTGGTATGTATTTTCCTCTGCTTTTATACAAGAATCAGCCACAGTAAATTATACACTATAAGAAGGCTTGACTAGCTTGTTTCAGCACAGAAATCCACCCAAAGCAATAAATAAATGAAATCAGATAGTTTGTTACTGTTATTGTTGTTGCTGTTCTATATATTTTTATATATATTTGTGTGTGTGTACACTAATGCTGCCACAAATCCAACAAGGATTCTGAGTACAAACACCTGAACACATACTGTTTTTATTTCATTTGGTAAGGGCAGGCTTTTGAAGCTTTCTTTACCTAAAAGTGGCATCTTTCAAACAGAGAATTGAGATGTCAGGCAAAAGCACTCATTATTGTTTACTGTTCATTTTTCATAGCAAGAAAGAGGAGCACAGAGGAGTTCAAATGCTATCATCTGTACAAGAAGATACATTATTGTAAAATGCAACTTGCTGTTATTGCTGGTATTATCATGAACAATGTATCTATTATCACTTTGTAGAGGGTTCCTTATCTTGTTATCTGGCTTTGAGACTTGTAAAGTGTAGTTATTGTGGAGGGCTTGCTTATTACTTGCAGAGAACTCCTCTCAGTCTTTCTTTCATCTAAAGAAAACAGCAGCAGATTTTTTTCCAGACTGAGGGGCAGAGGGCTTGAGGATTTTTGTTTGCTTGTTTTTCTCAAATGCTTTGTAATTTCAATGAGTTCAAAGATGAAAAAGCAAAACTCTTGCAGTCTAAGAAAGTGTTTTGAGGGGATCTTATCTCATGTTCACCTTGCTGCAGAATTTCTCTCTTTGTGTCATGAAAAGGACTGAAGTTCGTTTTAGCTGTCAGCATTGTTCCACCCATCTATCCCATTGCTCTGTCTTCCAGGTGTGTTTATTCTCACAAAGAAAAGCTATTCTCCCTATTTCACATCTGAGCAGCTGAAGAGTCTTCTTTGGGACAAATTTACTCACGAGAGTAGAAGGCAGTTTAAAGGATTTTATGCAGTCATTCTAATGACATTCTAATGACATTTGCATAGTCCATGTGCATCACATAGATCGATAATGAAGTCCTTATTAGTAGTATATATTCTGTTACTCTGTTTTTTACATGTACGTAACAATCTTCTGCTCAAAACATTGCTTAGTTGTTTAACTGTTAATCCAGGACAGTATAATTTTATTGGGAAATAATGTACAGCTGAAACAAAGAAAGGTTCAAGCTTTCATACATCCTGCTGACAATAAACTTCCGCTTTTACAAACCATGCTTGGTTTATTTTGTTTAGTAAATTTCGTGAGTTACCAGAAATGAAGCTCAGATGCAGTACCAGCAAACCCATTTGGACATTGTGATAATTGTTGAGGTATGCCAGATATAAGTGTTCAGTAGATCAGGTAGCTAGAAAATAAGTAATTATCATGCTCATTTTACTTATAAAAATCCAAGCTAATAAAAGGCTGATACAACATCATAATGAAAGGCAGTTGACTAATTATCTTACCAACAGAATTTCACTAATTTATTTAAAAATATATATATTAATTGTCAGAAGTTGTGAACCATAAGTACTAAGCGTTTTCCAATTAGACATGAATTTAAGGGAAGTAATTTAATAGGATTTTGCGTGTGTTTGAGACTGTATTTTGCTTTGAAGAACATTTTTAAATTCTGTCAGCATCCTCTGAAACAAAGCACTCAGAGCAATGTAATTTATATTCATGACATGGGCCAGATCTGTGATTCAGGCCTTCTGCATCATTGACAAATCATCAGGGTGTCATAGGATAGCAAGGAAGGTCCAAGGGAAATGTCCTCTGGCATTGAAATTCTCAAATATTATTGGAAATGTGTCATTGTTACTTACCCTGCTCTGATGCAAGGTAAGGACAGTGCTCTCTTTATGAAGGCAGCAGAAGAGTGCCTCTAGGCTGCCTGAAACAGCACAGAGGCTCAGCCCAAACTCAAGAAAGGCAGAGCTTGGAAGCTAAGGTGACTCATTTGAGTACCAGACACATCACTTCTTGGTACTGTCATTTTTTAAGGGGATTGGTGGGGCAGTTTCCCTAGCTTCCTTAGCCTTTCAGTGGGCAGCACACACTGTGAGCTTCACGTTGGGGAGAATCTTGTAGGTACACACTTACTCTTCCAACAACCATACTCAGAGTACAGACTGCAATCCACACTCATGTGAAATGTCAGCTGTGGAAACAGTCAAGCCCAGCAGTCAGACTAGCTGATGGACTTTTAGTCTGTTCAGCAGTAGCTCAGTGTTCTTGTGTTGGGAATCTGGAAACTGGGCACATTACTCCACGTGTGTTTTATGAGAACAGAGTAGAGGGGCAGTATCACCTTCCTAGTCAAGCTTCTTTTGATGCAACCTAGGATATAGTTAGCCTTCTGGGCTGCCATCTCATCCGGAGACTTTCATCAACTGATACCCACAACTCCTTACGGCTGCTTTCAAGTTATTTCCTACCCAGCCTTGGAGCTGCCACAACTCAGGTGCAGGACTTTGCACTTGGACCTTGCAAGTGTCTACGGAAGTCATATATAGTATAGTGAGACTGAATGTGATTTTGACCTAAAACCTTATGGTTTTGAGATATTGTGGAAAACTTTCATAACTTATGATTGTATAATTGAATAATGCGTCATTAACCAGTATTTCAGAACAGGCACAGAAATCTTTAAGAGAGAAATGTCTGGCTTTTGAGTACTAGATTAACAGAGAAATTATCGTTAGACAAGGGTGATGTAGATCTTCTTGATCCAAGAGAACTGAAACTCTCAGTTTTCAGTTATAGTTTACACTATTACTCAGCAGTTACGAGCAAGATTGTGACAAACTGCCTATCCCCTCTCAAAGGTCCTTCTATAATATGTGTAAATTTGGGGGCAAAAACAACAAAAAGAAAAAAAAAAAAAGAAATATTTCTGTATACCAGTGGCATGAAGATTCTCTGAGATCTGGAATTCCTGAGCTGAAACCAGGACACAAGGAGGGCACAGTGTAGTGCTATCACAAATTAAGACAAATGTTATGCATTTTGATACATTGGTTAAACACTGTCCTGTCAACAGTGAAAAATTCACAAGTTCACAATCGTATTTATTCACATCATCACTTGTTTTGGCTGTAGGTATATTTCTGAACTGCTGTTTTCAAGGATGAAGCACAGAAAGAATAAAACTTCATCAAAAATCTCAGATGAACACCTTGAGAAGTCTAAGAATTGCAAGCACTGTCATTGAACAAGATTGATATGTTAGTTTTAGAAAAACAAGGTCAGATATCCCACTAGTTTTATGCTTTGTTGTTCTCTTTCTTAATGTTTTAATGAAAAAATATTAAAAATAAAACAATTTTATATTACTTATATATATAAACATAGATTTTACAATGGCTGCTTAAAATGTAACACCTGCTATTGTATTATCTTGGACCTTAATGTTCAAAGTGTCCAGGCATTTGTTGGTAGTATGGTAGTAGAGACTGAACCTTTCTGACAATATTCAGTTAAATTTTGTTGCTGTGCAACAGATGGTGTAGATGCTATCTGACAGAATGGCATTTTACATGGAAGTGTGTATGAAGCAAAAGTGTGTCACTGAATTACTCTAAGTGGAAAAAAACTGAATTTCAGTGGGTTCATCAATGCTTTCAGAAGATTTATTGAGACCAAACTCTGACAGGACCACAGTGAGGTGATGGATGGTGCATTTCAGCTGTGGTGACACTGGCCCAGACTTTTACAAACATGCAACCTCTTGTCCATCACTGAAGGAAATGCAAAGCTAATGCTGATGACTGTTGAAAACAGTGTTTTGTAGATGATAATTTGTTCTATCTAATTTAATTAAATTTGTAACTCTCTGTAACTATTGCAGGTTGCAGGGAAATAAATAGGAGGCATTGTTTTTGGTGAGACCTATGTATGCACAGCCCAAGACGATTCCTCTTTGCTCGATACGGCCCAGGCAAGTCAAAAGGTTAGACACCAATTGGTTAGATCATCATATGAAGACTATTTGGGAACGAATGGATTGAGAAATTTGCGAGCAAAGATTGTACTCTTTTCCTCAGAGTGCTACCAGGTTTAGGTGGCATGGAGAGTATACTGTTTCAATATATTTGAAATTAAGCAGATTTCAAACAGTCTGAATTTTACACTTTCTTCCTACCTTCACAGAATCATAGAAGCATAGAATGGCCCGGGTTGGAAGGGACCTCAAAGATCATGCATCTCCAATCCCCCTGCCACAGGCAGGGCCACCAACCTCCCCATTTAATTCTAAACCAAGTTGCCTTCTCCAGTCCTACACCTCAAAATGTTAGGAAAATTCACAAGAGCAAAGTTAAACAATACAGTGACTCCAAATCAGAGAAGCACTTCAAATTTCTGTTAAACTGAATAAATGAGTCAATCTTGGGGCTATCTAAAGCTGGTAAAAAATAATACATTCATATAAAGTAGATATTCATGGGTCAGAGAGGCGTGGACAAACCTTAGACCTCTGTGTGTATGAACAGCCCCATTAGAGGCCTTACTCTGCAGGGCTTTTTTACTGATGAAATCATCACTTTCTCACATCCTTGACTTGAGTTTTAAATCTTGAGCTTCACAGGTATTGATAATATACTTTAGCAAGCACATTTGCTTCAAATGAGCAAAATCAGAGTTGCTTGCTACATGACTAATTAGCATAAGCAATCTCTTGTTTCATAGCAACCTAGATCTGATTATGAACACCTGCCAGCCCAGATGGTTTGGGGAGGAATTTTCTCATTTAATAGAATAAAAAACTGGTTTTGAGCTGCCTCAAACTATTATTTAACAGTTTTGAAAAAAGTCCAAAAAGTGATTATTGTGAAATCTTAACAAATAAGCATCTTCAAAATTGTCATGTTCAACTGTCATCACTTGTCAAGAGATGGATTTTAAATAATGCATGGCTGTTATTCTGTACATGTGTGCTAGCAATATTATTGAATAAGCATATAAATTCAAGGACACTCCCCCTTCTCTCAAAAATAAACACCAGAAAATCCATGGAACAATAGCATCAGAAAAATCACAAAATTTATGTACTCAGAAGATTTTTTAAAATACTGATGATAAGACTAAAAAGATTTACTAATAAACTTAATAATTTTTGTAAAATTTCAGATAAACGTTCAGATATACTAATTTTTTAAATATTTACTGAGTCGAGTCATAACTTACAGTATTTCAGCATAGGTATGTGAAGAACTTCAAATGCGCATATATATATAAAATATATAGACATATATATATATATATAAAATGAAATTCTGATGAAATTCTGATCTCACTGATGTTATAAACACCAAGACTAATACTGAGCTACCAATCATGAGGAACATTAGAAATATAAACATTTTTTTATATTATCTACATTTTAGAGTAGACATATGTTTCTTAAGCCCTTCCCATAAGACCACTTATTAAATTCTAGAGAGATGAAGAAATCTCACTGAAGAGACCAGTATTAGTTGCCCTGCTGAAAACTGAATATTTTCTTCTCTTCTATATTTTAAAATCTAACAGCAAATTTGACTTAAACTAACAGATTGACTTTTCAGAGGTTATATATTTTGCTTCAGCTTTAATACTCCTACAAAGGTAAGCTGAATATTTGATAACACAGAAGAAGCAAATCATTCTTGGAAAACTGATCTATTCTGTGTTTTCTCTGAGGTTTCTGCTTCTGATATTCAGTAGTCAATACTGATGCTTAAGTTGGGGGATAGTGTGGAAGACTGATGATGAAAATGTTTAGGGTTAATATGCTTCCTAAGGATTGTCTTACTTGCCCCTGTATCTACCTTATTTATTTATTAATCAAACCATTTAATATGAAATGTGAATAACTTATTTTAAAAGACTAGTTCCAGAAATGGATTTGCCAGGAACTGTATATACTAATATATTTTCAGACTGGAATTAAGCAGCTAGTTCTAGTGATCCATGAGTAGGAAAAAAATAAAAATAAAAAAAAAAAAGTTCAATTTAATCATTTTATGATTCGAGTATTGACTTTGTAATATTAACAAGATAGACCTCCCTCCATTTTCTTTTCCGTAAGTAGTCTAAAGAGACATTTGAAAAAATATGTAATGTGCATAAAGGCTTATGAATCAATTGAATCAATTTACATACCCTTCTCTGATGAAATCAACAATTTAAATTATCTGTAAAATCTGAAATGGGAGTATTTCAAAACCACAACTTACCATTCACTGCATGCATTATACACCATAAGTGTATAATATAATCTACTAACAGATTCTAGAAATGTATTTCCTAAAAGTCTTCAGCTGAGAAAGAAAAATAGACGTCATTATATACTGCAGAATTTTGGCACTTAAGAATGGAAGAACAATCCTTTCATAGTATCAGAAAAATCTATACTGTCCCAAAAATATCAGCAAACCACAAAGCAGAAGTAACAGCTACTCTGACAGATAATATACAGGGAATCTGGTGTATGCCAGGCTGCAAAAAGCATTTATATAAGAGTACAGAATGCATAGTTTGATTAAATTGCAGCAGACCTACATAAATTTCATTCATCAGCTTATCAAAATACTACAATTTCTATTTCAGTATTTTGCTTTAGTTGTACATAAATATATATAATTTGCTCTTATATATCCTTATATTATATATATATCCTTATATGTTTAATATATAAGGATATATATATACACATATTGCAGTGCAATCAGTGTTTTTTATTTATTTATTTATGAGTGAAGCAATATCTTAGAAACTGGATCTTGAAGTATTTATTCTATGCTAGTCACTATTCACTTCTGGATCAGAAACAACACCCACTATCTGTGTAAAAATATAGTAGAAACTCTTAAAATAATGCAGTTCTTTTCCCTCTCTATGCTGTAAAGAAGAATAACTAAAAAGAAGTTATATATATACATTCTAATCTAAATATTTATATTATTTCAAAAAAAAAAAAAGTGAACAGGTTTTATTGACTTTTAAAGACTTGAGAACAGATTAAAATAAATTTACACTTGTAAAGATTCTAAACAGGAACTGAAAAGGAGGTCATTTTATTTCCCACTTTCATGCTGAACATCTTGTGGCATAGTACTTATTTCATCCTTAGACCATTTGAGAATGAAATTTTCTCAGGTTTAAATTTTGGCCAGAAACACATAGGACAAAATAGATGAAGTTATCCAAAACAAGGCTGAAAGATATTTCATATGGACGTGATGACTAGAACATAGCTGTCATCCAAATATCTTCAAACCAAAGTCCTCAGAAGCAGTAGAAGCCCTCAGATGTATGTATGTGTCAGCGTGTGTGTGCATGTATTGTGGGGATGGAGGGGTACATACATGTGTTTGTATGTGTATTTAACACACAATAAGTTTAAAATTAAGGGGGGAATATTCAGAATAGGATGTTTCATTTTATTTTTGATGTCATTGATGGAGGACATTGATTAGGCAAATAATGTGACAAGTTGATGAGATTCGAGCAGATCTTACATGATCTGTTTTCAAGTTCTGTATCAGATTAAGCTAACATTGAAATTTTGTCCTGAGATGAATGGTTTGGTACACTGTCTAGTGAGATAATCTTGGTGTATTGGAATTCTTGTATAACTAGTTAAATATAGACACATAAACATTGTGAAAATGTGCTGTGCTTAGGAGTCAGGACTGCCAATGATATCGCTCTTCCAGTTCAATAGAGGGATAGTAATGATAGGCCACTGCATTCTTAAGTAGCAACACATAAAGCAGGAAGAATTATTCAAGGAAATTAGGCTGTTATATATGTATTTGGGTGAACCAGAATTTTTTACTTCCACTGTAATTTTTTCTTCTTCATCGTATGCATATTTTGTGTGCTGCTCCTCTTGGAATTTTCTTCATGCTTGTCTGTTCCCTCTTCCAAAAACTGACAGATGCCTTTGCTTAACATCAGCTCTGCTTAATCCTTCTTCTCCTACAGCAATACCACAATATTTTCAAATGTCTACTCTTAGCAAGAGGGTGAAAAAAAAACAAAATAAAAAACATCCTAATGCTTTCAGAGCTCCATTTAATTTCTACTTTCCTGTCTGGTCTGCTTGAGACTTGTTAATATTATAAGTAGAGGCAGCAGGTAATTTGAAGTAAGAGATGAATTGCACTTTGTCAAGCTGCATGAGATATAAGGATATCTATTTAGCGTCCCTGTGGGGAAATTATGAACCATTGATTTAAATTCTTCAGCTAATGGTCAAACAGCTAGGTTTGTAAAAGCAGTAAGTATACACGCTCATGAATCACTCTAAAAAACACTGAAATTATTCAGTTCTGCATCTAAGTTCCTTGGTATTTCCAAAACTGCAATTTCTGTGTAAACTGAGAGTTCCAAACTAGTGTCAGAAAATGCATTGAGTACTTCCTGTGCAGTGTATTTCATCCTTCAGTAATACAATTGCCCTCGTTTCAGTTGAGATGTGCAACTAGCACTCTTATGTTTTGGTCACTGATGAACAAACAGCAGGCTAGTTCAGGCCATTCAGAAGGGAAGAGCCACTGCCTCTATGACATGGAAGCAGGGGATGGGGCAGAGACAGGACAGTGGCCTGAATTAGACAAGGGATTATTTAATACCACATGACATCATGGGGAAGGCCATAAAGCTGTGGGAAGTTGGATGGGGTTTGGCTACTGCCTGAGGATTGACTGGGTGTCAACCACTGAGTGGTGAGATGTTGCAGTGTCAGGAGGGCTTTGGTCAACAAGCAGTTGTATTGTTAGTTGGGTGGGTGGTAACTGATTTTATTTTGAATACATTTATATATATATATATATATATACATTTATATATATATATATATATATATACACACACATTTAGTCTTGCATTTTTGTTTGTGTCTTCCTTGTCTGTCTTAGTAAATAACTTCTTTCTCAACCATGAATTTTGTATTTTGTTTCTAGTTCCCTCTCTCTGGGGGAGTGAGTGAACAGTTGTACAATGCTTAGCTGCCTGTGAAATATAAAGCAAAGCAATCATCAACCTGTAAAATCTGCATAATCAGGACTACCATTAATTCAATATGTTCTACGAGGGCTTCTCCAAAAGTAATATCTCCTATTTTAGTCTGTTGTCCTACAGTGACAGAGTTGTGGTTTGGCCTACAACATTGGTGGCATGGCAGTAGAGACTGAACCTTCCTGCCAATATTCCATTATATTTTGTCTCTGTTTAACAGTTGGAAACAGTGAGGCAGTCTGACAGAATGGTGTCTGGAATGGATGTGCATATGAAGCAAAGGTGTGCCACTGAATTCTTCAGTGCATAAAAACTGGCACCTATTTACATGCACTGACGCTTGCTTAACATTTTATGGAAACTACCACGAACAATGAACTACCTGAAAAAAGTTCATTAGAACTGAAGAAAAAATAAAAGTACAGATCTGTAAAGGAAGAGCAACAAAGTTAAATTATTTCTTTCACGCTTGATGACTTTTCCCACTGTAGGGTCACTGTGTCTCCAGCATCAACATCCACTTCTAGTATTAAGAATAACACGAACTATACAAAAGCTATTAGTAATATTCTTTTGATTTATAAGTGAACCCATCTAGTCATGATTCATTTTATTGTTATTATTCTTTTTCACAAATATTAGAGAGCTGACATTTACTATCATGAATTCCTATGGGCAGCAGTATTACATTATTTTAATATTTGTGATGAAACATTTTGATTTCTTTCCCAGAGAATAGAAATAATTCTTTGCAACTTACTTTCATTATAATATTAATATTATTATAATGATTTAGAATTTTCTTAATTGATCCACTGAGTGCAGAACATCACTGCAGAACATTATTGGGCAGATATATTCAGAGCAACAAAAGAATAAAGCATCATAAATTCAGTCAGTGAAATGTGTTATATAAATTATCTATACTGCTAAGAAGATTTGAAGATCTGCTTTCTATTCTAAAGCTTTCTTAAAATGTGAAGCACTAACTTAGCAGGAATAACTTAGGAAGAGAAAATGAAATATTATGGTTATGTTTGTCTGATACCAGAAATGAGGGCAACAAACCAGATAGAACAAAATAAAAGATATGTATAGAAATTCACTGATTCAAATTATCTTTTGTTTAACAACTTTCTGCATGTATTCTAGCTTGCCAGTCATTTCTGTGAGTCATTGTAAGAATTAGTTTTCATAATAATCAAATCAAAATATACATTACAAAAACCATCTCTGTAATTTGATTGATTTTGGATGACAGCAAAAGGTGTGAGGAAACTGTCATAGAAAGGCTACAAGGAAACAGCCTGAAAAATCAGCAGTGGTAATTGGATGAAATTCAATACATCAAAATTATATACTGAAGAACAAAATCTGTATTTGATCACAAATATATCTATGCTTCTAGCTTTTTTTTGCAACCAAATTAAAAAACAAACATGGAAGAACAGACTTAGCAAGTCTTCCAGTTCTCCCATTATTGCTAGAACTGGAAATGCACAGCTACCTGAACTTTTACCTCTTACAGAATTTTCTAGAAGGAAAAAATGAGACAACTGTTGAAATTTTTCTGCTGACCATTCTGAGACACAGTGAAAAGAAACAATAAAATCTTGTTCCTCCCCTTCTCATAGCTTGAGTGTGAAAGTTGTACTGAATGGCTACCTTCTATGAGATTTAGATTTCTAATTAATTCTCCAAAATTAATGTTTTACATGGAACGCCATATGCAAATTCAGGTCTAGAACCCCTGTACAAAAACAAATAAGAGCTTCTCAAATGAAGGGGACAAAAGTCCCTTGGCTGTTTTACTTGTAGTTTGGGGTTTGATTAATATTCACTGCAGAAGTACAACTCTAATTTTTCCCCTTCATTTTCACTGATTACAGATGGATCCGTACAGCAGTCTTAGGACATCTGTCTATGTTTGTGACTTCAAACCTAATGATATCTCTTGTCTTAGAGAGTCTGGAATGATTTATTCTAGTCCTGCTTCAATGTGACTACTAGACAGAGAAATCTTACAACATAGCATGATTCACAATCATTGTAATGGAAGATATCCAAACTGAGATCAGGCTGTAGAAGATAATTAATCATATATATATATTTTGCTTATTTTATCTGGTGTAGCCAAGATAGATATATTAATGGATTCTAGTATTTAATATATATATCTTATATTTTATATAAATACCCGTTGGCAGGAGTAAATGACTGTATCTTCCATACTCTTGAATACATTTTCTAATATAAGCACAAAGAACATCTAAAACATAAATGGGAAATTAAGAAATCCTGCAATCAAAGACAAAATACAATGTTGTTCCTACATTCAATGAGAAATAAATGGGAGAATATGTCTCTTTCCAAATTCAAAACCATTTTTCTAACCTCACTTTTATACAAAAAATATTATAAACAAACACACATTGATTTGCTTCCCAGTCAGAATTTATAATTCAGTAATGTTGTATAAAATGTGCTTATTTATATTCTAAACAGTTTATGATGTGTTTAGATTTAACCTGTGCATGTTCAACTATTCTACTGAAAAGGAAACGTAACAAAACTGCTGAGCAGCAGCAGCTGGGAGAAGGAAGTGAGAAAATATGAAAGAAATGTCCTTGCAGCCACCAAGGTCAGTGCAGGAGGTCAAGAGGTACTCCAAGTGTGGAACAGAAGTTTCCTGAAGCCCAGAAGAGACCTATGGTGGAGCAGATTATCCCCCTGCAGACTGCAGGCATCACAAGGAGCAGATTTGTATGTACAGCCATGGAGGAGCCCAAGGTGTCCTGAGAGGACAGGGACTAAGATGAAGCTGAATGATTTGGTAGCTGACAACGCAGCATTTTAAATGAACTGTCTAAAGCAAGTTAAATATGACAAACTCCTTTGTGTAAGGTAAAATACAGACTATCACTCACTTAGATATTTAGATCATTCTTATTACTTATGTCATAGTTTTGGTCAGTATTACTGGCCTTCCAGCAGTATCTGAGAAACTCAGAATCACAGAGTTGGAAGGGAATTCTACAGATCATCATATCCAAATCCCCTGCTGAAAGAGGTTTCCTACAGTAGTTTCACAAGTAGGCATCCAAATGAGTCTTGAGTATCTCCAGAGGAGACCCCATGACCTCTCTGAGCAGCCTGTTCCAATGCACCCTTGTGTTAGCATGGAATTTTGTGTGTACCAGTTTTGGCCTGTTGCTTCTTATTCAATTGCTACACACCACTGAAAAGAGACCACCCCCATCAACTTGGCTCCTGATCTTAAGATATTTACAAGCACTTATGAAATCCCTTCTCAGCCTTCTCAAGACTGAAAAGTCCCAAGTCTCAGCCTTTCTTGGTACGACAGATGCTCCAGGCCCTTAATCATCTTGTCACCCTCCACCAGACTCTTTCTAGAAGATCCCTGTATTTTTGAACAGAGGAGCCCAGATCTGGGCACCATACTCCAGATGTGGCCTCTTCAGGACAGAGTAAATGGGGAGGGTCTCTCTCTTGACCAAGTTGTTTTTGATGTACCCCAGGATACCACTAGCCTTCTTGGCCACAAGAGCACACTGTTGGTTCATGGACAACCTGTTGTCCACCAGGATACCCTGTTCCTTCTCTGCAGAGAACCTGTACTAATACGTGCAATTATTCCTCCCCATGTGTAAGATTCCAAAATCCCTTCCTTAATTCCAGATATGAAAAGAGTAGTGGGGAGTGATAAAATATACTTGTTTTAAAATAATGTTTTCAAAAATCTAATATTTCAGCTTCTAAATTCTCTCAAGATATTTTCAAAATAAAAACGACAATTTGTGCCAAATTTTGTAACAGTGTTGTTCTATTTTCTTATTCGTTTACTTCAGTTGAGGATGACAAGCTCACTTTGACAGGGTTTTAATTAGTTTCCATATGTGATCTGTTTATACCATGTGGATTTGAGATTTTCTTTTGTATGGAAAAAGAAGAAATTTAAGCAATTTCAGTCATTTACCTGCATCAGTTCCAGCACTTTGAAGACAGATGGGGTTATTTTTCTTTAGTTTTGTATTTGTGTAGGAGGTTGGTAGAAACATATAAATATATATTTTTAGTTATATTTAACAACAAAGTATACATACATATATTCAGTAATAGTGCTATATGTATGTATGTGACATGTTTCTCTATATATACACAAGTATAACATATATCTAAAGCTTGTAGTGTTTTTCTGTTCTTATGTATGTTTATGTGTACGTATGAGTATTGTTGCTGTCATTCTAGATTGTTTGGATAGACTTATTTTCTGAGAAATTGTGTCAGAAGAAGAAACAAAGATAGACAGGAGGTCAATTGAAGGATTTTCAGCTGTTAAACTCAATTATGAACAATGACTGAAATGAATTTAAAAACGTCTTTCCTGAAGGGTAAATGTACTCTGTTCTCCAATATCTGACATGACAGTGCTTAAAGGCTCTTCCTGGGATGAGCTGAACTCTGCTTATTATTTTATTTGTTCAAGGGGCAGTGGAACCTATTGTTTTGTTTGTCTGTTTTTACATCAGTTCCCTTTATTTTTCATGCGCGCATTAAAAATCCACTGTTAAGTTTATAATAATTTGCTGTATTCCCAAGATGAACTGTTTAGCTGACAAGAAAAATTAATTTACAACACACAATGCATAAAAAGTGTTTCTTTTTTCAAAGTTGCAAAAATTTAAAGCCACAAAATAAAATGTCAGAGGACAACTTAATATAAAATACAAGGGAAAAATCCCAACACACACTCACGGAGAAATGATAGATTACTTTTAAAAAAATCCATAGCATTCAAATAAAAGATGCTTCCTTTACGAGGTTATTTATCTGATTTGGAATCTTGATGCTGATGTATTCCCAATTATATCATTATCTACTCTGCACAATCTCTAGGTTAGCAGTCTGCTACAGACTATTAATAATAATATTTTTTTAAAATATTCAGAGTAAAAATATTTACATCTCTCTGCTGAATCCATAATTATTTTTTTTAATTACTTCTAAAATAGCATTCACTAACTACAAATAAGGCCAAATTTTCTCTTGACATTTGCTGCTGTTTTTTGTTTGTTTGTTTGTTTGCTTTTTAATATGGTGTTCCCTTCTCTCAGGAATCTTCCACTTGAAAGAAATAATTTTAAAATTTAGAATGTGATAAAGAAAAGCCTCTGAACACTTAAATTTGCCACAATCAAGGTAACATATTAGTATGTTCAAACTTTTGACTTTAGAAGCCCTTATATAACAGAACTCCAAAATGCAAAAGCACTTATTTCTATTTTCACTAAGTTCTGCAATTTGTATATGACAAAAATCATCTTCTAGAAGTCTGATTCTGACTTGATAACTTCAGATAATGGTGTGTTCATAACTAGTATGTTCTGCATGGAGGTAATATTTGATTTATGAGGTTGTAATACATTAAAAACAGACAAATAAACAACAACAAAAACAAAACAAAACCATTTTTGCTGTTGGAAAATCTCCTAAACTGAAGCCTTAGAAATGGATGTCATGGATGTTCATGGATGGTCAATGTGTATAAATACTTGAAAGGAAAGTATAAAGAATATGGAATCAGGCTCCAGTGTTGCCCAGTGCCAGGACAAGATGCAACAGGCACAAAATGAAACCAAGGAGGTGTCTCACTCCAATTTATAGCAGGGAGAGGAGATTCTTTTAATATAACATACCTGGCATGAGATTAAGAAACAACGGTTCAAATGTTTGTCCTACCAGTTTATTATAAATCCTAAGCAGGGAAACGGGTAAGGGAAGTACAGCGACTATTATGAATTAGGGTGACGGGGAAGGGAAGGAGGGCAATAGAAAAGATAGAAAAAGAAACAAGAATTGCGTAAAGAGAGGATAGTCACCACCAGGATCCAGCAGCAGTCCCGTTGCACACTGTTTCAAAGGTCCAAGGCAAAAGCAGCAGAGAGGAGAGAGCAGCAGCAGCATGGCTGGCCTTGGGCAGCAAGCAGGTAGCAGGAAGAAATGGCAGAGCCAATCCAGGAGGAAGCAGCAGGACTCAGGTAGCAGGCCCAGGAGAGTCCGTCAGCATGCAGGAATTCCATAGTGGTCTTCTTCAGCATGCTGGTAGAGTGCAGAGCAAGTCCAGGAGGGAAAGAGGCAGGTCGTGAGGCTTCTCATGGCAGAAACCTCCTCTTCTTCATGAGGAATCTGTTGCCAGAAAACGTCTCCTCATTTTTATAGGTCCCCTTTGTATCCTTCTTCTTCTGCCAGCATGGCATTCCTGGGTGCTTGGGTAAGAGTCATGTGCAGCACCTCCTGAGATGGCCATCTTCTTCAAGATAAGTCCACACAAAAGACTGCTTCCTGACCATTAATCTGTGGTTTATCTCTCTCTCTCCTTGCCTCTGACCTTGTCCATCTGTGTCCCTCAAAGGATTTTGCAACTCTTCCCCAGGACTTGTCCATCAGTGTTCTGCAGACAAAGGATTTCTCAACCCTTGCCCAGGACTTGCTTGTACTTGTTCATCCGTGTCCCCAGCAGGCTTTGAGACAATGATGTAACAGAATAATCTCTTACAGGAGGTTCCATCTGAGCATCAGAAAGCAAGAACTTCTGTGCTGTGCAGGTGATGGAGCTGTGGAGCAAGTTGTCCAGAGAGGATGTGGAATCTCCTTGTTATCTTCAAAAGTTGCTGGGAAGTGATCCTGGGCAAAGTGCTCTGGATGTCCATGCTGGAGCAGAGGATCTCCATACGTCCTTTCCAACCTTAACACTTCTGTGATTCTAATCAGTCATCGAGGGATCTAGATCTTGTCAGCATCCAGCTGCTATCTTGCTACTGTGAAAGTCAAAAATTAGAGTGGTTAAGGGCAAAATAGATCTTAAACTACAGTGAGTTAAATAGCAAAATAATTGGATAAGTTACACTTCAAGCTACGCCTCCTAAATATTTCCAAACTACTATAGACACGAAGACCACAATAACACTATTTGATAGAGCAAATTCTCAGCTACAAATCTTCATTTTTCAATATCATCACTGCCATTATCTATGACAGCTACGAACAAGAGGTTGCATGCCACAGTGATAAAAATCTGTACCAGTGGAGGTGACTTACCATCATTGTCACTACAGCTGAAAGGCACAACCCATCACCTCACTGTGTTCACATCCACTATTTATTCCCAATAAATATTCAGATAGCATTAATGAATGTCAGTGGGTGAAATTATTTCTATATGCAGGAGTTGAATGGCTTACTTTTGCTTCATGCGCACTACTATGTCACATGTCTTTGTACCAGACTGCCCCTCTGCTGCCATCTGTCACATGGCAACAAAACTTAATGGAATATTAGCAGGAAGGTTCAGCCTCTACTGCTGTACCACCAACGTCTCCCACTGATGTCATGGGCCAACAGAATAAAATAGGAGCAAACCTTGTGTTTAAGACAGAATTAACCACATTGGTAGGATGATAACTGAAGAATTCTAACATAACATCAAACATTTTCAGTAGTAATTTAATGCTAGGATGATTGTAAATGAAACTTTGAATTTTTGGTGATCTACTTTATGAATTTGATTTTCTCAGATCTGATGTGTTATTTAAAGTTGTCAGAAACAGATCAAATAAATTTTTAAAATATGTATGAAACTCAGTCACCTAATCATTTGTTCTAGACATGATGGTTCATCAAGAGGTAAAACCTGCAGCCCTTCATACTGCACAAAATGTTTATACGATGTATAAGATTTTTGTGCATGTATGATAGTGAACAGCTCCTAGGGTTTGGGGTTTTATCTCAAGACACAGGGAAAATAAATTTAAGAAGAACACCAGTTCTACTCTTTTTCCAAGTAAACTGATAAGTTTTTGAGATGATGTCTGCCTTGACTCTCAGTCTGTTGAAATTTATTGTCAAATTTTATCAGTGTTTTTAATGACAGTAATAAACCTTTAATGAAAGAATGATTTTACCCTTATGATCATGAAATTCAGTGACAAAATAAAAGGGACAGAAGTTGGGGAATATCAGATGACAGGTCTCCTCCCCCTCCCCCTCAAAACCAAACATCTACTTTCTTCTTTTCCATTAGTCAAGTTAGACCTTATTCAATCCTTGTATAGACCAGAACATGGCTGCCTAACATATATTATGTCCTTCTTAAGAAGTCTATTCTTTAGATAGAACATTGGACCTCACGATATTTTGGGGCAGTTTGAGGATGGAGGATATAATTCAAGTTGAGTACCATCCCCTGTTTGTGTGTGGGGCCACTCTTTTCCAGGCTTTGAGGTTTTCATTATTTTAGGAAATACATTAACATTAAATTTTACAAAAATAGAAAAAGAATTAATATCCACATCTTATTACTGACTTTTAATGGAGATCAGACAATGTTGAGAATAAAGGATTTAGGGTACCATCTGTCAGTCCGTGTTTGAAGAATATTGTGAAAACTAGACTAAATCAGAAGAGTGAGCAAACTGAAAGCAGTTTTGAATTGAAAAAGAAGTGCCAGCAATAACAATATGAATAATTGCTGCTTTAATTTTTATTGCTTTTCATAGGAGACTTAGTGAAGATAGAAGATAGTACTTGAAGTAGTCAATCAGTGCAGAAGTATATGGTGACCACTCTATTTTCAGACAAAAGTTAGAAGTTTTTAGAGACACTAAGGAGATGGATGCAATTAAATCTCATTTTCCAAGTTCTCTTTTCTGAAAAAGTGATTTGAAGTTTGCAGATCCTACTATTTCTTGAATTGGCATTTTTTTAAACCTCAGACCTTTCGGACTGAAAATCCTTAGAGATTCATTCACTGTTTAATGTGATTTTCCCATTTTCCTTTTTCAGACTCTAACTTGTCTTCTGCTTTCTTCCATACTAATCAGTGGAGTTTATTCTACTAGCAGTGGAAGGTAAAGAAAATGGCTAAGGGATAGTGACATTGCTGTGCTAACATTAAGTACTGATGACTTTTCTCATGCAGGAAAAAAGCAAAAACTCAATCAATTCTCCTGTTTCAGTTTTTGCTCTTTTTTTTTTTTTTTTCCTCTGTAAGAATTGAACAAAATGTTCTCATAGCTTAAAACAAACTTCATTCTTTAAGTAGGTACATCCTAGGTTAAGTAGAAACAAAAACACATCTCAGTCTATAGCTGTTGAACTTTAATATTTTTAACAACTTATATTTTCTTATTTAGGGTAAAACAATAAAAGTTTTACAACAATTTTAAAGGTAATGCCATTCAGCTCGAAAAAAATACTAAGAACTGAAACTTATAAACCTTAAAACTATAATATATAATATACTTATAAACCTTAAAACTAGCAGACCACTGGCAAGAAAGAGTCTATCAGACTATGCCAAATTAAATATAAAATAATAATAATAATAATCATCATCATCATCATCATCATCATCTAATAAATATAAGAAAAACAAAATATCTGTAATAATGTATTATCAGTAAAACAAATTGTTAATGCAGGGAATTTTTCTAAGAGAAAATTGGTATTTCATTCACAACAAAGAGAATGAAGTAAAAAAGCATTCAGGTGCCAGGAGGATTAATATATTCTGTAGTAGTAGAGACTAATTTCTTAGCTGAAAAATCAGAATAATTGAAAGACTGCTTTCATAAATGACTGATGAATGGAAAGAATGGATTTTTTTCTCACTCTTGATTAGGTTGAAGAGACCTCTTTAGTATGAGAAGGCAAGCCATGAATTTCTGCCTTTCCCTAAATATATTAAAAAAAAAAATAAATAAATAGATAAAGAACAACATGCTAAAAGCATTGTTCTCAGTACAACTACACTCTTGCAAATTGGTTGATCATCATCAGCTATCTATAGAAACCTAATTATAAAGGCAGAACTTCAAAATGACATGAATGTTTCTAGTCAGTATTTTCTGAAATCTCACTCGCAAGAGCAATTGCAAAACTTTATTTATATTATTTTTATATGACTTACATAGCTCATGTTCCCTTTTTAAATTTCAAGTCTTTCAAGCTTTTAGCTGATAGACATCTTTAACTCCAGCAGTAAGAACTTGTCTTTTTATATCCCGAAATTCTGAGCAACTGTGAAAAACATTAGAATGTGCCAATTCATGCAGTCCTGCATGTAAATAGATGCATTCTGTGAGGGGGAAGAGATTCTTACTGCTTCAAGGAATAATGGTGTCACGGGGTGCTCTCTAGAGCTCACTCGTGACAGCGGG
>JAPSGF010000074.1:3931366-3941528 GCA_035772895.1 Perdix hodgsoniae
AAAAAAAAAAAAAACTCTCTCCTTAACTCCCATTATCCTGCATGATGTTCTGATGTGGAATAGCAACGCAAACCAAAGAAATTACAAAACCATAACAAATGGAATGATGCCTTTAAAAAAAAATAATAAATAAAGTTAATTATGTTTAAGAAAACGGAATAACTATATAATTGTTAAATCCTAAATAAATAAAAATTAAACAATATACTATATTATATTATCCTATAGCTATGAAACATTTATTTCCCCATAAATGTAAAGTGATTAATAGAAATTTTTCTATCATTTAGGCATATCCTATAATGTTTTACAAAAACAGCATCAGCTTTACTACTTGCTAAATAAATAAATTCGGTATTTTGATGTGATTTTTGTAATTTTCTACAATCCACTGTTTTTTTTTTTAGATTTATTCTTTTCAACATCGTCTGATGTAGATCTCTGTATATTATAATTCATCCTCTAAATACAGTTATGACTCCAATTATTGTTTGTCATTAAATTGTAGATATTCCCATACAAAACAATAAAGTTTCGGAAACAGAGCTAGATGATCCCTGACAACTAACAGTGGTAGATATTTGATTTAAGAGTTATGTTTATCCCTAACAGGGAAGTTAATATCTCATTTTGATTCCTCATGTTCACTTCACTGATTTATGGGCAGTGCATCCACCCTCATTTTTTTGAGAAGTGTCCTCCAGAAATAGAACAGAGGGCATTTACAGTGATTTCTTTTTGGTGGTTAGTAGTGCATCAATATTCCAAATATTCCACTTTCAGAGAATATATACTGAGCAAACTCAGTAGACAGTACATTGATTTTTGTCATTCTTGCTTCCTAGTACTTTTTATTGAGGATTCAGCAATATATAGGCAAAAAGTGTTGAACAACTAATTTTCATTAGTCCATTTCCTCAGAGTACATTTGTGTATACATATACCACACAAGTGCAAGGCAGGTGAGTAAAATTTGTTTCTTTATTTTAGAATGAGCACATGCAAAACGTCAATATGCAGGAGTGGTAGGTTTTATACTCTACCGAACATAACATTAGTTGAAAGCTGAATTCCCAAATCTGGGTCAACACCACAGCTCTAATTTCAGCAATACTTATGGAAAGCAGTTAAAAATATGCTTTAAGAAATGCAAAATGCAGAGTTAAACTTTTCAGCAGTGACTAACAATATATTTATCAGTGAGATCCAGATAATAAGTAGTTCACCCTTTGGATTTTCCAAAAAAGGAATTGATGTGAAAAACCCAGGGTGTACCCAGACCACAGCACTGAATAGCTGTGCATATGACCTGCTCTAGATGGGCAGTCCACAGGAGCACAATCATGGGTTGTGTTGTCCTATTTAGCCTGACAATCACTCCATCCAGTGGAGAAAATTTTCAGATTAGCTATAATCATTCTTACTGTTTACATAAGAAACCTCAGTAATCCTTTAAAATGTCTGAGGCATATGAACCAACCATTTAAACATGAATGCTTAATGTCCATGGCTTGGACAGGTACACTTTTTGCTGGGTAACGAACTGGATGGAGGGTTGGGCCTAGGTAGTGGTGGAAAATGGAGTTAAATCCAGCTGGCAACTGGTCACGGTGTTCCCCTGGGTTGGTACTGGGCGTGTCCTCTTCAGTATCTTTATTGATGACCAGGATGACCTGGATGACCTGAGTGCACTCTCAGTAGGTTTGCAGATGACACAATTTGGCCAGAAGTATTGATCTGCCTGGGGATAGTGAGGCCCTAAGAGGGATCTGGACAGGCTGGATCTCTGAGCTGAAGACGATGGTTGACAAGATCAAGTGCCAAGTCCCTTGGCCACAGTAAACCCAGGCAGTGTTACAAGCTTGGAGCAGAGTGGCTGAAAGACTGTATAGAGGAAACAGATCTGGCGGTAATGATCAGTGCTTGTCTGAACATGAGCCAGCAGTGTGCCCAGGTGGCCAAGAAGGCCAATAACATCCTAGCTTGTATCAGAAATAGTGCTGTGAGCAAGAGCATGGAAGTTATACTGTTGTATTCAGCATTGGTGAGACCGCACCTCGAGTACTGTGTTCAGTTTCAGGACCCTCACTGCAAGAAAGACTTCGAAGCCCCGGAGCGAGGGCTTCGGGAGAAGGACAATGAAGCTGGTGGGCAGTCTGGAGCACAGGCCTAATGAGGAACGACTGATAGAGCTGGGATAGTTCAGTCTGGAGAAGAGGAAGCTCAGGGGAGACCTTATTGCTCTCATTAATTACCTGAAAGGAGGTTGTGGTGAGCTGGGAGTCAGCCTCTTCTCTCATGTAACTAGTGATAGAACTAGAGGGAATGGTCTTAAGTTGCACCAGGCTGGACATTAGGAAATGCTACTTTTCTGAAAGAGTGGTCAGGCACTGGAATGGGCTGCCTAGGAAGGTGCTGGAGTCACTGTCCCTGGAGGTGTTCAAGGAATGTTTAGACATTGCGTTGAGGGACGTGGTTTAGTAAGAACTATTGGTGATAGGTAGACAGTTGGACTGGATGAGATTGTAGGTCTTTTCCAACCTTGGTAATTATATGATTTTAACATATAAAAATGATTTTAAATTGTCTGGGATTTTTCAGCTCTTTAGGAAGAGGAATGAATAACACACAAAAAGAAAATGAATGGAGCCAGAGATCAGATCAAACTCCCATCTAGTCTGATATACAGATTGCCACCATTTGCTGGTAAGATTGCTGGTAAAGATATTATGTGAAGGATGATGATGTTTTCTTGAATGAACAGGGTATGAAATAAAACACATCCATATTAAAAACTTGTTGTAGAGGAATAAGAGATTTTCTCACTAAATTTTAATCTTCAAAGCAAGACAGGTGTTGAATTACCACTCTCTTGGTAAACTTCACCTGGACTCTTCATTTACTCTTTGGGTTTAATTGCATGTTACAGGTAAATCTGTGATGCTGAATTCATTTGTACTTTTGTACACATCTACTCCCCTATCAAATAACTAAGAGAACAAGAAAACAATTCTAACTAAATAGGAGTAAAATTCTAGCCATCCTACAATCTCTCCCTTCAGAGCTGAAATTTTAGCTTTTGGAAACAAACAAAATTAGACAATACCTAATATCTTTTGCAAATTAATTACTAGCTGTAAAATGAACTGATTGCTCTGTAAAAAGGGAAGAACTCTTGGAAAATGTCATTGTGAAACCATACTACACAGAACTTAGAGTCTCCCCAAACTTTTTTTTGTCTGCATTTACAAGTAAGTTATGAATTCCTAGAACACCTGTCAAAACAAATCCATCAGAAATAAGTGATCTTGGAACACACTGAAATGCAATATTTTTTCATTAAAAAAAATAAAATTCTAAATAGTTTACTTTTTCCTAATTTAAGTGAATTATATGAGTTGCACTATACAACACTAGGCTATAATATTCATCTCTGGAGACAGAAAATTAGTCAATGCAAGAACTAGACATTTATTTATTGTAGAAAATCACACATTTAAGTTCATTGCTAAAATTTATTTGGGTCAAATCTCTAGTGTAATCCCTTGGCTTCATTCCAGATTAGGCTTTTATTTATACATTTTGCTTTTATATGTTACCTAATGAAACTTTATCAAGAGGGTGAGTCAACATTATAGCTAGTGAAGACTGTGTTAATATAAACAGGAGCTGTAGCTTGCTAAGTAATCATGCAGTACCTCTCTACAGCTAACTACTGGAAAATGACAGTGCCTGATGGGAAGTTAGAAACTACAGGCCTGAAGCAGTGTGTTGAAAGATAGAATTCAGACACATGGAACTGGAGATTGTCATCAGGCAATGTATCAAGCTAATAAAACAGAACCAAACTTGGCAGACAATGAGTCTGGAAGCTCCAGGAACATCCTCAGGAGATAACACAACTGTGGAGAATCACCAGTGTACATAAACAGTGAATTTTTCAAATCCATCTTCAAGTCAGAATTAGTTAGTCTGATGTGACTGCTATTGCCCTAATTTGAGGGAGAAGTAAAGAGAACTACAATATAGGGTAATTTTTAAGGTGGTTATTTCCAGGCTATTTCCTGTTATTTCCAGAGCTGATAGACCTGCAATGCCTTCTATTTCTGCATCAGTTGTCTTGGCCATGTCCCGAGTAAATAAATAAATAACATTTGAGTATGTATATGAATGCTATAGGAAAAGAAACTAAAATTCTCAAAAGAATGCAAGTGTGAATTTATGAATACATCTTTATTAAAGAATTTAAAGAAGACCTAAAATTTCAGATCTTTTAGGTGTAGTACTTTTAAGCCTGCAGTTTTTAACTTGTTTCAAATATGTTTTCTTCCATTGTTTTGAATTAGCATGAAAATTTATGAGTGAAGCTATTGGCAGAGGAACTTTTTTCATCAAATACTAACAAACAATCATGAAAGTGGATCTCGCCGACAATGAAATATTGTTTACATCTGTGTGGAATATTATCTGCAACAAGGTCACTAATTTCTATATTGATTTAATGAGAAAGTGGAGGATTTATTCTATTACATTTATTTTTACCATGTGTCAATTTGGAAAGTTAGGAAAGAGTAGGTTAATGAAATCATAACTAATTGCAGATTAATGAAATTGTAATAATAACTGAACAAAACTCATGCCTGAAAACAAAGCACAATATCAAAATACCTTTTTATGTAACATTATCATTGATGACATTCAAATTTCATAATTTCCTCTTTTATCTCTTGGCCTAGGGCCTCCTATTTTCATTCCTGGCACAGCTGAAGACCACAAGGTGAACTATAAGGAAACATTTCTCTATATATAAGAACTAACCACCTAACTTAAAATTAGGCAGAATAACCCATGAATTTTCTCTTCAGTTATACCACTGAACATAGCAACAACTTTCTACCACAGCATCCTATAAAATAGCTGTAAATGTTGACCTAACTTACTAAAGTGAAATCTTAGGATGAAAACCTGCCTGTACAATTTTTTTTTATTATTAAAAAAAAAAAAAAAAGGAATAAAAAGAAAAAAAGCACCTTACAAAATTGACAGTGTCATGATTTTTGCTTGCTGTGACTTTTATTTATTTACTGCTAGGCTACTTACTGTCTGCTGCCAAAAACAAACAAACAAAAAACCCTACATCTATCAGTGCAAAATAACTGTGAAAAAAAAGTTTTTGAGGATATTGTTACATGGTTTGAGAACTGCCGTTAAAAAGAGTGATGTATTGGAATTAGATGAATGAGTTTAATTGTACTGAAGATGAGAATTTCAAAGACATAACTATAGAGCTCAGTGTGAATTTTCCAATGCAATTTATGAGAGAACCTTTCTATTTTTAATAGAAAGCTTAAATGGCCTCTTCTTTCATTATCATTTTCTTCTACAGTGGAGACAAGGGGACCTATGATAGAAGTCGTATCCAAAACCTGTTTGAAAGACAATTAATCTACCTTATCAGTAATTATATGAATCTTCATGATACATTTTGAAAACTAAAAATTATGCGATAAACAGAGACATCAGTTTAAGCAGAAAAAGCACTGAAAAATAATACTTCCATAGAGAATGCAGAAAAGCAATTGTCACTCATTTTCTTTAGTAAAAACAGCTTTTAATTGTGGTTTGTCTTCACTAGTGATGGGTCTTCAGGGGCTGTTGTTCAGTTGACGGTGATGACCACAGTGATACTTTCCAAAGGCAGTACAAACTTATTTATAAATCCAAAGTGGTTGAGCCGGCTCCCTTCTGGAGTGACAGCTTCTTGCTTTTGGATCTTAGCAGGAACTCCTTTTGCTCCCATCTTCCAGGCCTTGTCAGCAGATAAGAGGGAGCATGGAGACACTAACTTGTATTTTGCCTTTACAGAACACAATGATATAATCCCCCAATCTCCCATCTGCTTCATGATTTTTCTTCAATACCAAGCTCAGGCTGACAGGTCAGTAGTTCTTCACATCCTTCTTCCAACCTTCCTGGTAGATAAATGTCACAATGCAAGTCTCCAGTCACCTGGGACCTGATTGGCCAGGACTATTGATAAATAACAGAAAGTGCATTGATAATCACTTCCACCAGCTCCCTCAATACACTCAGGTGGACCCCATCTGGCCTCATGGACTTGTGACAATCCAGGTGGAAAAGGGATATATGACTAGGTGTCATTTTATTATCTGTACATATTTTTCAACCAAGTAACCATGGTAGTGGAAATAAGTGACAAATACTAGCTGATAAACAGATTATTATCATGATTTTCTGTGTTAATCATCACAGAATCACAGAATCACAGAATTATCAAGGTTGGAAAAGACCTAAAAGATCATCCAGTCCAACCATCACCAATACTCCCCAGCTAAATCCTATCCCTCAACACAACATCCAAACGTCTCTTGAACACATCCATGTTCGGTGACTCCACCACCTCCTTGGGCAGTGCATTCCAATGCCTGACCACCCTTTCCGAGAAGTAATATTTCCTAATGTCCAGCCTGAATCTCCCCTGGCGCAGTTTGAAACCATTGCCTCTAGTTCTATCACTGTCTACATGAGAGAAAAGGCTGACCCCTAGCTCACCACAACCTCCCTTCAGGAAGTTATAGAGAGCTATAAGGTCTCCCCTGAGCCTTCTCTTCTCCAGGCTGAACAATCCCAGCTCCTTCAGCCGTTCCTCATAAGGCCTGTGCTCCAGGCCCCTCACCAGCTTCGTAGCCCTCCTCTGAACACGTTCCAGGGCCTCAATGTCTTTCTTGCAATGAGGGAGCCAAAACTGAATACAATACTCGAGGTGCGGCCTCACCAGTGCAGAGTACAGGGGGACAATTACCTCCCTATTCCTGCTAGTAACACTGTTTTTGATGCAAGCCAGGATGCCATTAGCCTTCTTGGCCACCCGGGCACACTGTTGGCTCATGTTCATATTTCATTATGCCCACATAACATGCTAAAATTTTGAAGATTCTTTCTCCAAATTTTCCCACACAACACATATAAATTTAATTTGAAATTGTGAATTACTCCCAGCCCTCTCTGTTTAAATGTGGAATTGTGTAACTCAGTTTTACTTCAGACTGGAAGAGGAATCCTTTGGAACCATGTCTTTTGTCTCGATTCAGCTGGAAATTTAGTCATTTAATGCTCTCTGAGGTGCCATAGAATATCCCATCATCTATCCAATTTTCAGTCTGGCAGGACGTGTTTCCCATACACCTTTTTTTGGTACCAGTCAAATACATAGGAATGTGATAAGTTTCCTTCATCATCTCAATTAGCTCTATACACCTACATTTGGGCATAAGTCACCTAAATCTCTTGAGCCCAATGTCTTGTTCTCAAAGCTTAAAAACTGTCTTCATAGAATCATAGAATGGTTTGAGTTGGAACGGACCTTTAAGATCATCTAGATCCAACCCCCTTCTATAGGCAGGGACACCTCCCTGTAGACCAGGTTGCTCAAAGCCCTGTTCAGCCTGGCCTTGAATGCTTCTTGGGGGGAGCATCCACAACTTCATTGGGCAACCTATTCCAGTGTCTCACCAACCTCAAAACAAATAATGTCTTCCTGATAATACCTAATCTAAATCTACCCTCTTGTCTTGTTGCTTCCTGCTCTTATAAAAAGTCCCTCTCCAGCTTTCCTGTAGGCCCCCTTGAAGTACTAGGAGGCTGCTATAAGTTCTCCTCAGAGCCCTCTCTTCTCCAAGTTGCAGAGCCCAATCTGTCCTCATAGGGGAAGTGCTCCAGCCCTCTAAACATCTTCCTGGCCCTTCTCAGGACCTGCTCCAACAACTCCATGTCCTTCTTGTGTTTGGGGCTCCAGAACTGGACACTGTACTCCAGGTGGGGTCTCACAGGTAGAAAGGCAGAGTCACCTCCCTCAACCCACTGGTCACAGTTCTCTGTTAGTCTCCTGATACTGTTGGTCTCCTCGGCTACAAGCACACATTGCCGACTCATGTTGAATCTTTCATCAATCGACACCCATTTATTCCCATTAATCCCTATATCCTAAGTGAATTTAAAAGTAATTTGCCAAATTAGTTTATGTCCTTTTCACCTTTTAGAATTTATCAATGTAGTGGAGAAAAAGAACCATCACAATTGACTAATAATCTCTGTCTGATACTCAGAATGCAAATAAAATATGGTACTTCTCCTCATGAAAGATTATGATGCCGGGTTTTGTGGGTGGTGTTCCTGGAATTACATCATATTTCTTTTAAAGAAGAAGTATGATGTAGTAAGGCTAGGCAAAATTACCAAATATATATGTCATTTGGACGACCAGTTCAATATATTAAAATGTCCTGGATTCCACACAAGTGGGACAAATTTCAAAAATGACTCCTTTCAGATAGATCTGTATATTGCATAGGAGAAGATAAGTGATGTCTTCCTCCTGGTATAAAAAAGACCAGGAATCTGAAAAACCATGCTAGGAACTTTTCAAGGGAGTAAAATTACATCCAGATTAGGTGTATCAGAAGCAGGAAATGAAATAAATTATTAACAGTGTTGTCAAACAGTAAAAGAGATTTACTAGCAGGTGCATATAAATTTAGAGATCACAACACTCATATAGATGATAACAGGATTTCCAGTTTTAAAATTGAAATGATTTTTTTCTGTGAAAAACACTCTAATAGGCTTCAACTAAAGCAGGATTTTCCTGTAAAAAGAAGTTAATGCCACCAACTCCTTCAGTGGTTTAACAAACTGTGACAAGTCTCTCAGCACATAAGGTGTTTTAATTAGACATCATAGTTCCAGGCAAATTGATCTCCTCTTGCTTTGTCTCTCAAGTGTCAGATAGTTTAAGGTAAAGTCCTGGAATGATTTCAGTTGGAGAAATAGAATTAGAGCAGTAGCTCAGCCCTGGCTGTGAACAGCATTTGTGAAGCATTACTGAAGATACTTAGCTTCCTTTCTTAAGCATGCAAATGCCAGTTACCACATGCTGAGATCCTGTTCAGTAAAACAGAATATCAAATACCTGTATGGTCTGTAATTTTCTTAGTCAAACCAATGGTCATTGAATGGTGTGTGGATTTGATTCTGAAAGTGCTGAAACTACTCTGCTGCCATGGGAGTCAGGGGATAAACCTGTAAGTGCTCAGCCCACTTTTTTACTTCCTCAGTGCATAATGCAATTGAGACTGTTGTCATTTAGAAACCTGAAATAGCTTCTGCCTTGTAGATAGTGCTTTGTTTGCGGCAGTACTGCCAAAGCACAAACAACTCTTGGTACTGAGCATTTTAAGCAATCTTGACAGCTAAAATGGTGCATTGAGACCAAAGAGCCAGCATGGAAGATACTGCAGCCCAATCAGGGTATTTATCTGTTCTGTAGGAAAAACAAACAAACAAAAACACAACAAAACAAGCAGCCACTTGGCCTGCTCTCACTCTTTTGCACAATAAAGAAAAATAACTGACACAACACAAATACTTTTGTGGATTTAAGTGCTAGCTCGTTTTATCATTCTTTATGCATTTAAAGGGTAAGTATCTTATCACAAAAGCATTGGAATATCATATACCCTTTTTCTAATATTCAAGCATATTGAGTACTCTGGAAGTAATAGTGTGATTCATTTTCTTCTTCATTTTCATTCATGAAAATGAATCTCTGTGTCAAGATTCAAAATTCTCCTTTCCAAAAGTTCCCTCAGCACCAGCTTATATAGTAAAACACTTGTAAGGCTCCCAAGACTGTGCTACTGATCATTGAGTGTGTGCAAAGTCACTTTAAATCATAAAGCTCACTTGCAATTGCCATCAAAACCAGATAGGTGACAGATAGCAGAACACACATGTATTTTACACATGACATATTGTCAAAACATGGCTAACAGAGCCAGATATTTGGCCTAGGAGTGGGAATATGTATCGAGCTCTGCCTAGGGATAAATCATGAATGAGTGGCAAGTTTATGGGTGAAAATTAAGGGGCTGAGTAATATAGATGACATCACTGTGGGTATTTACTACAGGTTGCCTTATCAGAAGGACAAAGTTAATGAGGAACATAGGAACAGTATCAGTGCATGGGAGGATGCCATAAGGAAGGCAAAGACCTAAATTCTGGGAAGGAAAGATAGTAAGAAGGTTAGTGAAGGATAGTAAGAAAGGTTTCTTTAAGTTTGTCAATAGCAAAAGAAAGACCA
>JAPSGF010000074.1:3941538-3989145 GCA_035772895.1 Perdix hodgsoniae
TGATGAAAAATAACATTGAGTGAAATGAATGTATGAGGATGAAAAAGAAAATACCAAGAAATAATATTTGATAAATTTAAGACAATAAATTATCTGGAAATTTAATGGTGAATAAAATATTCTTACTTATCTGGTATTACTGTGTGCTTTTAGTTATTCTTCTACCAAAAATATTACAAAATCCTACTTATTACTTAGATAATATTACCTAAAAATACTATCTAAAATTATCTAAACAATTTTGACTCCAAATGATTTAGATAATTTGCTGGTTTTCCAAATACAAAAAAACTTCACATCCAAAAATTGAAGAGAATTCTTGCTTCAGTTATTAGAATACTTAAAGCCTATCTGCATTTGTGTTCTGACAATAACATTTCCATCGGACGGTAAGCTTTTGTTTCAAAATATGCATGTCTGCTCTCTCTAAATTAGATAATAATAAAGGAAGGGCCTTGTGCACAGTAAAAAAAAAAAAAAAAAAAAAAAAATGCATAAAAAAACCCTTTATTTATAATGAGATTTTTATTATAATTGAAAACATAAAAAATTAAAATTTGTTTTTTCAAGCAATTGCTCTTGTAAAGAGCAATAATGCAGCAGCACAGTGAATTAAGTCTTATATACATTAGGCCTCTATTCTCTTTTTCATACTAGGATCTAACCCCAAGATTGTGTCTAACATTACTACAAATCCAATGTGGCCAAGCATCTTTCTCTCCCCAACTTCCAATCTGGATCTTGGAATCATGGAATCGTAGAATGGTATGAGTTGGAATGGGCCTTTAAGATCATCTAGTTCCAACTCCCTGCTATATGCAGGGACATCTCCCTCTACACCAGGTTGCTCAGAGCCCCATCCACCCTGATACTGAATGCTTCTTCAGGGGAGCATCCACAACCTTACTGGACAATCTGTTCCAGTGTCTTCCGTTCCTCATGGCAAAATTCTTCCTGATATCTAATCAGAATCTACCCTCTTCCAGTTTAAAACCATTTCCCCTTGTCTTGTCACTACATGCCCTTATGAAAAGTCCCTCCCCAGGTTTCCTTCAAGGCCCCCTTCAAGACCTGGGAGGCCATTAGTAAGTTCTCCTCAGAGTTTTCTCTTCTCCAGGCTGCAGAGCCCAACCTGTCTTCATAGGGGATGTGCTCTAGCCCTCTAAACGTATTCATGGCCCTCCTCTGGATCTGCTCCAACAAACTGATGTCCTTCTTGTGTTTCAGGCTCTAGACCTGGATGCAATACTCCAGGTGGGGTACTTTCTCAGAATATCTAATCGAAATCTTCCCTCTTCTAGTTTTAAATCCTATTCCCTTGTTCTATTACTATCTACCCATGTGAAAACTTTGTCTCCCTCCTATTTATAAGCTCTGATTAAGTACTGGAAGACTGCAGTGTGGTGTCACTGAAACCTTCTCTTCTCCAAGCTGAAAAAGTCCAATTTCCTCAGCCTTTCTTCATAAGAGAGATGCTCCAGCCCTCTATTCATCTTCATGCCTCTCCTGTAGACTGGCTCCAACATTCCCATGTTTTTCTTGTTCTGAGGTTTCCAGCCTGGATGCAGAACTCCAGATGAGATCTATCTTCCTTTATGAAGAACCTATCTCTATCTAGCTGTTAGACGTAGATTAGTACAAATTAATGACATTCATCAAAATAGGAAAATGTAATTTCTGACATATTCTTTCAGTGCAGAAATTTGATACTGTCCAAATGTCCCATGATTACTCATTGGCTATCCTTCCTCAAATAATGAAGATTGTAATGAAAATGTAACTAATTGCAACAAGGAGATATTCATTGTGTAAAAACATTATAATGGAGATATAATTAAGATTATCTCAAGGAACACATTCTGTTTTTGTGTTTTCTTCTTGAAGTTTAAATTTTTACACTTTAAAGCTTTTTTTTACAATCTCAAAGTTCTGATATTTTTTACATGCATTTATTTTATTTTATTTTATTTTATTTTATTTTTTGAAAGCTGAGATTCTCATATTTCCAAGAGCTAGACCTATAATGAAATAAGAAATAAATAATATTTCCAACCAAAATAGAACAAAAATAAAAAAACAAGCACAAAAACAAAAAAACAAAAACGGAATTGTGATAAAGAAAAAAAAAATAAAAAATGAAAAGAAGAAGAAGAGGAAGAAGCCAAAGCAACAATCAAATGAATTTGCTCTTCTTTTTTTTCTCTGGAAGGTCAAAGTCATCAAATTCTTACAGGCCAAACAGGCCAAGTGTTGCAATGTTAGAAGTAGAAACACTTATGTAAATCTAGTGAAATTTTGGTGTTAAAAATAACCTCAACACAGCTGACAAGGTTAGGAATTCTTAAAAGACCACTATATAGAAGTAAGATTATATCTCTTGAAAATAACCTGAAATAGATGGAAGAATTTTGGGACCAGCATTAGTTGGAACAATGTAAAATTTTACCATCACCCACGAGCTTTGCCCCGACTAAGGGTTAAAACCAACTATTAAAATGTTATGATTAGTCTTTGCATTAACTCCATGCACTGATGAGACAGAAAAGTGCAAATGATCACATTCAGGCAGACATACACAGAAGTGCTTTTTTTTTTTTTTCTCAGCTGATTTGAACCAGAAATGAATCAGCCTCTCATAATTTTACAGCACTGTTTTTTTCCCCATGGCAATTTTTACTGTCTGAAATATTGTCATTCGATTTTAATTTCTCATGTTTATTGCTGACATGATATTTTATGTACTTATATTAAAATATTTAAATAATCTCCATTTTATTTGGTGCTAACAAAATGTGTTCTTAAAGCTTTTTTCGTCATTATAGATACACTTCTGTAAGTATCACATGCAGGAAATCCATTACAGGAAGTGGAACTGTATAGCAAGTCTCAATTTAATTCAATATTTTTTAGCATTCTCATACAAAAATGCTCTGTTGTACCCTGCATTAAACAAAATACATCTTAATTTTACAGTTAGAATTGCATTTAAGCCCTTGGAGATGCAAATATTTCCTTGTTTACTGAGAAGTATACAGCTCCATGCATGTAATATCATTCCCATGTTTCTCACTTGAAAATGAACTGAATCTGGCAAGTTTAATTTGAAGCCATAAATCTTACAAATCCTAAACTGGAAGCTCTGTGCTCCAGCCTGAGGACTTGGGCATTTAATCTTGACTCAGATTTCCTGTCTGTTAATCTTTATTCTCCTTGAAAAAAAAACATAGACTTTATTTCTTTGAATAAACCCCTTAGTGTTTGCTGCATCTTTCTAGATACTGTGTGCTAAATGTGATGGCAGCTACAGTCATTCTGAAAATGATAATTATTTTCAATTCACACATCATTAAAAAAAAAGTTCTTTGAGAGAATGGAGGTTTAACTTTGAAAATCTTTCTCAGAGTATAACCTCAAAACCAGAGTTCAGCTAGGTAGAACAACTACGTCTGCTGGCCCTTCCTCTGTCATAAACTTACTCAGTGTTATAGAATTACAGTTTGCATATGGAACTTATATCTCTTTCCAAAATATTAAAACGAGATCTACATGCAGCTCATTGATCATTGTAATTAATTAAAAATATTCATTATGAATTCTATGTGCTGCTTGCAGTTCATTGACATTTAGAAGTGCTATTAAAAGGCTAGCACACATCACCTGGAATTCTCCATCCCACACACCAGCACCGGTTTCTCCTTCTAAGCTCAGGGATGTTGAAGTTTAGTGATTTGAGTACGTATTTGCAAAATATGATAAAATGAATAAAAGTTACCTTCCAGAAAACCGTAATATGTAATTGTGCCATCATACAGAATCAGTATCAAATATTCTCTGTGTATCATAGCAGAGACAGAAGAATGAAGTTGCTGTTTCTCTTATTTGCTGTACTGTTTAGATCTTACTAATATGTTTTCTATGTTATGATTTGCAAAAGCTCAATATTCTTACAGATGCTTCTATGCCTTCAGATCTTTCCTTAGTAATGCTTTGGATGGCTCATTAGAGGAATTTGGAACCACATATTAATTATATATTTAACTAACTAAATGTTTTGTTTAGTTTTACTCTTTTTTTTTTTTTTTCAAGGAGTAGTGATTTTTCATTTTAGCTTCAGTTGCATTTACAGCTTTGTGAACTAATAGAAATTTAGTAAGGCTTGATAAATATCATTCATTGCTTCTCAATGTAGCTGTTGTATTTTAAGCAAAGAAATTGGGTCATAAGTTCTTGTTAGAACACAAGTCATAAACCACTAATCTTTGAAGTAAGCCTTCTAGCTAAACAATTATAAATGATATTATTTAGGATGAAAAGAACAAAGAAAAATAATGTGCTACTCTGTTTGCCTGATAAAAATAATTACAGAGTTTTATCACCTTTTTTTTTTCTTTTCCCCATTCTATTCACTCAATTTTTTTTTACTCTAGGTGTCTGTCTTTCATGTAAAATTTCATATTTTAGGGTTCAGTAAACTCCTCTGTTTAAACAAAATGTGAGATGTGTAATTCTCCTCCACAAGCTAGAACTCAGAAAAAGATTGTGGAGACTTCCCTTGAGAAGCAGGTGTTCACAGGCTTAAAGATAAAGAAAAAATAAACTCACAATTTTAATTTTAGTTTTTCAAATGTGATCAAATAAGTTGATCAAGAACAGTGTTATTTCAGCAGAGTATTAAATCATTCTGTACAACTGCAGCCTAAAACATAAATTTTTAATGAAATCTGCTAATAACAAATATGAACTGAATGTTAGAATATCCTCTTTTCCATGAACCTGTCCACTTTTAAAGATCAGTCTAGGTAACAATATATTCCTCTTACCAGTGTTTTATAAAGTCCAAAAAAATTTCCAAGCACTATTGCAAATTGGCATAGGAAAATCTACCACTTTCTAATTTATGAATAGTACAGTGTTAAAATATGGGAGTAAGTAGAACTACTGTGCTGATTTTAGTCATTTTTATTTTGATACTTCGAATGCTCCTGATTTTATTTTATATTATACTGGAATAACTAAAATCAGTTCAAGTTTACAGTTTATCTATAATGCCTTCTTTGAGACTAACTATACTGCTTCAGTTTAGCCCTACTACCAACCTATATATTAAATACAATATCTAACATCTATCAGTTTTCAATCTACATTTTGGATTGAAAATTTCCAGATTTACAGAAAAATGTAGTTATTTTGGGGGGGGAAAAAAAAAAAAAAAAAAGACGACTTACTAAAGTTTATAATTTGGACACTTTCATGTAAATTTTATTCACTATGATATTATATTTCCAGAACCTGCCAGCTGCATCTGCAAATGGAAAATTTTGGGTCAGACTTCTGCATAACAACATAATGGAAAATTCTCCACTCTATTCAGAAAGAAATTCGGACTTTGGGCAGGATGAATCTTGACACACATGGGAAAGGCTGGAATTTGCTGGAATTCTCAACTTGTTTTAAAACGTGGACTCCACACCTAAATATCTTACGGCAAGATGTTTGCAGACTGTCTCAGTTTCATCTGGGATGGAACTATTGTCTTCAGAGTTCTGCTATGATTATATGGTTTTGGTACTAGGAAAAAAAAACAATGTTGATAACACACTGATGATTGTAGTTACTGCTAAGAACTGTTCTACAGAGCCAAGACAACTCACAGTGAAGGGCCTAAGGAGCTGGGAGGGAACAGAACTAGGACAGCTGACTTAAACTGGCCAAAAGAATGTTCTGTACCATATGACATCATGGGGAAGCAGTTTTGAAGGGAATGGAAATTCATCTCTCTCTTCTGTTGCTCAGGGGACTAGCTGGGAATGGGTTAGGGGCTGGCAAGTAATTGCTTGTGCATTTGTTATATGTATATGTCATAATTGTTATCCTTTTCCTTTTCTCTCTCTTAGTAAATATTTTTATCTCAGCCCACAAATTATTATTATTATTATTATTATTATTATTATTATTATTATTACTATTATTCTCTTCCCCATTCTACTGAAAAGATGAGGGGAGTGAGTAAACAACTTTGTGGCGTTTAACCACCTGCCAGGTTAAACCACAATAGAGATTGGCTTTGTCACATACAGGGACTATTTATCATGTTTATCAAGTATTAAATATTCATAAGTGTTCAGTCTTTGTCACATAAAAATATAAAGATAGTGTAAAAGTTAGTGTATGCACACATATAGCCCTTAATTGGAAAAAAAAAAAAAAGGTTAGTCTTCTTATAATGACCTTGATGTTAAGTTAAACAAACATATTACAAATATATTTCCCTGACACAGACACAGAATTTTTATTATATGATTCGTACTAATGTGATATTACCCTCTCTTCTCTCAGTTTCATATACATATTTTATTTTTCTTGTCTACTTTAAGAAAGATTCAGGGAGAAGAGACCTTTCTCCTCAAACAATCATGTTTATTTTTGCTTTGGACAGGTTTCTCTTGATACTGTCAATGCGATATAATTTGTGTCATTTTTCACTGGAATATATGTGAACTATTAAAAAAAAAAGCAATTTACTGTAGCCTGCTCAAGTCAGCGTTGTGAATATGCTAATAATTTCTGAGCCTGGATTTTGCATAGACAACTCGTCCAACATGCACTTTTTACTTATAATTTTCCATCTAATCATAGAATCACTCAGCAGATAGAACTGGAAAAGACTTCTTGGATCATCTGTTCCAATTCTGCAAATAGGAGATTTTTTTTTCCACTGCTAGTCTGTGTGTATTTGTGTGAACAAAGAAGAACATATACGCACATTCATGAGGGCTACCTTGAAAGTGATGCCTCCTATTTTATTATGTTGGCCTACTGTATCAGAGGAGAATGTTGCTGATATGGCAGGAAAGGCTGAATCTTCCCATCAATATTCTGTTACATTTTGCCATGCCACCGATGGCATCAGAGAGGCAGTCTGACAATATGGCATCTGACATAGAAGTGTGTATGCAGCAACAGTGTGGAACTGAATTTCTCCATGTGGAAAAAAAGCATCCACTGACAATCATCAATGCTCGCTAAACATTTAGAACTGGATATGAACACAGTGTAATGGGAGATGATGGGTAGTGCATTTCAGCAATGGACAGAAACATGAATGGTAAGCCAACTTCTGGATGCCCATGTATCACTGTCACACGACAAAATTAAGAGCATCTGTATCATCTCATCCATGCAGATCAGACAATGGTGGTGACTGTGTAGAAAAATAATGTTTTATAGCTTGATAATCTGTTCTATCAAATAGCATCATTTTGATCTTTGTATCTACAGTGGCTTCCATGGAAATAAATACGGGACATTACTTTCAGGATGACCAGTATGCATATACACTGTATGTATATTTATCTATACGTCTTCCTAAAATTAAATGCAATGTTCTTTCAAACAGTTGCAGCAATTCTACCTCAAATTTCTGGGAATCATTTAATTACCCAATTGTTCTTAGTGGTAAAGAAAAGGTTAGTTGTAGTTATCTGTTTATAGTTTCAAGTCAGAATATGCTGTATCATGCACTCTGTGTTTCAAACTTCTCTGAAAAATGTTTAAAATAGAACTCTAAGATACAGTTGCACTCTTCATATCTTCTCTTACCTTATAGAAACAGGATTCATTTCCTTCCATCTCAACTTCTGGCCTATCCAGATCCCTCTAGTGTTCTCCGTACTTACTGCGGAGTGCACTCGATCCTCTCTTCAATATTATTGGTAAATGCATTAAGTAAATTGGCCACAGTATTGAGCCTTGGGGAACACAGCTTACAACTGGCCACCAAGAGGATTTAAGTCCACTCACAATGACCCTTAAGGCTATCTAGTGGATATTTTATCCAGTGAACAATATAGCCACCCAAGCCATGAGCAGCCTATTTCTCCAGGAGAAAGCTTTTGGAAACTGTAATGAGTGCTTTATTGAATTCCAAGTAAACAATATCCACAGCCTTTCCCTGATTCCCTACGTTGAGGGTCATCTTGTCATAGAGGGAGATCAGGTTAATAAGGGTTTCACTCTGCTCCTAGCCTCCTTCAGGCTCAGTGGGATCAGTAACCTGAGAAGAATTAGTTTTACTAATGAGGCAAAGAAAGCATTAAGAGCCTTTTCCTCGTCTTTAGTCTACTATGTTTCTCCCCCCTCCAATAAGTAATTTGGATTCTCGTTCCTTCCTTTTCCTTTTCTTTTTTATAAAAATGTTTTATTTTCTTCGTCTTGTACTGGCCAAGTTAAGTTCTGTCTGGGTTTTGACCCTTCTCATTTCCTTTCTATATAACCTCACAACATCTTTGAAGTCCTCTTAGTCTGCCAGCCCCTTCATCCAGATGTCTTATTTTTTCCACTAAATTCTAGAAAAAGCCCTCTGTTCAGCCAGGCTGATCTTCTCCTGCCTCATCTTTTGAGACATAGGGAAAACCCGCTCCTTAACCTTCAAGATTTCATTCTTGCACTTTAGAAATGTCTGCCAAAGAACTCTTTCAGTCAGATCTCTAAACAGACCTAAATTACCCCTATGAAAATCCAAAGTGGCAGTTCTGATAACCATCATCCTTACTTCCCCAAGGAACAAGAACATTGTAATGCCATGATTACTGTTTCAGAGATAGCTTCTAGTCACTCACAAGGCCTTCCCTGTTAATACTCAAAAGGTAGCTTGAGGCATCTTCTTAATTGTTTCCCTTACCACTCGCATATGGAAGTTATCCTTCATGCATTCCAGTAATCTACTTTGCTTCTTCTCTATTTTTTTTGTTTTTCCAGCAGATGTCTGGGTAATTGACATTTCCCAGATGGCATTGGCCAGGCCCAAATGTCCCCAGAAGGGACATTTACCTTCTTGGCATTTCTCCCGATTCTTACCCATAGACACTAGAAACTTCCAACACCATAACTATGATCAGTACAGTCCAGACCTTCCTTAATGTAGAGGGCTACCCTTCCTCTTCTTCTTTCCTGCCTATCTCTTGTGAAGAGCCTGTAACCATCCAACACAGCAGTTCAGTTATGCAAGCCTCTAGTGTTTCAATGAGGACAATGACACCATAGCCTTGAAAATGGGCTAAAAATTCCTGTTTCTACTGCTTATTTCCCATGCTATGCACATTTAGGTAGAGAAATTTAAGTTGGGCCCCTAATGAAATTGACTTACTGGACGGCATTCCTTTGTACTGCTTTTTAGATGCTATCCTGTTTACCCTTGTTCCTTTTCCTACCTATATGCAGCCATTGCAAACACTGACATCAGCAGTTTCTTCCTCCAGCATCTTTAGTTTAAAGTCTTCTTTACCAGGTATCAAATCTGTAAGTGAAGATGCCTTTTCCCTCCTCTGACAGATAGACTCCATCCAAAGCTAGCAAGTTTCTCAAAACAAATCCCATGATGTAAGTAGCCAAATTCCTGAATATGGCATCAGTTGACATTCACCAGATTTGACTGGCCATTTCAAATGCCTTCACTTTGACTGAGATGACTGCTAAAAAAATACACCTTCTTTCATGAATCTCTTACTACTACTCCCACTTCTCCCTAGTACTTGAAACTCCACAGAATTCTGTTATCTGTATCATCGGTACCCATATGAAACAACAGAAGCAGATAACGATCAGTGGACTGTGCAAGGTTTGGTAGCCTCTTGATGATATCTCTGACACAAAAGCATGGTTGACAAATGCACAAATTGCATCTCTTGGAAGAGAATCACCTACTACTACCACTCATCACCTTTTCTTGGTTACACTTGTACATCTTAGTCAACTCCACTGCCTCTCATGATGTAATGGGTCTTTCCTCTTCAGTCTACAGAGTAGTGAAGCAGTTCTTCAAGGGCATTTCAGGATTTGAGGGAATTCTTTCTTCTGCTGATCTGTGATGTTGCAAGCTTCCATTCCTCTGCATTGTTGGCCTTGAGAAATTTTGATTTCTATGTTAAATATATTTGTCATATAATTGTATGATATTTTTTCATTTTTAAATCTAAACTTTGGAAATAATATGTTACATTCTGGATAACATGCCTTAACAGGATGATAGACCAATCAAAACTGATTGTTAAACTCAAAAATCAGTTTTTATCCTAACACAATGCTACTTCAACAAGACGATTTTCGTCTCTTATTGGTTCATTGTTTTACCTCAAGATTGAAGCGTAAGATATCAAAAAAAATTACAGAAGCATAGAAGCATACAATGGTTGAGCATGGAAGGGACTTCTGGAGCCCTCCTGGTCTAATCCCTCTGCTCCGGTAGGGGCACCTAGAGCAGGTTGCTCAAGATGGCTTTTGAGTATCTCCAGGTAGAGAGAGCTCATTCAGAGTTAACTTCCTTCATTCCAGTTTTTGTTCATTGCCTCTTGCCCTGGCACAGGACATTACTGAAAAGAGCTTGGCTCTATCTTCTTTTCACTCTGCTGCTGTGTATTTATACAGATCGATAAGACCCTCTGAGCTTTCTCCTCCAGTTTGAATAGTCCTAGATCTCTCAGCTTCTACTCATAGGAGAGGTGCTCCAGTGTATCATCATCATGGGCTTTCACTAGATTTTCTCCAATAGCCCTGTGTATCTGTTTAACTGGGGAGTCCAGAATTGAGTTCAGTACTTCTGGAGTGGCCCTACGAGTGTTGAGCAGAGAGAAAATTTACCTTCCTTGACCTGCTGGCAGTGTTGTTTCTAATCCAAAATGAAATAATTTCTTTCTTCTATAGCAAAGCAAAAGCCATAAAGATAGTGAACAGCACCCTCATAGTGTTTTATTGCTAGTGCGAGGTTTGTTTTAATTCAAAATGTAGCATTTAATCAAATTTCAAAATGATATTTTAAGTCTCATTTTTTCCCCGCTTAGTTTTATTTAAGATCAAATAATTAAACCATACATTTCTGCAATGCTTCTGGGGTACTAGGCCACATTTGCTTTTCATGTATTAAGAAAGAATTACTGTCAAAAAATATTATCCCAGGAAGTAGAATATGAAGATGATCCTTTTTCAGTTAATAAATAAATGACATACTAAAAGCACAGAAGGCTTTGGGAGTATCATATTTATAATGGTTCATGTGTACACTGTGAAGGAAGGAAGGAAGTGCATTTGGCAAAAATCACAAATTTGTAACACATAATCTGAAAAATACTAATCTGTACTCTGTGAATATAAAACAAGATTGGAGATGCACACTCTACTTTTGTTAAAGACTATAAAACTTGGAACATTTAACATCTGGTGAGTCATTTCCTGCCTCTATAATGACTTATTGCAAAAATTACTCGTTATTGTCCAGATTTTTTTTTTTCTGAATGTAGGCAAAGTAACACCTTCTTAGACTCAACTGACTAAATTTTGCTTAAAAAAAAAAAAAAAAAAAAAAGGGAGAGAGAGAGAGCTTGAACTGTTTCCTCTTGCATATACCTACATACCTACATTTTCTTTCTGGTTTTATGCCCAAATAAGTTTACTGTAGACATCTGAGCTGCCTGTCAGGAAATTTTAGCAAATTGTAATTGAAGATCATGGGTTCTGCTGTTTAAGATTTTATTTAGTTATTATTTTAATTGTTATATCTAACTTTTGAGTTCTTTATTTTTAATATAATTATGTAGAGATTAATATTTTCATTTCACATTTTCTTTAGCTTTAAAATTTAGTTTTGTCCCATCAAAGCAAATAAAACAACTTGTGGATTTTTTTTAAATATGCAATTACTTGCATGATTTTAAATTGAATTGGAGTCTGAATGTTGAAGAAACTACAAGCAAACAAACAAACAAAATTACAAACAAATAAATAAAAATTTATATGGGGCTCAGTAGTCATCTCTGATGAAAACTAAATTCACACTCTTTTCAGTCTCTTGATTACTGATTTGGTGGAGGATAGAGGAAATGTGCATTAATTGATCTTGACTCATAAGGATCTGATATGAGAAGTTATATGAATCCAGTTGAATTATACACAAGATGAATGCTCTGGTCAGTTGTTTGATAAAACATGATAATCTCATTCTTTTCATCAAAAACAAATTTCTAAATATTAGTAAGATATTTGAAAAAATGAGATTTTGGTCTAGTTACAAATATTGATAATTTTTATATCTTTAGATTTGAATGTACTATTTTGCCACTTTTGAGGCCACAAATAATTTTTCCCTGAACATCATGGAAGAATATCCCTCTTGCACCTGAAATTCTGTTAATTTCTGAGTGAACAAAGGAAGATTTATTAGACTTCTACAGAAATGAAAAATAATTAAATAGCTGAATGACATCTATTAATAGGACAGAAACTTTTCCTATACAGCCTAACACCTTTTGTAGCTAAGCCTCTACTTGATTAATCACTTTATCATTATCAAAGATTTCACGACAACAGTTGAATAAGTACAAACATGAGTGAAATAAAACCTTTTTCTCCAGTTGTCCTTAATCTCTTGGCAAAGTGACAAAGAAGAGCTAAAATTAGCCCAGATAACAACAGACAAGGAGAAGCCTGAGGTACTCAAATACTTTTTTTTGACTTGGTCTTCTCTGATAACTGCTCATCGCACAGTCCTCAAACAATTGGTTTGGTAGAAAGGGATTGGACAAGGAATGTCCCTCCAGCTGTAAACAAAGATTAGGTTTGTGACCACCTGAGGAATATGAACATCCACAAGTCTATGAGTCCCAATGAGATGCATCCCAGTTTCCTGAGGAAGCTGGCTGATGTAGTTGCCAAGTCACTCGCAATTATATTTGAAAAGTCATAGCAGTCAAGTGAAGTCCCTGGTGACTGGAAAAAAGGCAACATCACACCCATTTTTAAGAAGGGTTTTAAGAATTAAGAAGGGTAAGAACAATGTCCCCAGAAACTACCATCCTATCAGTCTCACCTCTGTGCCAGGAAAGATCATGGAGTAGATTCTCCCAAAACTATGCTAAGGCACATGGAAGACAAGGAGGTGATTTGGGAGAACCAACATGGCTTGACCAAGGGCAAATCCTCAACCAAACTTGTGGTGTTCAGTGATGATGTAATTGTCTCAATGGACAAGGGAAGAGCCACTAATGTAATATATCTGGACTTTAGTAAGGCCTTTGACACAGTACTCCACAATATCCTTCAGTCCAAATTGGAAAAATATGGATTTGATGAGTGGACTGTTCGATGGATGAAGAACTGGACCCAGGACTGAATCCAGAGAGTGGTATTCAGTGGCTCAGTATCTAGCTGGAGACCATTCATGAGTGGTGTCCCTGGGGATCAGTGTTGGGACTGATACTCTTAATATACTCTTGATCAACGACATCAACAGTGAGCTTGAGTGAACTCCCAGCAAGTTTGCTGAAAGTCTGCAAGTTTACCAAGCTGTGGAGTGTGGCTGACACACCAGAGGGATGGGTTGCCATTCAGAGAGACCTAGATAGGCCTGAGCAGTGGGCCCAGGTGAACCTCACGAGATTCAATAAATCCGAATGCAAGATCTTGCACCTTGGTTGAGGCAACCTCCACTACCAGTCAAAGCTGGGGAATGAAAAAATTGAACACAACCCTGCTGAAAAGGACCTGAGAGTACTAATGTAGGGCACGTTGGACATGCACTAGTAATGTGCCTTTGCAGCCCAGAAAGCCAAGTGCATTCTAGACTGCAGCAAAAGAAGCATGGTTAGCAAGTCAAGGGAGGTGATCCTGCCCTTTTACTTCGCACTGGTGGGGCTTCATCTGGAGTACTGGGTTCAGATGTGGAGTTCTCAGTACAAGAGAGACATAGATCTGTTGGAGCACAACCAGAGGAAGGCTACAAAAATGATCCAAGGGATAGAATAATGATCCTACAAAGACAGGCTGAGAGTTCTGGGGTTGTTCAAGCTGGAGAAGGGAAGGCTCCAAAATAACATTATAGCAGCCTTTCAGTATATAAAGGGGAGCTACAGGAAGGAGTAGGACAGATTCTTTGCAGAGTCTGTGGTGATAAGGACAAGAGGAAATGGTTTCAAACTTACAAAAGGTAGACTTAAGTTGGTCCCTTTCAGCCTTATGGTTTTATGACCAAAACAAAAAACAAACAAACAAAAAAAACCCAAAAAGACCCACCAACCAACCAAACAACTAAAAAACTACAACCCTGTAGTTTACAACCACAGAAGCATAGATTTTCAACCTTCCAATGGAGTAAACCAGACTTTTTACATTAATCCATCCTTTCTTACTCTGGATAAAAATTTCCATTCTCTTTTTCATCTGCTGCATAGATGATTATCTGCACTGGTACATGTTGGTACATGTTTCAGTTGCTTGTCAGTTTAGTTATCAACCACAGCAATGTTTTTACTGAGCATTCATGAATATAAAAACCTTGGTACTCAGTTTGCTGGTTCACAGTCCAAATAAAATCATTCAGGATTGCCAGAGAAGAATAATGTTCTTTGCTTCAAACACATACTAAAACAGTTACAGAGTTGCTTTTGTAAAACAGTTGCCACTACTGCTGCTGTGTTAATCCAAAAGCGTGCATGCAAACGTGTGTTTTGCAAACAGATGAAAGGATTACTTCCCTGGATGACTCTTCCATTGCACTACACTAGAGATTTTCACTCCTTTAAGTTTCTCAGCAAAACTGATCATGTCAAAATAGAAAGTGAAAAAGGTTAAGTTAATGGGTTTTAAAATAAGATATTTCCTAAGACAGAGAACTCTGAATCTATCTTGGTAGCAGGAGTGCCAACATATCAGAGTGACAGTAAATTCTACATGGAAGTCAGGACAGAGAAGAAACAATAATAAGCACCTGAAGATGGATGCAAGGAAACTTAGACCTGGAAAAACAGGTAAGTGCAAACCACAGTGACACGTAACCACATTAAACCAGAGTATTTCTTTCACTCTACTGCACAACTTTAGCTTTCTCCAATTCTCCAATATGGTATTTTCTCTTTGCTAAATCTGTCTGTGCTTCTGTCTTGAATCAGTTAGTCAAATTCACCATATTAGTAAAAACATTTAATCCATGTTACTCCACTGTTTATTTTAGGTTTATGTACCTTCATATTTACCTGTGAGGCACAGATGATTTTATGATTGTATTACTGTTAACTGGCTATTTTTCATTCCTGTTTGTATGTTGGTTTACTACTGCTTGCAGAAAGATAGACAAAATACCTACTTGTATCATTCATGTTTTTTTAGTAAATCTGGAAACATTTGTACCAAATGGCAATATCATTTATGTTGTGCTATTTATGTATATATATACCAGCTAAAGAATGGATATCAGATTTACCATTGCTAACCATAACTTTTTTCTTCCCAGATCTAATTCACAGCATGGGCACAAGTCTCTGAATCAACACCAGTGGCAGGATAGAAAGACAGGACAAGAATGCTTCATCCAGCTCTTGCATTGGAGCATTATTAGCAGTAAAGTGTGCCTACAGAAGTATTTTCTTTAGCTGGAGAGAACTAAGTTGGCAGATCATAAAAAAGAAAGAGTTCTCTCTCTCATTTTTCTCCTGTCTTGTCTGAACAGTTCTTACTCACCTTGATGTTTAGCTTTTGTGAGTTACTTCATTTCAGTAGCTTAGCAAAAATGCTAAGAAAACTGTATATCTGTTGAAGCTTATCAGATTTGTGCCAGGCTGATATATCGAATTGGCTCAGCAAGAAATCCTCCAAGCACTATAACATAAAGGAGGGAATTATGCAAACAAGAACATGGGAAATAATTATGAAATCTTCATTTTACTGGCAGAATGTTGTTTATAAATTTTTGCTACCCGTGAAAATATATTTTATGAGTTCAAATAGGTGAAACATCTCCTCATCATCTGGGAAGTGGGATCCGTTAAAGTAATTAGGTTTTCATTCTTACTTTAACAGTACCTGGATTGGGTCTACATTAACAGTCTGATAATCACCATTAGTAAATTATTAATGTGCAAGTTAATTCTGATCTTTGTTTTGGTATCTAAAATGCAGGATAGGTAAGTAGTTAGGAATCAAATACATTCTCCAAGCTTTTAAAGTATTTTACATTTATAAAATAACTTTCAAACTTAACTCTCAGTGTAAGGACTACTCAAGTGTAAATAAAACTCTGTGATTAGACATCATCACTACTAAGTATTTGTTCATTTCCATTCCTGTTCTCTGCATTTCCTCTGATTATTTGTCTTGATTTTTGACAGGGTATCGAATAAGAATCTGATAAGTAAATATATATTTAACTATAACATAGACTTATTCTTCAAATAGTAATATAAACTGTTATTAACCTCTCTTTGCTAACTCTTCTTCCTATTTATTCCATGTTGATAATGTGTGAAAGAGTTCTTTACTTTCATACCACAACTCAGTTTCAGTACTATTGCCTGATTTTCTCAACTTCTTTTTTTAATTAATACAATGAACAACAACTGGCTAAAAAAAAGAGACTCTTTGCGTACTATATGGAAGAGACTCCACAAATGAACAGCGCATTAGTTTTCTCTGTTACTCTCTCTCACTGCCCCATTTGGATCATCCACATTTGGATTCCGTGGTCATGCTATATCATCTTTGAGGCCCTGGAACTTGTTCGGAGAAAGGCAACGAAACTGGTGAGGGGTCTGGAACACAAGTCTTGTGAGGAGCAGCTGAGGGAGCTGGGATTGTTTAATCTGGAGAAGAGGAAGCTCAGGGGAGACCTCATCGCACTTCTACAACTTCCGGAATGGTCTCTTCTCCCAGGCAACAAACAGGACCCGAGGAAATGGCCGCAAATTGTACCAGAGGTTAGATATAAGGAAAAGCTTTTTCTCTCAGAGAGTGGTCAGGCACTGGAATAGCCTATCCAGGCAGATGGTGAAGTCGCCATCCCTGGCATGTTCAAGAGGCATCTGGATGAGGAGCGAGATATGGGTTAGTGCTTGTGGTAGCAATGGTAATGGGAGGACGGTTGGACTTGCAGGTCCTTTCCAACCTTGCAATTCTATGATTTTATGATTCTATTATTCTTGTTAAAAGAAGATAATATTATAATTTCTTGACTCAAAAGTCTTCTTAACACAAATACTTACTGGACTCAACTTACTGGATATTCTGCTGTCAATTAGAGTTTTCATCTTATGCAAAACTGAGCACACCACTAGATAAGTGGAAGCCATCTAAGATAAGCAGCACTGAAAGGTGGAGATATTTGAAGATGAGGTAGCTAGAGATCGACTTATTTTATGACACAAAGTATTTTCTGTTTATCTCCTGCCTCTAAAAATCTCAAATATCACCCGTAAAATGTCACTTATCATGATTGTAATATGATGTAATTAGCAGTCATTAAAATTCTACATTAATTATTTAAGCTGGCAGCTAGTGTAATTCAAAATCATGCAGCAAATAATTTAATATAAGAATTGTGATATTTTATGTATTTAATATATGGAAGTACTTTTATTCAATAATGTGGATTTTTATTTGTAATAGATACTCTGGAAATTACTTACATTAGAAAGTTTGTGCTTTTATATTTTATTATTAATTTCATTCTATAAATAATTTAAGTCACTTCAAATAAAATTCTCTATGCCTATTGATATGGTGATTGAAACTACTAGCATCCAGTTGCCTATCAGCTTCTGAATTCATTTGTTTATACAACTGTACCCTTTCCTGTGCTCTCTGCTGTATGTATGTATTTCCACACATATCGTGCTAATAGGACTAGTAGGTTTTGATGTGCATGTGTGTTTAGTATACAAAATAAGTTTGAATTTTCAGGACCTGAAACTCTCCAGCAATGCTAAGTTGGTCTCTACAAAATATTACTGAATGCTCCTCTATACATAACTACACTACATATGTACCTAAAGAAATCCACATTACTCTTGGATTCATGTCATTTAGTTCTAATGGTATATGACAATTAGAAATGAAGATGCATTTGCTCTGCTGGGAACTCTCCTCATCTTTTAACCTTACTGTCTGTAGTTTCTTGTAGAATAATTAGAAGCAAGGCCAGCCCTGTGTGGCACAAGCTTTTCTTTTTTTATTTATCTTGAAATAAAACCTTTTCCTTCCACTGAAGTAAACTGCATAATTGATAATGAACTTGATCAGAGTTTTTTTCCTCATATAATTGCAGATAATCTCAAAAGGCATATAAATTAGGGGTGCTTTAGTGACTTATATTATTTTTCTAAAGGCATAATGAATTTTTTCTGAAATCCAACAGTGGTAAGAATTAGGGAAAGTTTATGCAGTTAAAGTTTGTATTCACAATTGTATGTCATGCATGCAAGAAAGATAACAAGTTAGATTTTGAATAGCAATACCGGGAATTAGTGCAACTTCCTGCTGAAACTCAACATAAAATGTGTGAAAATAGCAGCCCAAATCACAGTCTTCATGCAGATGTAGAAGTGAGCAAAATATCTTATATAAATGTTCAACTATGTGTGATATATTAATGTAGCAGTAATATCCACATAAAAACAAATACATTATATCTAAATTTGTGCATGCATTCACATGTGTAGCTGTAGAAAACACTTTCAAGCACATTCCAACATTTGTGTGTACCTCTACATGTTTGCGTGCATATTTGTAGCAATTTATGTCTTTAGATTCTTAAATTGCAAAGAAATGAGTAAGAATGCATTGTTTGCACAGTCTGGAAAATTCATCAGCAGATTAAAAGCACCCAAGCTGAAAATAATTCTTTTGTGGCAGTAATAGCGTTGCAATAACTATGACAATAAAAATATTGTAACTTTATTATATCTTTATGTAAGTAGGTAAATTTACAATGCAATATTTAAAATCAGCACATGTATTTGATTTGCTTACATTTTGCTGCTATTATACCTTCTGTTGATAAAATAAGGTAATTTTTACACTGGAGTATGATTGTCATGAGTAGGCAGATATGACCTGTAGGGAGTAAATGTTGCAAAATGTCTGATATTATTTACTTAGATAACAATGTGTAGGTACTTTCACTCGAATTAATGCTTTCTGAAGAAATACAAACAATGGCTGATGAAGAATTGTGAAAGTGAATTTCCATGAAGAAGACTTTTATTAGAAGAAGCAAGAGATTTCTGTGTGGGGTTTGTTTTTTTGTTTTGTTTTGTTTTGTTTTGTTTTTTTACTTCCAATCTTTAATTATCTTAAAGAACAAAGAGCATATTCATGGAATTCACTATTATTCATTCTGGCATTACAAGGAAAGAAATATTGAGCACAACAGAAACAGAGAAAAAACAAAAGATGAAATGTTAGAAATATGGCAATAAATACCAAAATGAAGCCTGACACAAAAAGAACACAAGTTAACGTATTTACAGACAGACTGAAATAAGGTCACTTACTTTTTTTTTTTTTTTTTTTTTTGTGTGTGTGTGTGTGTCATTTGTACTTACTAAATAGCAAAAGATTTTGATTTTCAGTAGATGAGTAAACAGTTTTTCCAGTGCAATAGAATTTCGAAGGGTTTAAAAACCGTTTCTGTTTGTCATTAGGATTAAATCAAAACCTTTTGAATTTGAAATTACGGTGAATATAATAAAGAGAGAAATTGTGGGGGGCTGTAGGGTCACTGGTAGAATTATTCGGGCTGTGCAAATCAGAGTTTCAAGTTCCTTGCTTGCTAGATGTAATGTTTGAGATGCATGTACCTGGGCATCTCTGAAAATAATGCTTCCTATTTTATTATTTTTGCCCACAGTGTCAGAAGTGAATACTGGTAATATAATAAAAAATTTTAAAACAATCCCACCAATATTCTGTTACATTCTGTTGCCATGTGACAGATAGCAGCAGTAGGGCAGTCTGACAAAATAGCATCTGACATGGAAGTGCTTATGAAGCAAAGTTATGTGATTGAATTTCTCCACACAAGAAAAATGGCACCCATTGATATTCATCAATATTTGCTGAAGGTTTACGGAGACCAAACAGTGGATATGAGCACAGTGAGGTGGTGACATTTCATCATCTCCCCTGATATAGATGCCTAAAGTGCTACATGCAGGCTCTTGTTCATCACTGTTGGAAATGAATAGCTAATAGTGGTGACTATATTGAAAACTGATATTTTGTAGCTCTAACAAACAACGTTATTGTATTCTTTGTTGTAGCTTTCATGGAAATAAATAGGAGGTATTAATTTCAGAGCAGCCAATGTATATCTCTCTTTACCAGACTATTCTGAAATGGGTAACTGTCTTGCTGGACAGCTTCATGATTTTGCAAATAGGAGATTAGCTATGTTTAAAGTGTAGCAAAACATGTACTCTGTTAGACTAACACTGATCTAGGTCAGAAAAATTCACAAGAAATTTTTTTCATGCTTTTCTCCTGCATATTCATTCATTCAATTTGTCCTCCAGAGAATCCCTTCTCAAGGAAGCTTTGAACATATAAATCTGATGGATATTCTGGGGCATCTAAACTGCCATTTGAGGCCTAATGTTAGACAAATGACTTACTCTGTTACAAACCAAAGTAGCAGCCTAATTACTTTGCTACATTTTTTAAAACATAGCACTAATTTGGATTGCCATTGCCCCCTGCAACTTTATTTTAGAGATACCTATCCTCTTTCATTCAAAATACATGAAAACTGATGAATGGTTACACAAATATAAATAATTAATGTTTCTGAAAAAAAAGAAAGAAAATATTTCCTTCCTGGTACCTGCAGAAAATACAGAAGTGAACAAATCAATGAAATTCTTTCATAGCTTTCAGTTCTCTTCTATGTTCCCATTCTCTACACCATCTGCAACAGGAAAAAAAAAGAATAATCTTTATAATTGAATAGGTAAAATTTAAACATATGATCTACTGTGACTGCATAGCAAAAGCTGTCAGGCTTCTTATTTCTTCTGTTTCTCTTTGTCCAGCTGGAATGGAGAGAAAGATTATCTGAAGAAAAGTATTGACAAATAACCGTAGAATTATGGTAGGTGACACTTCACAAATATCCCATATATTTTCCCAATACCCCAAAGTTCCATCTGTTCTATCTCCACATGGGTATTATCATAAAGCAAATCACAGTAGAGAACAGTGGAGATCACATTAAAATTGACAGGAAAAAAATCGCATCATCCTACAGCTTCTAACTGCAGGAATAGTCTACTAAATGCTTTTGCTTATTATTTTTTTTAATATTCATTCTTTGTAATCTGGTATTAGGGGATATATAGAACTGATTTACTGTGGGCACTCCAGGAACGACCGACAGCAATACACAGTGCCAAAAGAAATGGTAGGATGCAGTGTCTGCCAAGCAGTTTCTTCAGCAGTAAGATCTGCTGGTAAGTGCACATGTCAATAGTGAAAATGAACATGAAAATAAAATGAAACTAAGTGTATTCCAAAACAGCATGAATAACCGACAATATTGTTAAACTAGGACTCAAGACCTTTTTCTACAGAGTGACCTCCAACTAGTCCTTTCCTTCTCTGTGGTGTTCATTTGTTTGTTTTTGTTTTGTCATTGTAATTATTTCTGTAAAACAAGTACTAGTATAAATTGCATGAACATGAATACTAATACACTGCAAAAACAGACAAATCAGTCTGTTTTAATCAAAGAATCACAGAATCACCAAGGTTGGAAAAGACCTTCAAGATCATCCAGTCCAACCATCCACCTATCACCAATAGTTCTTACTAAATCATATCCCTCAACACAATTCCCAAATGTTCCTTGAACACCTCCAGGGTTGGTGACTCTACCACCTCCCTGGGCAGCCCATTCCTGTGCCTGACCACTCTTTCAGAAAAATAGTATATCCTAATGTCCAGCTTAAATCTCCCCTGGTGCAGCCTGAAGCCATTCCCTCTAGTTCTATCACTAGTTACATGAGAGAAGAGGCTGACCCCCAGCACACTACAACCTTCCTTCAGGTAGTTAACGAGAGCAATAAGGTCTCCCCTGAGCCTTCTCTGCTCCAGTCAGAACAATCCCAGCTCTTTCAGCAGCTCCTCTTAAGGCCTGTGCTCCAGACCCCTCACCAGCTTTGTTGCCCTTCTTTGAACCCGCTCCAGGGCCTCAATGTCTTTTTTGCAGCGAGGGGCCCAGAACTGGACACAGTACTCAAGGTGTGGCCTCACCAGAGCTGAGTACAGTGGGACAATCACTTCCCTGTTCCTGCTGGCAACACAGTTCCTGATGCAAGCCAAGATGCTATTGGCCTTCTTGGCCACCCAGGCACATTGCTGGCTCATGTTCAGTCGAGCCTCAATCAATATCCCCAGGTCCATTTCCTCTACGCAGTCTTCCAGCCACTCTGCCCCAAGCCTGTAGTATTGTCTGGGGTTGCCGTGGCCAAAGTGCAGGACCCAGCATTTGGCCTTGTTGAAACTCATCCCATTAAAAGATAAAGTGCATAAAAATGTAAACCTTTGAGAACTGTTGGGATCAGAATATATCAAAAACTTACTTTTCACGTAAGAAAAATTTCAGACTTAAAATTCTTTTCAATGCTACTAGTGGGAGAAACATGAAGATCAAGGAAATTTGAGACTGAATGCAACCAAAAATCAATGATTAGGGTGCAATATAATCATGGTGAGATGGGTGAGATGATGAGTTGAAAGAACGGCAAGGTACTACTTAAAACCCAGACATCAGATTAAGAAAAGGAAGAAACTGTTTTTCTTGAGGACAGTGTAACATTCTGCATATGTTGTGGAAGCAACATACCATGGGCTGAACATCTAAAGAGCTAGTTTGCAATGTCATGCCTTCAGTCTATATTTTGATAACATTAAGGGAAATTCATCAATTTCAATGTAAGATGGAATTTAATTTAATTATAAGATGTCAGCTAGTAATATGAGGGAACTTTTTATTTCTCTTCCTGAAGCTTTCTTGTCCTAAAAATTTACTTAGATGCTTTAAACTAAGCAGAGAAACTTTTTTCTTCTTTTACACTATATGAGAATGTAATAGGCTTTTAGAAAATCATACAGTCTTGATTTGAAGCTATCAAGGGATGTGAAAATCTGCCAGTAACATTGATAGATTTTCTCCCATAATTGATAAAAATGCACAGCTTATTTCCAATGTGAATATCAAGTTTCAATTTCCAGCTACTGATTCTTTATATGATGTCTTCCACTAAATAAAAGATCTCTGTAGTACTTTATATATATATATATATGCATATATGTTTTTTTTTTTCTCTGAAGAAACTTACATGCTGTAATCAATTCTTTTTTTTTCTACATGAACTTTCCTTTTTATCCTTGTTTTAAAAAAATCTATGTACTAAAATGGAATATCCAGATAATGATCCCAGCAATGGTAAAATCAGCTGTATGCTCTTATTAACTTTTCTCTTCCTTCTCCAAAAAGAAGATTTCTTCTTAAAACTACAATTCTGATAACTGCCTATCTTACCACTATAACTCACAGAACTTTTCAATTTCAGGAAAAAAAAAATAAATCCTATTTTGCAGCTGTAGATTCCCTTCCCAACATAATGTTTTTTTATCTGAAAGAATTTGAAATATTTCATTTGAATATGATTATTTTATCAAGCTACCCAGGTCACTCTGTGTGGCATCTACATTCTTATTTGTATTTATTATTGTGATAAATTTTATTCCTTCCACACATTTTATTGCTTGTGATAAGAAAATTATTTCCTTATTATATGCCACTGAGAATTGCACTGCTCCCTGTGGAATGCCATTTTCCTGTACAGACATGATTAGCCACTGATGACTTATTTTTAAGATGTCAGCTCAACAGTTCTTTATCCATTCAACATATATAACTTCACAATACTGTACTGTGATCACTTCCTAGATTTATTAAACAATGAAAATTAATAGCCTGGAAATCTTCTTAAAACTTTTCTCAGCTTCAGGTTGCTCTAGCCTGACTTCAGCAAAGACAAGTCTCTTCATTAAGGAGGCATTAGAAATCATGCTTATGTAGTCTCCTTATGCACTGGAAAGTAATCTATCATTATAGCTCCATAATAACTTGTTTTCAGCCATACATGCTTGAAAGTCGTGACAGAGATGACAATTTATATCCAGGCTTTTCTTCTTTTCCCTTCATGGGAAAAAAACAAAACAAAACAACCACAAATAATATTTTCTACCTAAAAATACTTCCAACTTACTTAAATTCTGGATTTGCCTATGTATTCTGATGTAATCTACCTTTCAACCGTTCTGATGAATTATTACCTGTGATTTTTAAAAACACCTTGTAGTTCTAATCAGTCTTGCAAGTACATTTTCTCTAATTTTGATCAAGGGAAAGAGTGTACCATGACTAACATACCAGACAGCTCTTCTATTCTTCTGCAATTAGGATGAATTGAAGAGAGGATTATATCCTATTTTCAAGTTCACTTGGATTCCTGCAGTGGTATTGTATAACATAAGAAAAAATAGCTGCCAACATAAACTTTCAGAATTACATCATTCTGTTTTCTAAGTAGGTAAAATGAACCACTATGCTAAAGAAATCAGTGGACTATACAATTAAAAATATCTTCTTAAATCTAATGCATAGATTCTGTGTTTTTGAAATCTCTTCTTCCAGAAAGATAGCTCTTTTAGTAAGTTAAAACATTGGGATTAAGTTAATGGAGGAAAAAGAGTAGAACAGTAATTGTATGAGATTTCAAGTTCTTACAGCAGTGAGCAAACATCACAGTACTTCTCAACCTTTGTCTTCAACACTTAAGTATCTCATACACTTAAGCATCTCAGTACACTTAACTTCAGTATCTCATATATATCTTGGATTACAATGGTTTCCATGTTTGTTTTTTTTTTATTAAACTCTAGTTATTACTTTACCTCCTTGAAAAACACTTCCATATCACAGGCTTTCTCTCCATACTTAATTAAATGAGTATAAGGAGCTCTCTCTAACTCAAGGTGTGTGCATAATCGAAGAATCTGAAAAATAAAGATATTTATTTATTTTATTATCCATATTGTTTGACACCAGCCTTTATTTCATGTGCACAGATGCATAGAAAGGAACAGAAAAATAGATGTTCTTGGCTTCAGGATGAAAGGGAAATGGAAATAGCGTAAAGTGACCTGATGCTAATACAGAGAACACAGCAGAACAAAATCAAGGGCTTCTAGACACATGAGATTTAAAAGTAAGAAAGGAGTAGGGAAAAAAAAGCAGAAATGATTAAGAAAAGTATGCTGCTGTCAATATACATAAATTACCACACCAAGCATCATCATTCTATGAATGAAAGGCCACGAGCATATTTAAATCAAAGCTTATTTCTTTCAACTGTTATGAAAAGCGAATTGAGATTTCTGGGGAAGTGGTCATTACAAACTGAGCAGATATGCATAACATGTCACTGTAACATCTTGCATTTCTGTAATCATATACAGTTTGAAGAATATCCAGTGAAATCTTCTCTGAGTAACGAGAATATCCTGATTTCAGCACTGAAATAGTTTTATTTATAAGGATTTATAAGGATTCAAAGAAGTCATTGAACATTCTGCATCTCCAGGGTCACACTGAATGGAGCTCTGAGCAACCTGATCTAGCTGTAGGTGTTTCTGTTCATTGCAGAAGAGTCTGAGTAGATGACATTTCAGGGTCCCTTCCAACTCAAATGTTTCTATGATTCTATGATTCTATAAGAATCAGGATTCCTTTGTGTTATGTTTTTAAAAATTTTGTACATAATATGTAGAAACCTTTTCCATTTTTCTCTTAAAAATATCTCAACACAACCTGATCGCCTGTATAGCATATTTAGTGTTTGTGAGGGTAGATATATCTCAATGCCTCATAATTTATATATGTTTGCCTTTTACTATGAAACCTCCAGAATGTTTTTCTGTGTGCATTAAACCTATAACTCAATGGTTACAATCTGCTTAAAGCAAATATACTATTATTTATAAGATCTTTAAATGTTAATTGTAGTTTGAAAAAATATTTGTACAGCCATATTCCCATAAAAGAAAGAATTCCAGTTTTGCTCTTTTTCTAATGTGAAAATTATATGTGACTGAATATTAGCAATTTGATTACTGTTTCAGATTTTAAAATTCCATTTTATTTCTTTATGATAAAAAGAAAATATTGTTTATGGATGTTTTCCTTTATGGAATTTGATAGTACTAAAAAAAAAAAGCCTAATTCAAAAAATGGTTATTTTTTCCCTCTATTAAGAAGGAATTGAAATAAAAAAGTAAGTTCAGTTAATTTTGCTAAAAATGCTATTACCCACAGTGCAATCTCTGGAACATAGAGGGCACTATTACATTAATGAAAATAGCATTTTATGAACAGAACCATTTAGACTTGTTTTGAATTTTAGGAATTGAAGTACTAGTACGCTAGTATGCAATGCAGATTTAATGAAACCTATGTGAAACAAATCTTTCTTGTACAATAGTTATATATAATTTAAAAAACAGAGACAAAAATAAAACAAAGCAAAACCAACAAGGAAACGAAAACAAGAACAACAAAAAAATTGAATTAGAAGAAGCCAGATACAGGCATATAGAAGGAGTTAGGTATAATACAGTAAATTGTGTTGTATATTGAGGAAACATGTTACTCTGAAAGAATTATAGATAGGAACTGATAAGCCTTTCAAAAGTAAAGAAATTTTATGGTGTTAGAAGATGCTACAGGTATTTCTTGCATTTCTTGACATTAACTCAGTGTATCTTAAAATCACAGTGTGTACTTCAAAACTGTCGAATATAGAATATTTTAATGTTTTCCTTTTTCATTCTTTAAAAAACAAAAACAAAGAAAACAAAAACAAAAACAAAAAAACCCAAGTCCAACCTTACCATTTATATTCCTATGGATGAAGACAGATCTACATGCTTTGCCTGAGCTGTATCATAAATATATTTCTCTTTTTCTTTGTGCTATATATTCAAATTGACAAGGAACAAAGATAATTTAAATGAGTTAAGTGATCCTAAATGCTTTTATTTTTTTGACTTTGAATCATGGTAAGAAGGCAGACTCTTCTCTTTAAGGTAACCTGTCATAGCTAGTAAATCTTCAGGGACAGTCCCTTATGACTTGAATGTTCCTTTCTGCTTCTGGCAAGCCATAATAATGTCACGTTTAAAAAACTTCAACTTCAGCACTGCAATTATCACTGTTATCTTTTCCAGTTCAGTTCACTGCTCTCTTAACTTACTAACCACCTGCAAAAGACTTCTTAACACAATAGTCTTTTCTTCCTCTCTTTCCTATTAGCAGACTTTATACAGTCAAACTACAGGCTTTGAGTAATCCCCCCCACTGTGAGGACAGAGCAGGTCCGAGACCGCTTCATGAGACTGAATGTGTACAAGTCTATGGGGCCGGACTGCATGCATCCCAGGGTTCTGAAGGAGCTGGCTGAGGTGGTCTCTGAGCCACTCTCCATCATATTTGAAAAGTCGTGGCTGTCAGGTGAGGTCCCGGATGACTGGAGGAAGGGTCACGTCACTCCCATTTACAAGAAAGGGAGCAAGGAATTCCCTGGAAACTACAGGCTGGTGAGTCTCACCTCTGTGCCTGGGAAGATCATGGAACAGATCATCCTGGATGACATGCTTGATCACATGAGGAATGAACGCGTGATCTGAGAGAACCATCATGGTTTCACCAGGAAAAGGTCATGTTTGACCAATGTGGCCTACTATGATGGATTGACGTCATCAGTGGACAAGGGAAAGGCGACCGATGTCATTTACCTGGCCTTGAGCAAGGTCTTTGACATGGTCCCCCACCACATCCTTATCTCCAAATTGGAAGGATGTGGATTTGATGGGTGGACCACTCGATGGATAAGAAACTAGTTGAAAGGTCACAGACAGAAGGTGGTCATCAATGCCTCTATGTCCAGGTGGAGGCTGATAACGAGCAGCATCCCCCAGGGGTCTGTCTTTAACATCTTTATCATTCCCACCAATGAGGAATTGAGTGCACCCTCAGCAAGTTTGCTGATGACACCAAGCTGAGTGGTGCAATTGACACAGTAGAAGGAAGGGATGCCATTCAGAGGGACCTTGAGAGGCTACAAAGGTGGGCCCAGGTGAATCTGATGAGGTTCAACAGTTCAACATGGCAAAGTGCAGAGTTTTGCACTTGGGCTGGAGTAATCCCAAGCATCCATACAGACTGGAAGGAGCGGTCCTTGAGAGCAGACCTCTGAGAGAAAGACCTGGGGTCTTGCTAGCTGAACAACTTAACATGAGGCAGCAGTGTGCCCTTGTGGCTCTAAAGGAAAATGGTATCCTGGGCTCAATCAAAAGAGGGGTGGCCAGCAGAGACGGGGAGGTGATAGTTTCTCTCTACTCTGCTCTTGTGAGGCCCCATCTGGAGTACTGTGTCCAGGTCTGGAGCCCCCAGTTCCAGAAAGACAGGGATCTGTTGGAGAGGGTCCAGAGGAGGTCCACGAGGATGTTCAGGGGACTGGAGCACCTCCCCTATGAAGACAGGCTGAGGGAGCTGGGCTTGTTCAGCCTGGAGAAAAGAAGGCTGCAGGGTGACCTCATTGCAGCATTTCCATTGCTAAAAGGAGCCTAAAAACAGGAGGGGAATCAATTCTTTGAAAGGGTAGATAACAGCAGGACAAGGGGAAATGGTTTTAAGTTGATGGAGGGGAGATTTAGGCTGGATGTCAGGGGGAAGTTTTTTAAGGGGAAAATAGTGAGGTGCTGGAAGAGGCTGTCCAGAGAGGTTATAGATGCCCCATCCCTGGAGGTGTTCAAGACCAGACTGGATGTGGCCCTGGGCATCCTGGTCTAGTATTAAATGTGGAGATTGGTGGCCCTCCACATGGCAGGTGGGTTGGAGATTCATGATCCTTGGGGTCCCTTCCAACCCTGGCCTTTCTGTGATTATGTGATACACTAAGTACCAAGTCTTAAAAGTGAGAACAATGAGTTTGTATGTGGTAACCAACACTTACATGTTTTGGCATTTAATTACATTAGATTCAGTGCTACTTTTGTTTTCTAGAATAAAAGTCCATAGCCAACTAACTGTTAAGTAATTAAGGGTAATGCTCAGTTCTTCTTGTTCAGCTGTTCTGTGACAAACCTTGAAGTAATTAAAATGCCACATCTCAGAAATGCTATGAGTTGATACCTAGAGGAGCTTCTTTAGTTACTTCACAGAAGATAGTCAGATCTTCAGCAAAGTAATTATCTAATTTATAAATGATGCACTTTATTAAATTATTATATTGGAACACACCATGATATTCTATAAATTTATTTTTAAGTTGTCACTATATCTTTGCCTCTTCCATTATGTTAAAATTATCAATGCATTTTAAATGCCTTCATTTTATCTTACTCAGTTCCTCCACATAATTTTATCTGCTGGAGAAATCAAATATATGAAAAGTTAGTTTTACATTGTTTATAAATTGTAAATACTACAGAGACAATTGCAATCTTAATATGCCTTTGAAATGTTGGTCACATTTTGTGTTTTGAAATGTTTTGTGTTTGAAGTCCTGCAAAATTTGGACAGGAATTTATTTTCTAATGTAATTCTTGAATCAATGTATTTCATGTATTCATAACACAATATATTCCAGTCAAAAGTTTCCTTAAAATCTCTGAAAACAATTTATTTCTGAATGGGTAATTAAGCTGTCCTTCTAGAGAGTTTGTCTCACAATGCTTTCCCAAAGAAATGGTTTTAGATTAATGTACATTGTGATTAATTTGTACACACTTTCTGTCACTGACCTGGTCAGATGACACAGTGTTACTAGTACACCAATATATTCGTTGTTGCTAAATGATGAGAGCACTCCCAAAAGAAATCCAGGGCAGCTAGTGGAAAAGAGACACTGCCTTTCCAGGGTGGCAGCAGGAGGTGAGGTGGAGCTGGGGGAGCTGGCATAAATCAGGCACGGCGTGATTCCATAACATATGACATCACTAAAAAGGCCATAAAATGATGGGGAGCTAGCCACAGGCTAGTTACTTCTTGGTGGAATGGTTGGGACTCATTTGATGTCTGATGAGATGTGTTGCTGTTGGGTGCTTGTCAGTGGGCACCTGTATTGTTAGCTGGATATCAACTGATAGGTGATAAATAATTGCATAATGGAGATATGTATAGAGAGAAAGATATTTTATTATATTTTTGTTACTATTTTTCTTTTCTGTTTTAGTAAATAGCATTTATCTCAATCCTTAAGTTCTATTTTGTTTCCAGTTCTCTCCCTTATCCCACCTTGAGGTGAGTGATCAGATGTGTGGTACTGAGCTGCCTGCCAGGTCAAACCACAACAGTCATATATCAACACATTTGTAAAGCGTGTATATAAACAGCACTTTTAGTGTTCCTAAACTTAATATAATCAAAGTTTGGGAGTTATACAAAAAAGTGTACTTTGATTATTTTCCTACTTAATTTTATTAATTAGCATCTTTAATTGGAGTTAGTCAGATAATCATGATCACTTGGTATCTTAAATACACCTGATGGATTAATAGTGAGCCAATTGGAGGAATGCTTCCACGGAAAACAGGAGAGGTTCAAATGAAATTAAAGGATTATTACAAACTGCATATAATCACAGTTAACTAATAGAGAAATGATAAATTTAAAGATATTTTTATTTTTGAGTGAAAGCTTCTACTTTCTGCCTAGAACTGCAAACTGATCAGATGCTTAAGGAGGTAACAAGTTCTTTGTACAAAATCTGACAACTCTGTACTTCTTATATCCTCAGTGTCTTTGACAAGTAGTAGGTATAATAATAACATCTTTCAATTCACATTTTCTGAAAATTGGATAAGAAAAAGGTTCAAGAAAATATCCCAACTTTTACTACATTATTCATTTTAAGACAAAGTGAAATTGGAAAGTGATTTCATACCTTTCAGTTCATAGAACTACCCATAAAATATCTCAAGCACTGAAATACTAGCTGTTTTATCTTCTCATACTGCAATTCATTTCACAAGCAAAATCTTTACAGGTTGTCTGAGCATCTAGTTATTTACTTTGAAATATTTTTCAGCATTAATTAGTGCTTCTGTCGACATACTCATTTGTGACATTCAAAAGGCATGCAAAACCACCCACATGCTTTCTATTGCCCCAGATTAGAAGATTTGGATTTTAACAATAGAATAAGACACTTCTAAAGGAAATTCAATCACATCATGATATTGGTGTGATTTTTTTTTTTTCACCCTATGTTATTTATAAAGCAGAATTTGAGAATTACAACCTTTCTCTCTTTTTTTCTTCTTACAGTCACATTCTGATAACTACCTGAGTATCAAATGTAAAAATCACATAAAATCATTCATTCTCTCTATTTTTTCTTGTGATATTTTTAGAGATAAACTTACTGTAGTTAAACATCTGAAAGAATGAAACTATAAAGGCATTTTATTTCATAATGATCTCAATAAACAGGCATTCAGCAGTACTTAGTAGTATAGAACGATTACTAAATGAAACCTGAGAAATTTCCAAATTCTGATTTTGAAATGTTTAATGAGATTGGAGAAGTATAAAGCCCAGTACTAGAAACAGATTTAGTGCATAAATGGCCAGAATTTCCACCTCTGATAAATATGTGTGTGTTTGTATATATATCAGATATTATATATATATTTTATATATATATATATATATACAATATATATATTATATGAATTGATATCATATGTATATATATATTGAAAAAAAAAAAAACCAAACAAAGAATAAATTTAGTGTGTGATCCACTCAGTTTTAGCATGGGCAGAGGCATAAGTATCTAGAAAATATAACTAATTTGGGTATCAAAAATATAAGTAATGTAAAGAAAGTTTCCAATCTGATTAAATTTTTATGATGGAGGAAAGGAAGTAAATACAAATATTTTCAAGTTGTTGCTATTCTAGCAATTGGTTTTGAAACAACTAGATTCTTATTCTCCACATTTTTTGTGTGTGTGATTTTTGGGACTTATTTCTTTCTAAAAATAGTAGGGTTTGTTTTTTTTGTGTTTTTTTTTTTTTTCTCAATGTGTACCATTTCATACCTCCCCTTTCATCTCTTCTTTTATAATTTTCATAAAATAGATGAGAAAGTAAAAGCAAGAAAAAAGAAGCAGGGAAAAAAACAAAGGATTTCCTGGTCATCATCCCATTCCCTATTTCTACAATGTGGTACTAAAGTACATAACTATATGTATGAAAAATACTTGCGTTTTTACCAGTTATGATTGTAACTACTGTTTGCTCTGTTCTGAAACAGAGCTGGTTGTCCAACATATTTGCTACTCTTCTTTATAGACTCAGTTCAAATCATACTAAAGTACTACCATGAAAACGAAAGTACAGAAAACCACCTTCTCCACAATGACTCTTTTTCACACCTGGATAAAGTAACTTTCAGCTCTATAACACTTTATGTACTCTAGTATCACTCACAACCTTTTTTGTTATCTCCCCTTCCATCCCTAATCAAGCAATATCCATGCCCTGCAACAAATCCAATACCTTCTCTCATTAACTTTTGCTTTTTTCTCACCTCTACCTGTATTTTACTAGAAAAAGCAAGTTTTCTTGCAACCATAACTCCTGAAATATATCTGTAGTCAAGAAGTGAGTAAAAATGCCTTTTGTTCTTATTCCCTATGCTAAAACAATAGAAATACTGGCCTCACAAGTCCTTGGAATTGAATGCAAGTGTACAGGATTAACCACAGACTGAAATCCTGTGATGCATTCTATACACCATTTTCAGATTTTGGTTTGTTAAAATACACATATTGCCTGTAATTAGAGGTGAACTGGCCACCAAATTGCTTTCCTTCTCTGTGTTTCAGAGCATTTTAAAGTGCAGTATAATAAGGAGTGTGTAGTAAACCACAAATACTTGTCTCATCTAACTTTGCAGATGAATAATGATTCATGACAGAATTTGTGAAATGTTGAGGAATTAAGTAACTTTGTGTGGTATCTAGCCATTGACTACTAATTCATATTTACAAGTACAGATTTGGGAACTATTTGATAGGGTACTTTGAGATTAGAATCTGCATATGCTTTAGTCTCAGGCTAGGTTATTACCCTCACAGTATATTAATATGTACTTGAATCAAAGTGTTGATTAATAAATCTTCCAGAGCTTGTAAAATTAGAGGAAAAAATATATATATATTACAGACTCTCAAATAATAAAGATGCAATTCAACAAAGTTGTCTAACAATGTTTTGAATTTCACAGTTTTCAGAAGCCTGATACTTCAAGATTAAACACAATTTTATTCCATTCCTGACTTTCATTTCTTATTTTTGTCTTTTACATTTGATTGAACAGTGAAAAGTCTTTGATTCTTTGAGTATACCTACATTCATTTATTCATTTCCAAAAACAAGCAAAATCAAATATGCATTTTTTTATGATCATTTCTTTTTTTAGTCTAATGAAGAAGACATCAAGTCAACCATATTTTCACAAACATGAGAAGAATGGGTAATTGCGTGGATCCTGCGCCAAGTGACTAATGCAACAAAGTAGATCATGACAGATTTTCAGTAAAGTAATTAAAATAATTATGGTTTTCTAACCATTCACAAATACAGATTGAGACAAGGGATTAAATATTAAAAAGCATATTCATTCCTTCTGAGAAAACTTCACACATTCTGGCCTGATATTTTGGAAGTTGTATATATTTTAGAATTATCTTTGTGTCAAATTCATCAGAGAGGGGGACAAAAAATAATTAACTCAGTTTTAACCACGACAAAGACAAGCGGTATGACAGAATGATTGTTGCATCTGCATTGATTTCATAGATGTTGATGGGAACTGTGCTGTGCTTCATGAGACTGTCATGGATGATAGGAAATTTTTTTCTTTCTTTCTGAATTTTTAGGACATTGTATGTATTTGGGAAGATGTTTAGAGAGGATTTACACATAAAAGAGAGAATCATAACGGAGTTTATGAGAACTTATGTGTGAGAGGCACCAATTGTATGTATAGATCACCTAAAAATAGAATAGTAAACTAGTTTTTGCCTTTCACTTGTTTGTGTACCCTCCTAACTTTTGGAAAATTCCACTTGTAACTGCTGTTATGATATGCACTGTGGCTGTATTTGCTGAAATACCTTTAAGTTTTATTACCTTCATTAATGATATCCCCACTTTTGTTCCAAGAAAGACAGGTGGAGGCATATTTTATGTTTGAATGTTTTTCAGTGGAAGGGCATCGTGCCCACAGGTGAGCATGAAAAACAGGAAGGAGCAGAGGCCCAGCACAAAAATAAGTTTGGATTACAGTTTTACCCAGTGCATTTTCTTCTACCAACAAGTTACTGCAGCATCAAGTATTAAGTAATTTTGAAAAGCAATTTTTGAAATACTTTACATACTAAATGTTATATTTTTAGACTTCAGTTGAATAGTTACTGAAACAAAATATGTATGTATGTTGTACCTGACAACAGGGGATTTTTTGAAAAATGAAAACAAAATGAAAGTTCTTGGCAAATGGAAAGGTGCCTGAAGACTGAAGAGTAGCCAGTGTCATTCCAGTCTTCAAAAGGGGAAAGAAAGAGGAACCAAGAAACTACAGGCCATCCAGCAATACTTCCATCCCTAGGAAGACAATGAGCAACTTGTTCTGGATGCCCTCTCCAAAAAATTGGAAGTGAAGAATGTTATCAGGAGTAGTCAACATGGATTCCCCAATGGGAAATCATGCTTAACCTAGTAGCCTTCTCTGTTGAGTAAATGGGAGTGGATGTTGTGTGCCTTGACTCCAGTAAGGCATCTGATGCTATCTCTCACAGCATCCTTCTAATGAAACATAGAAAGTGTGGGAAAGATGAGTGGACACTGAGGTGGATTGAGAACTTATTAATTGGCAGAGCTAGAGGGTTGACATCAGTGGCACAGAGTCTGGCTGGAGGTCTGTAACTAGTGATGTTCCTCAGGGGTCGGTGATGATCTGATCCTGTTCCTCATCTTCATCAACAACCTGGCTGAAGGGATAGAGACCACCCTCAGCAAGTTTGCTGATGATTCAGTACTGGGAGGAGGGGCTGACATGCTAGAAGACTGTGCTATCGCTCAACAAGTCCTGGACAGACTGGAGAGTTGGACAGCGAGGAACCTAATGAGGTTTAACAAAAGTAACTGTAGAGTCTTGCAGCTGGGGAGTAATAATCACAGTGCATCAGTACAGATTAGGGGATGTTCTGCTGGAGAAGAGCTCTACAAAGAAGGGTATGGATGTTCAGGTCAGCAACAGGTTGGCCATGAGCCAGCTGTATGCCATTGTGGCCAAGAAGGCCAATGGTATCCTAGAGTGCATGAGGAACAGTGAGGCCAGCAGGCTGAGACAGGTGATCCTTCCTGCTCTGCCCTGATGTTTTATAATACTGTGTCAAATTCTGGGCTCCTCAGTTAAAAAAAAAAAACACAAATCTCCTAGAAGAAGTTCTGCAGAGGAGTATAAAGATGATAAAGTACCTGGAGCGCCTCCAGTATGAAGAAATAATGAGTAACCTGGGTCTGTTCAGCCTGTGGAAAAGAAGACAGGGAGGACATCTGATTAATATTTATCTTCTCAGGATCTTCTCAGTGGTGCATAGCAGTAGGACAAGGAGGAATGGTCTAAAACTTGAACATAGGAAGATCCGTAAAAACATGAAAGAACTTCTTTATTGTAAGGGTAAGCACTGTAAGTGGAGTACTGTAACAGACTGTCCAGAGAGATTGTGTAGTCTCTTCTATGGAGATACTCAAGATCCATCTGGACACCTACCTGTACAATCTATTGTAGGGTGCTTTCTTTAGCAGAGGGATTGGACTCAGTGATCTCTTGAGGTCCCTTCCAATCCCTGAAATTCTGTGATTCTGTGAAATAAAGCATTCAGCACAAGTATAGCATGTATAATATTTCTACTTTAATTTGCAGTGTCATTGAGACAATAGTTTTTCTCAGTTAGATGAAAGTACCATGAACAACTTGAAAGGTTTATTCACTGTTAATTTACATCTAGGGTAGGCTTATGCTTACTATTGTATGAAGTAAAAATATATTCTTTGTAAAATTTTGAGAAACTGACTTCTTGTTTCAGTCAATGAATTTGTATGGGAAATTAGAAGTATGAAGGATATGTAGATGATCAAATCACTGATTTAAAAATATATATGTTACTGTTGTGTGTCCAACATTTTATCTCAGTTTTGTAAGACAGGAGAAACAGACTCATTTGTTTTATACAAACTTCCTATACACATTCAGGACAAGCAATTTCTGAAGACCTATGGATTCACTGCTAGATGTCTACTTCAGTCCAACAACATACTCTCAAAATACTGACATATATTACTGATAAAACATTTCTTCTTGAACATGCCTCTGAACAAATGCATTGTTTGAAATATTTGACCAGAGTAATGTGTGAGAAGACAGGCCCATACCCAAATACATGAACAGAATAAGAAATTAAAAGTATGCCCATGCAGCTGTTGTCTCCCAGTGTGAGAAAGCTTTGCTCTGAAAGCTATGTTCATAGTGCTGAGTTCAGATTCACAGTCTTAGGCATCATATGTCCTGAAACCATTATGCCCAAGAACAGGGCACAGCAAATTTATTGTTGATATAGTTTTCAAAATGTATTTATATTATCATCAAAATATTAATAGCAAAACAGTGTTGCAGATGGGGTAAGTTTGGTAAGTACAGAGAAGTGTGTGTTCCTGTGTGCCTGTGTGCGTGTGTAAGGGGTTGTTATTTGTTAAATATAGTTTGTTAAAAAAAAAAAAAAGTTTCATGTTACAAAAATAGAATAGAATAAAATAAATAAAAAATAGAAAACTCTAACAGCTAAAGCTGGTTCACCAATATGCACATGCCTCAATTTTCTAGTTTCTGTTTTCTCTAAAACCTCATTAGGAGACTCCTTACTTCTTGTAGTCATTATGTATTCCAGCAGGAAGAAAGAAAATTCCAGTATCAATTATCACTGAGCAAAAATAGAAAGCCAAAGCATAAAATAGAGTTAATAGAATCCTAAGGTTTAATATGAAATAAATCTGCACTGAAAATTGGTAAAACTTTGCTACAAGTTAGTGACAACATTCCCATAACTTTGAGATGTCATACGGCTTTGAAATAGAGCACTTGAGTGTATCTTACTAATTTTGATCGGCTTTCAGTTTTCTGCCTATGGATTCTGGTTTCTATACATGATTAAACTCAGAAGGGAATATGGAAGACATTTCCCCTCACTGCCCTGCTCCTGAAGCCATCTTGGAGAAAGCAATGCCAAAGTCTGTAATCCTGGAAATTAGAAGCAGCTTGCAGACTGCTGTACCATAATTTTCTGCTTTTCAATGCTTTTGTTTTACCCTGGCTGAAAAGCTGGCATTTAACCTTTGAAGAAAAAATTATGATTTGCCAAGAGTTCTGATACATCTGTCCCTTTTATTTAAAGTGGTCATATATGAAAAACATGAAAGGGTTTTCAGTTTCTGCAATATATTTATGTTATGACCACAAAATGAGAAAATGATTGCAGAATCACAGCATGGCCCAGATTGGAAGGGACCTTAAGGATTATGAATCTCCAGCCCTTCTGCTACAGACAGAGCCACAAAGTTCCTCATTTAATGCTAGTCCAAGCTGCCCAGCGCCACATTCAACCTGGCCTTGAACACCTCATTGACTGATGAAATTTAAAAGAAAAGTATCTACAAAAACTTCCCCACTTCTACCATAGAGTAACTTCTCTTTAATTTGAATCTCAACCATCATGTTTTGTTTCTTTATTTTATGATGAGCTTCATAATCTCATCTGGAAATCCTAGGAAACCTCTTTATTTTCTGCTACCTATAAGGCCTGACTATACCTACAAAATGAGTCATGGTCTACTCTACTATTCTTTCTCAATAACATTTTTTCCTCTCTTATTCTCTCTTTGCTGTTCTGCTTTCAGGAAGTTTTTTTTTCCATGTGTTTTTTTACATCTAAAGAAATGAATATCTTCCATCCAAACTTTAAAGGAAAATAAAAAATACAGGCAGCTACTGCCACCTAATATAAACAAGCAAACTTCTGTCCAGTTGAACAGCACTCTTTATGCAGCAACACAAAGCAAAATAATGATCAAGCAAAGTAGACATCAACCCCTGTAGTCTTTTTCTCACCCCGTCATCAGATTGTTCCTTTGGAATTTGTTTTTGTTCAGTGCAAAGTAGCAAAATTATTTAAAGTACTTAAGTATATAGTTGAAATGGCTTTTCTTGGACAAATTGAAATAACAATATTGCAATTTCTCCACATATTCTATTAATAATTGGAATCCTGGAGTAGAATTTTTCACAAGAACTTGCATGAAAATTCAGCTAATCAAAACAATCACATCATAGAGAAATAAAAATGTCCTTCAATATTAAATGGCATACATTTTATATGAGATGACTTGCAGTCCATTCTACAAGCCCTCATTCCACCAATTCCAGTAGACTGAAATAATTTAAATATTCCTTTTTCTCGTTTACACACCAGCTATTCATAAAATGTAATCTATTCAGGCAGAAGGACAGACATTGGTTAGAATAATGGTTGCTTATTTTTAAACTTTGTCTTGTATTCTTGCAAGAGCCTGAGAGCCATTGTTACCTTAATCAAATATGATTTTTGTAGTTACTGATATTCTGAGCAGGTTGGTAGCCCTAGCATCATCTGTCATGCCATACTATCGACATGTTATAAAAAGGATAATACTGATATTGGGGATAAGGGTTAAGGGGATTGTGAGCAAAAAGGATGGAAATTATCTACTAATACCAGGAAAATGCAGTTAAACACAGTTTAACATTTTTACACGTGAGAGCAGGGTCACTTGAAAAAATGTTCGTCTTGAGGTCTCTTCTTCCCACTATGTCTTATAGTCTCAGATTATAATGAGCACAGAATTTCTATCAACACATACCAAACTATGAAGTTTGGTATATATACATATTCCCTATTACAAGTTGATAAGGTGAATACACTTAACCTAGGCACGAAAATTCTGGGAGGAAGAAAAAAAAGAGTCTACTATTTCTTACACTGGAAATTCACATTCTTATTGGATACTTTTACCTGTTAAATGAAAATAATTTAATAGTTATAGAGGTATGTGTGAAAAATTCTGCTATCAAACTCTGTGGTTATAGTGACTAAATTTCAATGATACATTTTTTACATACTTATATTTCATACATATGGATGAAATCATGAAGGTCTTTTGTTTTTTCAGTGAAAAAGCAATGATATTTTTATACAGTTCTATAATAATATAGTTGATTCCTACCTGTGAAAATAATCAGCAACAGATTAGAAATCAATACAGCTGCAAAATACAGCCTTGCAACACAGATGCATACACACACACACAGTGTATTTCAAAATGATTTTTGAGGACTGTGTTTTCTTTATTCCTCTGTTTACAGCTAAAGCTATAAATTTTATATGACATGTATTACAGTAGGTGATATATCCTTTTAACATTATTGTTAAAGTCTTTTAAGAGCAGATTCTGATCACAGATAATCAGGTGAACATCTGCATAATTCCACAGAGGATCTTCTGAGTCATTTTATTTTATTTTGGTGTCACACTGATGAAAATTTGCTTGCATAGTTGTCTTCTTCACAAGTTGCTTATGTATGCAGCTTTATGACTTGCAAGAAATTTTATGCTTATAAATAATTTTCTCCTCAGTTTTCTGAATCTTTGGCTTTGTAGATACATAGGGAGGACTTGTTCATATAAGAAAACATAACTCTGGAGAAGATGAAAACAGAATTCAAAAATAAAAATGATATTGAAGTGTAACATATGATATAATTGTATATTTTAACCAGTTAATTATGATAGACCGTAGTACTGTTGGTAGCCTCTTTTGCAACCGAATACAACAAAGTAAAACTAACTTCAGAAACACATGAAAAATTAATAGTGCATTCCCCATAATATTAAAAAAAAAGAAAAAAAAAATGGATAAAAATGCAAGAATAAAAAGAATATCCGAACTACTTGGAAATATGAATTAGCTGTTGGCTTTTGAGTCTTCATCCAGTTATTACTTAATTTCTATATTTTATGGTGGAGGTTACAACCCTGTATGAATTACAGAGACAAGTATATTAGATTTATTGCAATTAAAGTTGTGTTACATTACTGCTTGCTTCTCCAGGAGATCAAGGGTAATGTTTTTTGTGGCCAAGCAAAAAAACTCCTACAATAGAAGTCTCAGAAAGAATGGACACAGCAGTGTGCTCATGAGAAACAAGCCCATTCAGAATAGAATGGGAAGTGACCAGAGCTATTCTACAGAAAACTGGACTTCAGTCAACAACAACAAAAAAAGGGTGGCCTTTATTTTAAATACATGACTTTAACAGTTGGATGAATCTACTATTTTGCAAACAATTTTCCCTGAGTTAATCAAAAGTTCATGTATATCTTCCTGAACTAGACAGAATAGCACGTGTATACGTTGATCAGCCCAGCACAGTATAGAAACTGAACCAACATAATGAGCTTTAAAGAGAGCAAAAACCTCAAGCTGGATTAAATCCACATATTATTTCCTGGTCACTGGGGACACCCAACATTGTGACACTGAGTATATGAAGACCATTCCTGTGAATCACATTTGTATTGTGACCCAACTGTATATTGCAATTGTCATACTCTACTGGTCAAAGACTATTGGACTCCAAAAATCTATCAAAGAAAAATTATAAGTTCTGATCTTTTTAATGTTCTTGCTTATGTTCATTCCATTATATTAAAAAATTTTGTTCTGAATTCTGTCAACAGTGTTTTTCCCTTTTCATCCACTGATGATTCATTTGTTCAGACTGGGTAAGTAAAGCAGAGGAGAATAGGGATTTTTTTTGCTAATGTCAATCATGCAATCCTGATATTTACAAAATAGATAAAAAGATCTCTGTGAACTTACAGCTCTCTTGGAATGTAAATATTTTTCTACAGTATCGCTTGACACTTTCAGTATGTATTCTCATCCTAAGATCTGCATCACTTTTTAAACAGTAATTAATCATTCAAGCTTACAGGGATTAAATTCTGACCTCATCTGAAATAAACTACATTACTAAGTCTTGAAATTTTTCAACAAGTTAACAATATTTGATGTGTATAGTTATATATAAACATTTCATTGCTGTAATTTAAATTAGTAGGTGTACATAAAACTATTTATGTGTTTTTTAAAGCAGCTAATTTAGTATCATTTTTTCCCAAATGTTGGCATTAAGTTTTGCATTTCATGTAAAAAAGTGGTCATAAATGGATGTCTCATAAGGAGTAGAAAAAGTATTTATTATGATTTCCTACAACTGTTAGCCTCTATGTTTTCCACCTATATCCAGTTCCCTAGATTACATTTCCATTTTCCTTCTTGTTATACAATAAGTAGGAACTGTTTCTCCAGTTTTGAAGCACAGTCATAGAATCAAGGAATCATATGCTGAGTTGGAAGGGACCCATGAAGATCACTCAGCCCAACTTCTGTACCCACAAAGGAACCAGAACAAACCATATTTCCAAAAGACCTGACCAAATGCATCTTGAAGTCCATCAGTCCAGTGCCATCTGCACTGCACTTAGAAGACTGTTACAGGGCTTGATCATCCTCTGCTGAAGAGCATTTTCCTAATTCCCAACCTAACCCTTCCCTAAAACAGCTCCATGCCATTCCCTTAGGTCATGTCACTGTCACCAGAGCTCAGTGCTGCCCCTCCACTCTCTGTGAGGAGCTATAGAGTGCCATGAAGCTTCTCCTCAGTCTTCTCTGGGCTGAACAAACCAAAGGACTTCAGCTGTTCTTCATATGTCTTGTCATCTAAACCCTACACAGTCTTTGTTGCTCTCCTGTAGACACCATAATAGTTTTATGTTCTTATACTGCAATGCCCAAAACTGCACTTCAGGTGAGACCACACCATCACAGAGAAGAGCAAGACAATCACTTCTCTACTGGATAGCAATGCACTAGATTCCAAATGGTCTCATCTTTCAGAATTGTAAGATTTCCTGTATCCATTACATGTCTTCTGTCTTGATGTCCTTTAAACAGTGTTTATTTTATTCTAACCTCATAAATTTTGCATCAAAATCTGTCTTCAGCGATGAGAAGGGGAATATGGTAAATATATGGTTGCCGAAGAGACTCTTCATTAAATACTACTTACAAAGCTCCACCAAGAGATAACTCTAGCCCCACTCAAAACCATCTGTTTTTTGAAATAAATTTTCTGTTTCCATAAGCTCAAAGAAAAGTTACCCAGAGGAAACAGAAAATTAAGAAAATAATGCAGTTTTCTGAGTTTTTTTTTTCTATGTTCCTTATACATGCTGCAAAATTCTACTAAATTATACTCTCTTCTATCTTCTTCAACCATCTACTGAACCAACTCATATTCCCCTTATTCTAACTTTTTTAATATCTAGCCTTCTGCTTAAACTTTTCTTGCATTTCTTGTTTTTTTTTTCTTTTTTTTTTTCGTAAAGCCTACACAGCACGCAACTTCTCATAGAACTAGCTGCATACTTCACAATGTGTACTAAATAATCAAAGCTGCATTCATGCACGAAAGGTCGTGTTGATTATCATAAGAAAAAAAGCAAAATTAAAATTTGAGTCTTTCTCAGACATCATACTCTTTATGAATTAAATTAAATGATTCTTAAACACTAATCTATAGAAAAAAGGGCATACATTTATGTCACGTTTATGTCATACATTATGATGTCATGTTTTGCACAAAGAAGAAAGATGCAGTTTTTTACATACATTAATTTGTTGTTCTCTATTCTTTTTCCAGTATGTGCTTGGTTTGTATTTAAACAGTTTGTAGCCTGCTACAGTGTGATACAATATCTTTGTTACAATGCTGTGCATGATATATTACTTTACAGTATGATTTGTATTTACAGTAATCTGTGAGAAAAAGTTATTTATTTATTCAGTCACTTTAAAAACATACAATTTCTGAAATAAAATCAAGTAATAAGTAATGTCAGTTATGCACATGTCCTGAAAATTAAAAATAACAATTACCTGTAACTTCAAGAAAATCTAGGTACATCAGCTATACTATAATGTAGTATAAACAACCTTCTTTGAAAGCTAAGTTTTTGCTGCGGTTTCCACTTAAAATTATTCCACTAAACCCCTAAAATTCCACTTAAAACCCTAATCTTTCACCTTTTATTAGTTTGTTAGTTTGTTTTATTGATTTATTTGTTTGTTTATCAAGATATTAAACAAATGGAGGGGAAAAAAAAGAATGAAATGTATAGAAATATTAATTTTAGTAGTCACATGTTTTGTGACTGCCACCTGAAAACTCCTTTCAAGAAGCATAATTTAAAAGATTTTAATTCTGAAGTTTCTTCTCATTATCATTTATTAAGGAAATCATTGCATAAATCCATCACATTTGTTCAGATAAGAAATAATAAGCAAAGAGTCACATGAATCTCAAGCGAAGTAATACTGACATAACTTTCCTGCCTGAAATTCTGTATGTTTACATTAAGAGTTACAGAAAAAAATATATTTCTAATAAAATATTTAATGAGAAATTGCATAAGTTTTGACATTCTAATGTGGAGATTTCTGATTCAGGTAAAATCTCTCTCTTTAAAAGCATCTGTATTCTTTTTAATGAATAATGTTTGAGACAGATTTTTAAACTTGACCTAATAGTCATTGAAAAAAGACAGGCGGTTTCATCACAGAAATCTTTTCTGTCTTAAATGTATCACTTCCTACAAGTAACACTTCTTGTTTTTTACACTGACTAGAAAGCAAGCCCAGATAATTAACTAAGCTATAAATGTCAATATCACAGACTTCCAAAGTTGAATGAGATTAATCCTTATTCCAAAATACTGCAGAGGATTAACTTTTAGATATCATGAAGTTCTATCCTTCTAAAAGACTGGAAAATATTGCAGTCTCTTCTAGAGGGACAATTGGTGATAAATGGACAGTCAGACTGGATGATCTTGTAGGTCTTTTCAACTGTGGTGATTTTATGATTTAAAAAAAATTTAAAAATTTAAAAAAAATTAACCAATAACCAGGCTTTCTTACCCCATGTAGTGGTAATTATGAGGAAAGGTTAAGGGAACTAGGATTGTTTAGCTTGGAGAGGATGTTCTGGGGAGACCTCAATGTGGCCTTCCAGCATTTCAAGGGAGAATACAAACAGGAGGGGAAACAGCTGTTTACAAGGATGGATAGTGATAGGACAAGGGGGAATGATTTTAAACTGAGACAGGGAAGGTTTAGGTTAGATAATTAGGAGAAAGTTTTTCCCTCAAAGGGTTATGACGCACTGGAACAGAGTACCTAAGGAGAGTGTGGATGCCCCATCCCTGGAGGCATTCAAGGCCAGACTGGATGTGGCTCTGGGGAGCTGGTCTAGCGGTTGGTGACCCTGCACATAGCAGGGGGTTTGAAACTGGATGATCATTGTGGTCCTTTTCAACCCAGACCATTCTATGAATATCAAACTTTGTCATATAATCCAAATTGAAATTGGTAGTTCTTTCCTAAGATGCCTCCAAGGAAAACATTAGGCTGTATGGGAGTTACTGGTATTGATTTAATAGATGTTCTTCTCTCTGAGCCATTACCAAATTTATTGACTGGAAGAAATCATAGATGCAAGGGTAGATGCAGTACACCAAACAGATTAGTAGGAAAAAAAGTGTTCACTAATTATTTGAAAAAATAAAGCTCTCTTGGCAAAAGTTTAAATTGCATAATAAAGTGTTTATTTCAGTATTGAGAGAAGCTTTTTGTGTATGGAATAAATAACAAGAGCACAAGTAATAGTACTATAAATAGGTGTAGAACAGAATTTGCTTCAAATAGATTGTATAGTAAAGTAGATATCAGATGGGTCTCAATTTACAATATAGCTATTTCACATGAACATATTAAATAATTCTACCAATGTTTTATTTACACATCAGAGACTAATTGTAAACAAATCTCTATGGTTTTATTTTCTTATGGGTTCAAAAGCCATTAAATATGTTAGAAAAAATACTTTGTCCTCTGGAATATAGTATTTCTAAGTTAATATCCTTTCCAAATATCTTCAAAGATTGTTGCTGGTACTAGTAAGATTATAAGATAACATTTACTTGATATCCCTTCATGTACTTTCTTTGCAAATGCATATTCACTAATTATTCAAATAAATTTTTCAAAAAGAAATTACAAACTGAGTCCAACACCTGGGGAGGAATAATCACCATGCATAAATATAGGTTAGGGGCTGATCCATTGGAAAAGAGCTCTGCAGAGGAAGACCTAGATGCTCTGGATAACAACAGGTTGGCCAGGAGCCAGCAGTGTACCTGCATGGCCAAGGTCAGTGGTATTGTGGGATGCATTAAAAAGAGCGTGGACAGCAAGTTGAAAAGATGCTCCTCCCCCTTAACTCTGTGCTGATGAGGCCATATCTGGAATACTGTGTCTGGTTCTGGGCTTCCCAGTCCAGGAAAAACAGGGAAATTCTAGAGACAAACCAGTGGAGAGTGACAAAGATGATATAGGACTTGGAGCATCTCCCTTATGAGGAATAGCTGAGAGACCTGGGGATGTTCAGCTTGGAGAACAGAAGACTGAGAAGAGGATTTTATTGACACTTATGTAAAAGGCAGGTGACAAGTGGATGGGGCCAGGATTTTTTTTTCAGTTTTGCACAGCAAGAGGACAAGAGGCTACAGGCCCAGACTGGAATGCAGGAACATGCACATTCTACATGAATATAAGGAAAAACACCTTTACTTTGGGGGTGGCAGAGCACTGGAACAGGCTGCTCAGAATTTGTAGAGTCTCCTTCCCCAGAGATATCCAAAATTAACCTGGGCACCTTCCTGTGCAAACCAATCCAGGGAAGTTGCTCTAGAAAAGGTACTAAACTACATGATATCTAGACCCTTCTAACCCCTCTGATTCTGTGATTTCTTTCAAGATAAGGAACTGGGTCTATGCCAGCACAAAGGGGCTACTTCACATTACGTAATTCATGATACATGTGAGTATCGCTTTGTGAAACAGAGTGCAATATAACTTGGGTTTCTTCTTATCTATCTTAGCTTAGCTATCCAAGCTCTTTGTACACTCAGGAATGAGAGACCTCTGTGGAAAGCAATTCATGCCAGACTACCAAAACTGGTCAAGATGAAAGGGATAAATAGCTCTCAGGAGATTGCTGATCTATACCTACAGCAGATAGACTACTCCTATATGCTCAGCCCTGTTAATTTCTAGACATGAAAAGCTGAACAAGACTTCTCTTTTTAGGCTTTTATTCATCTAATTTTCCCAATCTACTTCTGTCAAGAACATATTTAGTCAGCTGTTCAAATTCTGATCCTTCCTTGCTGGTAAACATTTCAGCTTCATAACTTTTTTCTTTGTATTTTTTTGTTCATCTCTGTTTCAGAATTTCCCTGAGCATAGTAGCAATCTGACATTGTTTTGTGACTGTTTTAGCAAAGTTAGTTACAGTATATTAAATATATTTTTATAGACAGTAAATGTAAACTGCCTAACATATATGCTGTCATGGTTTTATGATTTTTGGTCATCAGTATTCCACACCATAACATCATGTAATGCATTGGGGGTGGGGTTTGACATCTGCCGAATGTTCGTCCGTCAGAAAAGAACTACATTTCCCCAGGAGACTTTGCGGTCAGCAAGGGGATATAACTCCAAGCAAGGTCACCTGATCCTTCTTCTTCGCCTGCTCTTCGCTGTCTGCGCTTCGCTATCTGCACTTCGCCGCCTGCGCTTCGCCATCTGCACTTCGCCGTCTGTACTTCAATCACTCAACTGGACTGCACTTCTCACCCCAGCATTGTGGTGAGGTCTATACAATTCAAACAGACTCTCTCTCTCTCTCTCTCTCTCATTGTATTTTACTAATACTGTATTTAGTAAAATCATTTGTTTCACCTCAGATCAGTGCTGTTGTTTTCAGGTGTTTTGGGGTCCCCTGCTTCCCCTTTCCCAGAGGCGCGGATCCGCAGATCCCTCCGCCCTGCTGGTCATGGAACTGGGCCGGACCAGCCCATAAACCGTTGACATATGCATATTTTTAAATCACCTTTTATATGTTTTGTTTCCTTTAGTGTTAAGTTTTCCTATGCTCTATGTGTAGACAACTGCACAAAACAGGTTTGAGCTCAGAAATTCTTTCAAACATGAGCTGAGTATGTAGCAAATCTGACAGTTAGGTTTCAGTATCTAAGTCAGAATAGTACCATATATCTGCATCCAAACACTGAGACCTAAAATGGTGGCTTTCTGTTGTTAATTATTTGCACTAGTTCATGACTGTAATTTTTTCTTTTTTTGAATTTTTGTATGAAGTATTTAAAGAGAAAAATCAACTCCATTTCTTTAAATTAGGTTTCAGACAGAAAGTGTACAGTGGAAATGCACCTGGTAGGAAGGCAGGGCCAAGCCAGGGGAGCTCACGTGCATGTAATGCATATGAGTGATCAGAAGGGGTGGAGCCAGAATCCTTAAAATTGGCAGAGAAATAATAATGTTACTGCAATTTTTTTTTTTTTTTTTTTTTTTTTT
>JAPSGF010000075.1:4491-18847 GCA_035772895.1 Perdix hodgsoniae
GGGGGGGGGGGGGGCGGAAGCCGGGAGAGCCCCGCATGGCTGAGCGCGGGGCCGAGGGGCGTTGGGACCCCCGGAGCCCCTTGGAGAGGCGGCGATGGGCGAGCGGAGCTGCGGGAGGAGCGGTGGAGATCGGAGCGTGAGCGGCTCCGGGGGGCGGCCGACGGGGGAGGGGGGGTGGGGGTGCGGGGGGCGGTGGGAACGGCCGGGGGTCACCGCGGTGCCGCGTCCCCCGTTCGGCAGCGGAGGGGTTAAAAGCGGAGCGGCGCCGCGGAGCCCCGCAGGTTTGGCTGAACGCAACGGGCGGGCGGCTCGCAGGGGAGCAAAGCCGTGCAAAGCGGCCCTAAGCCCCTAAAACCCATAAAATCCGTAACACCGGCGGGAATGCGGACGTGGGGCTGCGCGGCGGGGTTTGCGGGGCTCCCGGCTGCCCCGGCCCGGCCTCCGGGCATCGTTGGGCCGCTCGGGGGCGGCGGGTCCGGGCAGCAGCGGCGGCTGTGCGTGGAGCAGAGCGGGACGTGCCGGGGGCTGCGGGACGCTGCGTGTAGGGCCGTAGGAGCGCCGCGTGTGGGGTCGCGGCCGTGCGGTGCGGGGTCACAGGGGATGCCGTGCGCGGGGGTCGCGGGGGTGCTGCCCGGGGTCGGCCCACGACGCTGACATCATGGGATGCCCAGGGGCCGTGGGTGCAACGGGTTCGCCCCAGTAACGGCCGGCGGTGACGGTGCTGTAACTTTTCCTCTCCGTAGCGCCCCGTGTGAGCCGCGGGCTGCCCCGGAGCTGCTCCGCGTCCCGCGATGCGGGCCCCCCCCCGCCGGGGACCCCTGCGGTTTGGGACCCCCTCAGCGCTGGGGGTTTGGCCACGGCCGGGCCCGGCGCGGTGCCGTCGGGCAGAGCCCTTTTCCTCGGGAATCGCAGGTCCGTCGCGGCCCCAATGCGCTGCGCTCCGGTCGGGCCGCGGCGTTTGTGAAATCGGAGCGGAGGGGGCAAAGGATCGCGGCGTGACGGCGGGGCGGGGAGCGCCGGGCTGCCGGCGGCACCGGGGTCAAAGGAAAACCCGTTGGAAGTGCCGGCCGTGTGGGTGTGGGACGGGCTGCCGGTGGCACTGAGGGCCCCGCACCCAACCCGTGCAGTGCCTGCAGAGCCTCGGGGCCGGCATCGCTCCCAGCAGGGCTCTTCTCTCCCTCAGGGCCTCTGGAGCTGCAGCCCCACCACAGCCACGTCCACAGCTCGGCACGGTGAGCGCTGCGGGGCGGCTGGGGGGAAACGCTGCGTCCGTCTGTCCCCGCGTCCAGCTGTGCCTGTGTCTGTCTGCCCGTCCTCCTCCTGCCCGGGGCTGGGGTCTCGGCTGCGCTCTGCCGCCACCTCCCGATGCCGCCGTGGGGCGCAGCGGCCGCTCTGTGCTCCTCGGGCACCGGGACGGCGGACAGGAGCGGCTCGGCGCGGCTCGGCGCGGCGCGGCGGCTCACAGCCCGTTTTCCCCGCAGCTCACACCATGCCCAGCCCCGCCGTGCTGCCGCTGCCGCTGCTGCTGCTGCTGTCCGTGCGCTGGGTGCCGGCGGGCAGCGATGCGCCGCTCCCCCCGCTGTCGGCCGCGTCGTTCCTGCAGGATCTCCTGCAGCGCTACGGGGAGGGCGAAGCGCTGAGCCTGGACCAGCTGAAGGCGCTGCTGAACCGCCTGGACGTGGGAGTGGGGCGAGGGAACGGCTCCCAGCCCCGCGCCAACCTGTCCCGGGTAAGCTGAGCCCCCCCGCGCCGGGCGCCGCCCCGCAGCCGTCGCCTTCACGCGTCCTCCGCCTCCCCCCCCGCAGTGCTTCAGCTCGGCCGAGCTGTTCGCCGCGCACAACCTGAGCGAGGGCTCCGTGCTGGGCGCTGCGGAGCTGCGCGCGTTCTGCCCTGCCGTCCTGCAGCAGCTCGAGTCGGCGGCGTGCGCTGCTGAGAACCTGGAGAACGAGGAGAACGAGCAGACGGAGGAGAGCAGACCCAGCTCCGCTGAAGGTGGGGCCCGGGGTCCCTTCTGGGGACGCGTCCTCCCGCTGCGCGCCTCGGTGCGGCGCTGCTCCACGCTCAGCTTTTGGTGCGCGTTTGAGCCGCAGCGCAGCGCTGGGATTGAGGTCCTGTGAGCCCTGCGGGTGGCCGGGCAGGCGTGGGGTGTCCGGACAGACGTGGGGTCTCTGGACAGACGTGGGTGCTGCTGGGATCGGCCCCCATCCCCAGCTGCCCCGTGCGGCTCCCTGCACTCCCATGTGCCCAGGTCCCGATGCTGCCCAAAGCCGCGGCTGAGCAGCGCTCATTGTCTGCACCCTGCCGGCTCGGGAAATCCTTCCCCCAGCAGCTCAGAGCCGGGCTGGGTGGATTCGTCCCTGAAGAGGACGGAGCTGTCGCACTCAGTACAGGGAGGGACGCTCCGGAGCCCTCACCCTTCTCCCCCGGCCCAGCCCTGGTAATGTCTGCCCCTCGTTTCTTCTCGTTCCGCAGCGTGGGGCTTTGGTTTTCTCAGTGTGTCGATGATAAACGTGGCCTCGCTGCTCGGCCTCCTCATCGTCCCGTGCACCCAGAAGGCCTTTTTCAGCCGCGTCCTCACGTTTTTCATCGCGCTGTCCATCGGCACGCTGCTCTCTAATGCGCTCTTCCAGCTCATCCCAGAGGTGCGGTTGAACGTCTCCGCCTCTCTCCTGTCCGAGGGCGGCTCTGCTCTCCGGGTGCCTCCTCCGCCTCCCCCCCAATCCAAGCCGTCCCTGCGCACCTGAGCCGATGGCACAGCGGGGCTCCGCGGGGTTCCTCCGTCCCTCCGAGCACCGGGGATGCTGTGGGTGCTGAGCGCAGAGGAGGTTTGGGGCTGTGAAAGCGGGGTCAGCAGCATCGCCCCGCGCCTTGTAGAAATCCACCGCTTTCCTTTTTCCTGCTGATTTACGATGGCTTTTTGCTGACGCGAGGTTTCCCGGTGCTCGGACGGACCTGAGCGACGCATCGCAAAGTTAATTGTGTTGTAATTGCAATGGCTCGGTTCTGGAGTTGGATGGACGCAGCCACGCGCCCTCAGATCGGCTTCCTCCAAAAGCACGGGTTGTGGCACAGCCCTCCCTGCGTTCCAGCGGCGCTGCTGGGATGTCAGCAGGATGTCCCTCATCCCAGCACCATTTCGGGCACACGGCTCTGCTGTTACGGAGCGGCACGTCACACCCCACCAACTGCCCCGCAGGGAGATGGCTTTCAGTGCTCCTTTCCAACTCCACAACCGACCGTGGGACGGGGCGCTGCGCTCCCTGCTCCCCGGGAGGCACGGGGCTGAGGACGGAGCTGCGCGGGGCAGCGGGGCTCGGTGGTGTGGAGCAGCAGCCCACGGCCCTGCGGGGCTCGGGGCATCGTGTTCGCTGTCCTGGCCGCTGGCTCGGGGCTCTCCCTCCGGTTCCTCCTCGCAGAGCTGCTCAGCCCCGGGCTTCCCCTCCTGCGCCAATGGAAGCAATCACTAACGAATGTCTTCTTCTCTCCCCCTCCTGTCTCTCTCCTCTCGGTGTGGATTCCTTTCTGCCCCCTCCCTCCCTCACGTTGATCTCCTTTCCCCCGTCCCATTTCCTGGGGTGGGGTTGGCACTCTGCAGTCTGGGGTTACGGGTTCCTCTGCGTCACCGTCATCTCCCTGTGCTCGCTGGTGGGAGCCAGCGTGGTGCCCTTCATGAAGAAGACCTTTTACAAGCGGCTGCTCCTCTACTTCATAGCTCTGGCGATTGGAACTCTCTACTCCAACGCCCTCTTCCAGCTCATTCCCGAGGTACGGGGAGGGCCTGGGCTGCGGGAACGCGGGTTGGTGGCAGCAGCTGAGCCCTGCGGCCCGCCGGCTCTCCTGGCGTGGGGCCGCTCCAGGCAGCGGCTGGGGGCCCCTTCGCACGGGTGGTGGTGCACGGGAGGCTCTCGGTCTCATCCGGCCGCGACGACTCCGTGATCGCAGCCCCGCATGCAGGCGGTCCCACCCTGCAAACAGCATCACTGCGCAGGGCAGGTCGGGTGCAGGAAGAGCCGTGGGGCAGACAGGGAGAGCTCAGAAAGCGGCAGCAGGAGCCCAGGAAGAGGGCAGGGGGAGGACGGGGCTCCTCCCTGCTCTCATTTGTCCCTTCTGCCCTCAGGCGTTTGGCTTCAACCCTCAAGAAGATTATTACGTTTCCAAATCCGCCGTGGTGTTCGGGGGCTTCTACCTGTTCTTCTTCACGGAGAAGATCCTGAAGATGCTGCTGAAGCAGAAGGACCCGGTGAGGTTGCAGCTCTGCCCCGCAGGGCGGTGGGTGCGCAGGGGGAGGCCTTTGCTTACATGGAGAACGCTGATGGCGTTACGTTGGTAGCACTCCCCGCTTCCTGGCTGTCTGGGGCTCTACAGTTTGTGTCACGGCAAAACCTTGGGGTGGGAAACGGCAGGGAGAGCCAAGGAAACTGACGTTGGTGCCTCTGTTCCGCAGCACCACCACGGGCACAGCCACTACAGCGCCGAGGCGCTGCCCTCCAGGAAGGACCGGGAGGAGGGCGTCACTGAGAAGCTGCAGAACGGGGACCTGGACCACATGATCCCACACGTCAGCAACGAGATGGAGTGCAAGAGCCCTCCTGGGGACGAGAAGGTCGTGGTCGGGTCGCTGAGTGTCCAGGTTGGTGCCTTGTCCCTCGGGGGTTGGGGTCTCCGCGGCCGTGCCCGGCTCAGGGCCCGGTTTGGATGCCCGCTGACGAAGTGCCCTGGGGGTGATGGAAATCAAGCCGCCCAGTTCCAGGCTCTTGCGGGTTTCAGCCATGGGGGTGCGCTCCCGTGGCTGGGGCAGATCCCCGGGGTGCTGAGCCCATGTCTGTGGTGCTCTCAGGACCTCCAGGCCTCGCAGAGCGCGTGCTACTGGCTGAAGGAGGTGCGCTACTCCGACATCGGCACGCTGGCGTGGATGATCACCCTGAGCGATGGGCTGCACAACTTCATCGATGGGCTGGCCATCGGGGCCTCCTTCACCGTGTCTGTCTTCCAAGGCATCAGCACCTCCGTGGCCATCCTCTGCGAGGAGTTCCCGCATGAGTTGGGTATGTTGGGCATGGGAAAAGTATCCTCAATGCTGCCCCTCCGCAAGGCTTCCTTGGGCCGGCAGGACACTGCGCTGCTTTCATGGTCCTCCAGGATGTCCTTGGTTCACTGGGATGCCCATGGTCCCCAATCCGTTGGGATGCCCCTGGTCCTCCACAGTTCCCCTGGTCTTCCATAGTTCCCCTGGTCCTCTAGATGCCCCTGGTCCTCCTGGATGCCCCTGGTCCTCCAGGATGCCCCAGCACTTCCCCAATCCATTGGGATGCTCCCGGTCCTCTCCAATTCCCCAGCACTTCCCTGGTCTTCCCGTTGTTTCTCGGGTGGAGGAGGAAGGTGGGCTGGAATAAACCCAGTGCTGGTTTAGGGAGGGAAGGCTGGGAGGGCCGTAAACCACAGTGAGCAACGGCAGCACTAAAAATAGCGAGGTAATATGATGTCTGAGATTTAAATTTAGACGGAGACATCTTTAGGAAAACAGCAACGCCGTTGGCTGGGTGCGGGGGGTGGTTTGGTGCCGGGGTTGGGCAGGGCGGCGTGGGCAGAGCCCAGCAGCGGGGCTGGCAGCGAGCGATCCTCGTCCTCACCTCGTGTCGGGGTGCCAGCGCTGAGGGGGGGCTCCTGGAACGCTCCGTGTGGTTCAGCCTCGCGCTGAAGCCGTCCCAGAGCTGCTGGGTGCCCCCTCCTCATCCTGCCGTCCTCTTCTCGCTCAGGGGACTTTGTCATCCTGCTGAATGCCGGGATGACCATCCGCCAGGCGCTCTTCTTCAACTTCGTCTCGGCGTGCTGCTGCTATGTGGGGCTGGCCTTCGGGATCGTGGCCGGCAGCCACTTCTCCGCCAACTGGATCTTCGCCCTGGCCGGGGGGATGTTCCTGTACATCGCGCTGGCTGACATGGTGCGTGCCGGGACCAGGACCCGGTGCCGGGAGCAGGAGCCGTGCTGCGGGCCGGGCCGAACCGCTCACCGCTCCGTGCTCTCTGCCCTCAGTTCCCCGAGATGAACGAGGTGAGCCGGGAGGACGAGCAGAACGGCAGCGCGCTCATCGCCTTCGCCATCCAGAACGCGGGGCTGCTGACGGGCTTCACCATCATGGTGCTGCTCACCATGTACTCGGGGCAGATCCAGATCGGGTAGGGCCAGCCCGCGGCACAGCCCTGCGCCAGTTTTCCCTTTATTTTCGGGGGGAGGGGGTGGGGGATTTCTTTTTTTTCTTCCAACTTTTCCTGCGGCAAGCATCCGACGGTACCTGTGCAGGCGCTGGCGTCACGGAACACTACAGAAGAGGCATCGCTTTCAGAGCTATTCCACAGACCCCACGTTATTGCGAGGCTGGGGGCTGCCCCCTGTGCCCCAGGACCGAACTGAGCCCAGGATCTGCTCCCAGCACGGCGTCCCTTCTCTCCTCGCGTCTCTGGGAAGGACGGAGTTGGGACGCGGAGCTGCGCTGCTCCCCGTTGCTGTCGGAGCCGCGTGATGGGACACCGCGCTCTCCTGAGCCTGGGGGGGCACCGCGGGGTGCGGGGCTGGCGCTGGACGCGAGCTGCCCGCTCCTGCTGGGCCGTGATGGACGGACGCTCAGAGAAGGGGGATGGGATGCTCCGAGAAGGGGGACGGGATGCATGAGGAGTGGGCAGCTCCTCAGGGCTTCTCGGAGATCCTCGGAGCGGCCGCGGGACGAGGGTAGCGGTGCGGAGCAGAGGAGCTGACGGAGGCTTTGTGGGCACGGCTTGCGGCTCCAGCCTCTTCCTCACCATCCTCACAAAGCGGCCTGGAGCTGCTCCCGTTCTGGCTGGGGTGAGGAGGAGCAGGAGGAGGGTTGTTGTATTTAAGCACACTGCGGATGTCGGCGCACGGAGCACAGGAGGCTGAGCTGCACGGCGTGCAGCCCGAGCCACGCTGGGGTGCGGGATCCCTGCTGCTGTAAGCAAAGCAAACCCTCTGCTCTGGAAGCAAGGAGGGCAGAGTGCAGGGCAGGGCAGCGGCTCCAGCCCAGCCACGGGCGGCCACAGCCCTGACTGTGAGCACGCAGACATCTGGGAACAGACGCCTGTTTTTAAACGCTGCTGCTGAGGTGCAGAGGTTCCGGGTGGGGAGGTGGGGAGGGACGGAGGGGTGCCTCGGTGGGTTTTTTGTTTGTTTGTTTTCTAAAAGAAACAGAAAAAGGAAAGAGACTGTGAGCCTCTTCGGGTTGTGCACTGCCAGCCTTTGGGAGGAGCCAGAAGGGCACTGGAGGCACAGCGCAGCCCTGCCTCCGCGCTGGCACTGCCCACGTTCACCAGGTGAACAGAGCCGTTATCATATTGATAAGGTTGCCCACCCCAGCTTGAGGCTCCTCGCCCCCCTTCCTCCCCACACCTCACCCCACCCAGCGGCAGGGCTGTGCAGCAGGTGGGCCGACAGGAGCCCACCCAGCTCGCCCTGATGGGCGCGGGATGGGAATGCGGTGCCGGCGGCTTTGCGAGGTGCTTTGCACACAGCGGGGTGCTGAGCGCCTCCCTCCGCTCCCTGCCCGTGCCGTGGGCATTCGGCCACTGCGGGTCGGAGCCGAGGCTCTCCAAAACCTTCCGGCCACGTTGGAAGGAAGGGGGCCACAGCCGTTAACGCTTTCGCTCCCAGCTGCCCTGGGCAGCGGGCACAGCACCCTCCTGCAGCAGTGCTGCCCGCCGCGGCGCTGCCCAGTCGCTTCGGGGAAGAGCTGCGTGACGTGGCTTCGGATGAGCCGCCGGCTCATCCCGCGGGCAGCCAGCAGGCTTTGTCCTGCGTCCAGAAGGAGAAACAGCAGCAGGGCAGGAGCTGGAAGCCTTGGCAGCGCCCCTGGCCCACGTGGCACCTTCGCAGGGTGAGCTGTGGGTGGGAAGTCAGAGGCTCCGACGAAGCAGCCGGGGGGCAAAGCTCCGTCCTGCCCACGGCCCACCGACACAGCGTGGAAAAAATGATGCCTTCGAGGCACGGTGTCTGCCTGCCCTCCCAAGGAAGGGTTTGGGAAGCACTGCGCTGCTCCTGCTGGGGCAGAGGGCAGCGCCAGCTCTGCCAGGGCCGAGCGGGGCGGAGGAAGAGCCTCGGTGCTGCAGGCGAGCAGGGAAAACCTTGGGGCTGCGCGCTGGGGGCCGCAGTGCTGGGAGGTCCTGTGTCCCGCGGAGCTGAGAAGCGACCCTTCAGCGGGGGCTGCGAGTCCGCGCCCTCATTTCCTGCTGGATCCCACCTTTTGTTGGGCTGACCGTGAGGCGCCTGCAGCCCATCGATGGGAGGAAGGCGGCTCCTCGCAGAGGGCAGCTGGAAGGGATTCTCCTGGTTTCTTTTGGGGGGGGACCCCCCACAAACTGTTGGGAGGAGCTCCAGCCTTTGGGGCAGGGATGGGAAAAGGAGGGGAGGCGACTTGCGTTGACTTGGGTCTGTCCTGCCGTGTCTGCGCGCAGCGAGCGGCTCAGACCCCGACTCGGCATTTCATAACCCAGGTGCTGCCCAAAAGCAGGGGCACAACTCGATGCCATGCGCGGCTCCATCAATCACAGCTGTTCCTTAGTGCAGGGATGGCGGCGCTCCAGCGGCCCCCACTTCTCCCCCGGGACGGAGCTGAGGCCGGGCTGCGTCCCTCCCAGCGCCGCGCTGCCTTCAAGTCCAACAAACTCCTTTTCCTTTCCGTTCCTTTGGCCGCCTGCTCAGTGCCGCGTTCCCGTCCCCAGCCCCACATTCCTGTCCCCAGCCCCACATTCCTGTCCCCAGCCCCACGCCGCAGCCGAGCCCTCAGCTCCCCGGTGCAGAGAGGGAAAAGGAATAAAGGAAAAAGTGGCCGTTTTTTGCCCTTTTCGGGCCGCTTCCACAGCTGAGTCCTGTTTTTAGGAGCCCCGTTTTTCAGAGCCCCGTTTTTCAGAGCCCCGTTTTTCGGAGCCGCGTTTCAGCGCCAGCGGCCCTGAAATAAAACAAAACAAAGGGGAACGGCTGCAGCGAGGACGCGGCTCTGAGCCCGGCCCAGTGCTGTGTGTCTGTGTGTCCGTCTGTGTGTCTGTATCTGTCTGTGTGTGTGTCTGCCTGTCTGTCTCTCCGTGTCTGTCTGTGTGTCTGTGTGTCTGCCTGTGTCCGTCTGTGTGCCTGTGTCTGTCCGTCTGTCTGTCCGTCTGTCTGTCCGTGTGTCTGTCCTTCTCTGTGTCTGTGTGTGTCTGTGTCCATCTGTCCGTCGGGGGCCGCCTCTCCCCCCGCTTTGCGCCCCCCCCCCCTTTTTGCAGCTGCCCCCCGCGCCCCGTTTCCCCCACCCGTGCTGCCAGAAGGACGGTGGCGGGCGGCGGTTTTACTTTCAAGCCGTGCGCCGCTTTTCGCTGAGGGCCGGGTTCGGCGCGGGGCCTCCAGCGGGCCGCGCTCCGCTCCGGGCCGCGCGTCGCTTAGCAACGGCCCGAGCCCAGCCAAGATGGCGGCCGGAAGAGAGCGGGGCGGCGCCCACGTGACCTCGCGCGCAGGCGCGGAGCGGCGGGGCGGGGCGGCGCCTGCGCGGTAGGCGGAGGAGGAGGGGGGGAGGGGCGGGGAGCCGCCGCTCGAGGCGCCGCGCGGATCCCGAAGGCCGCTCCGCCGCCGGCAGCGCCCGCAGCCCCTCCTGACGCGGCGAGGGGAGCGGGGAGGCCGGCGGTAGCGCCGCCATCATGTCGGGCCGCGGGCACCACAAACTGCCGACCACGGAGCGCATCGTCAAGGGTGAGGGGCCGGGAGGGGAGGGGGGCAGGGCGCCCCCTGGCGGCCTGGGGGGCGGGGAGAAAACGGGGGAGGGGGCGTCAGGGGTTGAGGGGAGCAGCCCTGGGTTGGGGGCGGGCCGGGCTGGGGGGGCTCGCTTGGCTTTAGGGGGATTCTCGTGATTCTGTGGGGAAAGGCGCGGGGGGGGGGGGCCGGGGGGGCGGGGGGTGGGGGGGGGGGGGGGGCGGGGGGGGGGGGGTCCATATTAAAGGCACCTGGAGGGGTGGGGGCGGGTTTGAGGCCTATGGGCAGCCCTGGTGTTGGGGGGGTGCTGAGCGTTGGGGGAGGGGGTGACAGTGGGGGGGGGGGACATCCCTGCTTTGGGGGGGGCTGGGAGTGAATGGGCCCCCCGTGGGTTTGGGGGGAGCAGCGTGGCTGTGCTCAGGGCCCCCCAGTGGGAGGTGGGGGGCTGAGATCCCTCTGCTCCAACTCTATCGGAGGGGGGCTGCCCCCCCCCATCCAGCAGCTCCTGGTTGTGAGGAAGCTTTTAATGAGGAGAGGAATTCAGGTGCTGCCGAGGCTGGGCTCCCATCGTACGGCCCACAGGTGGGCACAGGTTGCCCCCCACCCCTCCACCCTGCAGGTCAGGGGGGTTCTTTCAGCCCGTCAGACGCGTGCTGTGTGTTAATTAAACGTGGTCCCTAACGAAGGCGGTGGCAGAGGGGTGGCATGGAGCCCCTCGGGGTGGGTGGCTGCTGCCGCCTTGGGGCTCTCTGCCTTCAGACCGTGGCTGGGAGGTTTGGGGGTGGGGTCCCCCCAGCTGTGAGCACCGCTGACGTCTTTTGGGGTTCTGAGCAAAGGAAAGCTGGGGCTCAGGGCCAGCTCTGCTCCGCTCGGTGCCTGCAGCCAAGGAGGCGCGTGGAGTTTTAGCCACGGCTGAGCCACGCACCTGCAGCAACGGCAGCCGCAATGAAGCCGGCAGAAGCAGCGCCGAAACTTCGGCCTCGCGCCCAACTTTTGGGACTCTGAGCCAGGGCTCCGCTTTCGGGGCGCCGAGAGCAGCACTGAGCTGACGGGGTCCCTTCGCGCCGCCCCCGGCTGTGCCCACCCCCCTTCTGCAGGTGGACGGGGGGCCGTGGGGCGGAGGGTGCTGTTGCGCTGCGGTGGTGCGGGCAGGGCTGCGGGCTGCAGGGCTGCTTCGTGCATGCGGCCGGGTGCAGCAGCACCTCGCCTGCGTGTGCATCGCGTTGGGGAGCAGCGGCAGGAGGAGCTCCGTGGTGCAGCGAGGGCAGGGGGCAGCGGGACGTGCGAGGAGACGCACGGGGCTCTGCGTTGCTTTGGGTGCAGCCGCGGAGCTGACCTTCCCTGGGGGTTTGTGGCTGTGTGGGGCGCAGGGAGCAGCAGTGCAGCTCACAGTGACGGCCGTAGGGCTGCGATCGCTGCGTCCTGCTTGGTGCTGGCACTTTGGTGCTGATGGGGGGGTGCTGCCAGTGCTGGGTGCTGCAGGGGGACAGGTGGGTGCCACCGGCGCTGAGGTGCAGAGCGGGGCTGGAGAAAGGCAGCAGTGCCACAGGGCAGCGAAGTGCCTGCATGGGGCTGGGAGGTTTGGGTTTGCCAGCCCTGGGAGCTGCAGCCACGGGTGCTCGGGAGCAGCGTGGGGCTGCGGGACGGGCGCTCAGCCCGTGGGCTCAGGCAGTGCTTCGTCCAGAAAGGAATCAGGAACCCAGCGCAGCGCTTCCTCTGTCTCCCGGTGGCCAAGTGCAGCCCTGCAGCCCCGTTGTTCCCTCTGAGAGCAGCGCAGAGCAGCGCGGAGCCGCTCAGCCCCGCTGTGTCCAGCCGTGCCCTGCAGCTCCGCAGCGCTGGGGGAAGTAGGGCAGGGTGCTGGCTTAAAATAGCCCTGAGCAGCGAGCTGGAGAAGCTATTTAGGTAAATCCCGGGGTCCCTGTGGGGGCAGAGCTGCCCGCTAATCTAAAGATATTCCCTGGGGATCTGAATTGGGATCCTTCCACGCTCCAGGTGTTCCCTGTTGGGGCTGCAGGCACTGCGAGGCGTTGGGCGCCGTGCAGCCTGCGGTTGGGGCGCTGCCCCGCTAATGAGCAATTAGCAGAGCCCTATCAGCGTGCTGCGCCGGGACGGCAGGTGGTGGAGCTCAGGCTTCCCCCCCACCCCTTCGGTGAGCTGACTTCTGTGAGAGGCTGCGGCTCGGGGAGCGGGCAGGGTTGGCCCTGCGGAGTGCAGCTGTCCCACCGCGGGGTGCTCTGCGTGCTGCTCAGACCTGCAATTAGCGCAGCGAGTGCAATTAGGGGCACCGAAGGCGCTGGCAGTGAGCGGTGCGGGAGGTGCCCTTCTGCTCCCAGCGATGGGGCGGGCAGCTGCACGCCGTCCCTCTGCCCCCGGCTCTGTTCCTCCTGCGCCCTCGAACTGCCCTGCCCAGCATCCAGGCGTGGTGATGGGGCACCACGTCCCGGTGCCTGCAGGTGATGCACCGGAGGGCCGCGTCTGCCCAGAGCACCAAAAAGGGCCCTTTTGTCCCCAAAGCCGCCCGCGAGCTGCAGGCTGCTTCGGCTCTGCGTCCGTGTGGGTGCAGCGGGGCTGCGTGGGCTGTGAGCGCAGCGCAGCGCCGCGCTGCCATCGCGCTGTGCAGGGTGAGCACCTTCCAGCAGCCGTCCCAGCCCTCGGAGCTCCTTTTTCAGTCATGAATGCAGCCGTGCTGCTCGCTGCAGGCATCGCGGCGGCCGTGCGGTGCGTAAACAAGCCGCGCTCCCCATGCAGGGGTTCGCACAGCACTGGGGGCAGCTCCTGGAGCGGCGAACCCAACGCACGTGGGTGCTGCACTGGGGCCCTTTTGCAGCGGAGCTGTGCTGCCCCCTTCCTCACCACGTGCTCCTTTGGGCACGGCCGACCCTTGAATCCGTGGCGCCGCTCCGGAGCGGCAGCCTGCAGGTCGGTTTGGTGCAAAGTGCTGTGGCTGCCGTGCGGGTGGGAGCGGGGCTGCAGGGCTGCCTTGGGGCCCTTTTGCATCCCTGCAGGGAGTGCTGTGCTGCTGCACGGCTGCCTGCGTCGCCCCATGCGGAGATGGGCACCTTGCGGAGGCGCACGCAGCGGACTTTGTGTCAGCTCCTTGTGCCCTGCAGCCTAAAGCCCTTAGCACGAGTTCTGGCTAACGGGATTACTCACATTGACAGCACTAATGAGGGCGCTAATGACTTAAGCTGTGCCCTGGCCCTGGGGAGGGGCGGGCAGGGGGGCTGGGCGCGCTCCCTGTGCAGCCGGGGGTCCCTGCCCTGCCCTGGCGATGCTCTCTGGCTCCCTTTGCTCCCACCGGCGCTCAGGTGCCGCCCCCACCCCCGTTCCTTCCCTGTCCCACCGCTGCACAGCCCCCAATGTGCACAGAGTGCAGTGAGGGCTGCAGCTCTCGCGCTGGGGTCTGTGGGTGGAAAGCTGCTCGGGGGCACTCGGAGGGGGTGGGCTGGTGGTGACCTCGCCGGGCTCCGGGCTGCCTTTAGCAGGGGATGTTCCAGCTTTGGTGCAGTGCCTCCCCTCGCTGGGCGCAGGGCAGGGATGCAGCAGGAGCTCACAGTTCGCGCTCCCCGTGGCTGCGGGTGCGCTGGGGGTCCCTGGGCCATCGGCTGTGATCTCAGCGCAGTGCCCAGCACCGGGGCTGCTCAGCCTCCCCCCATCCCCGAGGCAGCGACGAGCACAGACGGAGCTCCCACCAAACGCAGCCTTCTGTTCCCTGCGCTTCCATTCCGCTCGAGGTCCCGGCCCTGCATGCAGCGCATCGCAGCGCAGCGCAGCCCTGCTGACACACACATTTCCCCCCCCCAGCCGTGCCGTTCCCCCCCACGCAGCGGCTGACGCTGAAGGAGGTGTTTGAGGATGGCAAACCGCGCCTGGACGTCCTCAAGAGCCACCTGGTGAAGGAGGGCCGCCTGGAGGAGGACGCGGCCCTGAAGATCATCAACGACGGCGCGGCCATCCTGCGGCACGAGAAGACCATGATTGAGGTGGAGGCTCCCATCACAGGTCAGAGCCCAGGCGGAGCCGCGGGGGTCCCACGGGCGGGGGCTCCCCTGAGCCGCTGCGGTTGTGCCGTGTCGTCCCTGCGGGGCGCGGGGTGCCTCCCTGCGCTGCCACGGCCGCTGTCTGAGCGCTGACCCCGTCCCTCTTTTGTGCCCTCCTTCCTCCCCAGTGTGCGGGGACATCCACGGGCAGTTCTTCGACCTGATGAAGCTGTTTGAGGTGGGAGGATCGCCCAACAACACCCGCTACCTCTTCCTGGGGGACTACGTGGACAGGGGCTACTTCAGTATAGAGGTGAGCGTGGGGCTGAGCCTGCGGCTGGCGGACGTTGCGCACGCAGCACACGCCGTGTCCCTCAGGCTGCACTGCATGCAGCCCCCCCCCCCAGCTGCATTTCGCACTGATATCCCTCAGGTTGCATTGCATGCAGCCCCCCCCCGAGGCTGCATTTCACACTGATATCCCTCAGGTTGCACTGCATGCAGCCACTCCCCGAGGCTGCATTTCACACTGACCTCCTGTAGGTTGCATGCCGTGCAGACCCCCCTCAGGCTGCTGTCACACTGACCTCCCTTAGGTCGCGTTTAATGCAGACCTCCCTTAAGCTGCATCTCATGCAGAACCCCCT
>JAPSGF010000075.1:50561-105467 GCA_035772895.1 Perdix hodgsoniae
AGAGTCACCTAAGATCTCAATGTTAGACAGCAGGATCCTGTCTGCCTCCCCGTACAGTTTGCCCAAATCCTCCTGGATTCCCCTCTGGCCCATCTAACGGAGGAAGCACTGGTTTTACTCCCTTTTTCAGGAAACCAAAACGCTCCCCTTGCAGAAGAGTCCCCCTGCACACCTGGGCTGGCCGTACGGATGCACACAGCAGTGCCTCTTTGCACTACTGCAATTTCTCAAAGCACAGGCTGTAATTTCCCCACGCCTTCCCCTGTGGTGCTGGTGGGATGAGTTGTCCCTGGGCTCTGGGTGCAGCCTGTCAGGCACTCTGCAGCCACTGCTGTATTTTTATTCATTAAGGGAGTGAGCGGCGGAAACTGCCAAATGTCTCCCATGGTATCAGCGCACTCTTTTTAAGGTGATATGGGTCTGATCTCGTCAAAATTAATGGCTTATGGTTATTCATGCTATTATTCTTAATGGGGCCAAGCATATACTGTACCCAGAAAGAGGCAGCGCTTGACTTGTCAAAGATTTATGGCACATCATGACCTGGCTGGGATGACTGTAACATATAAAAACTTCATTGCTTATAACGATGCTGTGCTCAGAATAAAAAGGAATGGGGAAGGGAAGATACTGCAGGCATCCATGGATCCTGGTGTTTTCTCAAGTTGGTGGTCTTAGAGGACCTTGGTTCCCTGGAGGTACAGGATGCAGCCAGAAGGGGTCTGCTAGGAGGTGGGCTTCAGGCTTTATGGCAACAGCCAGCCTTTTAGCTTGCATTTGCAAAGCAAATATTATTCTCATGTAAGTTATGATGCTGATCTGGCTTTCAAAGCAATATAGAGCTCTTTACAGAACCACTGAGATCTCTACAGCCCCCTGAAAGGAAGGTCAGGTTGGATGTCAGGGAAAACTTCTCCATCAGAGTGGTTGGGCACTGGAACAGGCTGCACAAAGGGTGTTGGAGTCACCATTTCTGGAGGTGTTTGAGGAATGTGGCACTGAGGGATGTGGTCAGTGGGCATGGTGGGGATGGGTTGGGGTCGGGGAGCTCTTTTGCAACCTTCTTGATTCTGTGATGCTGTGACAAAGGATCAGACTCTTAGAGCCACTGGTGAAGATGTGCCTGCACCATGGGAGACAGCAGGAGCTCAGGGATGTAATGGGATATCGAGTGAAGACAGCAGAGTTCAGGACATCACAGCATTATTTCACTGGTGTGAAATAATGAAATTCAGCCGAGCAGGGGAACCCCATCCTAATTAAAACTCAGATGCTGCAAACATTTGAGCACAGCCTAAACGATCATGGAGACACTCAGTGAAACCACCAGGACTTCGGAGGACACAGACTGAAAACTGCCTTAATTAAATAAAAAGAAAGGAAAAAAAAGCACAGAGATCTGTAAACATTGTGGGGCTCCTGAATGCTAATTCCTGAGTGCAGAAAAAACCATTCTCCCATGTGTTTATTAAAAACATATGTCTCTGCCCATTAGGCTGCAGAGAAAATGCTTGTTTGTTCTTTTGCTAGAAAGAAGCGTTCCTCTGGTTGCAAATAAATATTTCTGTAACAGAGGGAAACCTCCTAGGAAACAGTCTCCTCTGGAAGAAGGTTTGTGTTTCTTCTTTGCTCTAGGTGCATGATGTCTTATTTTTAATCAATGCGTTCGTTATGATTAGCCTGACAAATAAAGCATCCCTAACTCATAACAAGAACTGGGAAGAAATAGGAAAAGGGCAGCTTGGAACAACAGATCCAAGGCTGTAAAATGGGGAAAAAAAATAATTAAAGAAATATAGAAATTTTGCCTAGTTTTGATGTCTTAAACACTCAGGTCCCCTGGTTCATTATGAGAAAACTGTCTCTACAACTGAAAGACTGAAAGGCCTTGATCAAAGCGTTAATATTTCTGCATCAGAGCAGGGGAGAGATTTAAATTGCCATTAAACCCTAAGGTGAGCCTAACCTGCCCAATTATAGGGCTAACACCCCATGGCTCTGGACTCTGTGAAGTGTGTGTGCGTTTTAATGGGGATTTCATGCTGGATTGGCAGTTCTGGAGCCTTGACTTTCCCATGGGCCAAAGAGGAGGTGGAATGAGGGCAGCTGAGTTAAATCCTGCACCACATCAGTGCTTTGATGGACTGCTGGCAGCGCTCCCAGCACGTGCTGGGACAACCTGAGGTAAGCACATCAGTGTGGAACCTTGTTCACCAATGCTGCAACGTCCACGCGCGTCTCGTTTCATTTGTCACGTTCCAAATCTATCGATTTCAGTGCAAATCTCTTGGATCTGCTTTCCTCCCAGCGAGCAGAAGCAGTTGCAAAGGGCCCATTTTGCAGTTGGGTGCAATGACCAGGGTCTGCTCCCACCCAAGGGCTTGGGATCACACAGGGCTCCTTCAGGAGGAAATCACAAGAGAAGCAATCAGTGGAGTCAACGCTCGCAGTCACAAGAATGCAAGATGAAATTATTTAGTTACATACACTATTAGCAGCAGTTTATAAGCAAATCATTTTGCCCATTCATGCCTCAGGCACCCCATGTGCAACGTTCCTTCTGAAAGCTCTTGAGAACCACCGATATAAATGGGTACTTATCATTGATTAGCGGGCTCTTTATCTCAGATCCAACATTGCTGTAGTGTTAACGGAAGACGCAGTGTTTCACATCAGTGGTGCAAGACTCCAGAAGACTTTCAAAAGAAAACACTGAGCAGTATGGCAGTGTTCTGTGAATCACAGGCTGTGCCAGGAGTTAGCGTGTGTCTTGTGTGTGCCTGCTGCGTGAAACACGAGCCAGAAAAACAGAGAAGATATTTAAAATTACAGGAGAGTGTAAGTCATATAGATGGGACAAAGGATCAGAGGATGAAATCATCCTGGGGTATAAGGAATTGTTTTAAAGCTCCGTGTGCCCAAAATCAGATTAATCAGGCTGTCCTCAAGGGGCAATGTCTGAGCCCAACTTCTGGTATCAATCAATAGAGACTTTTGATATACCACCAAATTTTCCATGATCACCACCAAACTGACAGACGGACTACACTGTATTAGTTGTGTTTACCCATCTGCTATGGCTGCTCCAATTTTCATGGCACCAGAGGGTTCCTGATGTGTGCCCATACATGTTGTACATCTGGAGGAGACCAGGTACCTACCAGCGACTCTTGACATTTCTCCTGCCAAACTCTTTTCCTTCCTGTCTTGCTTATAAATGACTTGGTTTTGAATGCAGTTATTTGAAGTGTGTTTCAATTAACTGAGATCTGGGGGATTCTTCTTCTTCAAGCTAATCAGAGATCACTGTGAGGGACCAGAACACCTCAAAGCATCCCAGAGAAAGGATGGCTACGCATAAGGTTTTACCAGCATGCCCCATGCCTTCAAACAAGGGTGCAAACCAATAAAAATCACAGCTCAAAACACAGGTATCTTTGTGCTCTGCCTCAGGTTTGGTGCTGGGGGACCTTGCTGATTGTAGCAGGGAGTTGGAATGAGGACCCTGGGAAAATTTACTGATGGCAATAAAATAGCATGCTGTCTTGGAACCGATGCACACAGCACAGCTCCTGGCTCGTGCCTTTTTCTACTTGTAGGTTTTTCCAGAAAGAAAGGAGCCCTAAGTCTCATGCAAACTGTTCCCACCGCGTGGACAAGCAGGGAAGATTTCAACAAATCACTGGAAATTGCAGGGGTTCGTGTGCCATCTGCATCCCTGAAAATGCAACAACCAACACTGACAAATGAGTTTGTCATCTCATCTGCTCCAAATGGAGAGGAAATTAATGCCAACAGCTTCTGCCGTGCAAAGGCTGCCCAGCCCAGCCACCAGCAAGCCGAATTTGGAGCCAGCTATCCCAACACCATGGGTTTTGGGCGGACAGTGGGTGCCAACCTATTGCATGTTTTAAGACCGCACAGCACAGCCAGTATCCAAAGCTGTTGTCCTGAAACACAATCCTGGCTCGTACCAACAATGGCAAACCAGTGAGGGAACAGACAGAAGCACACAGAACTGTGCAGGCAGCGCCCATGCTACCTGAATAAAAAAGAGGTGGCCAGTGCTGAAAGAGCACGAATGACTGCTTTTGAGAAATAAAGGGTAAATATCTTGCCAGTGTTCTGCAGTATAAGCAGTTACTTGTGTACACTGCAGTCGCAGAATTGCAGTATGGTAATGAACTAATGAAAGGTATCCGCAGTCATAGAATTGCCTGAATTGGAAGGGGCCCTTCATGGCCATCTGGTCCAACTCCCTGCAGTGAACAGGGATACCCACAGCTCCATCAGGTGCTCAGAGCCCTGTCCTCAGAGCCTGACCTTGAATGTCTCCAAGGATGAAGCACCCACCACCTCTCTGAGCAAACTCTTCCACTGCTTCACCACCGTTATTGCCAAGAACTTCTTCCTTACCTCCAATCTAAATCTCCCCTCCTTTACTTTGAAACCATTTCCCCTTCTCCTGTCACAGCACACCCCGCTGAAGCGTCTGTCCCTTTCTTGCTTACAGCCTCCATTAACCACTGCTCTCTGGACATGATCTTATAATCAGCTCCTCACCCCCTGAAAAGTCCACCTGTAAATCCAAATCTTTCTAATTTGGAGGGAAGGACATTACGGGGGACAGTGATAAAAGGCCGTATTAAAATCCAGATCAGTGACATCAGTGACTCAGTGACTTTTCAGATACCATTGAGAGTGGCTTGGCAACAATGCTGGCCAATTCCCCCAGGACACTGGGATGCATCTCATCAGGACCCTCAGACATACAGACATTACAATCCCTTACAGCTCCGTACAGCTGTCCGGTCACTGCTATGTAAAGAGAGGATGTAGGAATGTATTTTCACAGCCATGGTCATAAAAAGTACAACTACTCCCACCCTGTAACCGCTCAGCTGTGATCTAATGGAACCGAAGGTTGGGATGTAGGCGTTTCAAACCTCAGTAAATCACTCAGCAGCGCGCAGGGCAATCTCCTGAACCACTCCTGGATGAATTCAACCCAACGCAGTGAGTCCTACTCAGATTTTTTACTCGAGACAACAATTCCTCCCCAGATTCCTACACCAGCACTCATTCTCCTCTGACCTCTTCAGCCAGGTTTGATGTAATCCCATTCTCTTAACCGTGCTACAACTCAGTGCTTGTTCTGCAGAAGAGCAGTCCCACTGATTTCCTTCTCTTACCCTGTTCATCTTGTTTATTTTGGACTGTATCTGCTGAGAAAAGGCCTTAAATGTGCATGTGGGCCCTGGTACACACAGCCCTGGTACAGTGGATAGAGCAGTGTGAAAGCTTCCTGAGATAAATACTGCTATCAGTATATCACTGCCATCCCCTCGCTCTCTCAGGTGTTGTTAAAAAATGAAAGGTTCGTTGTAGAAGCCCTTATTCTTTGCAAGGAAGGTTGTAAACTTTTTCTCTGATCTCATGTCGTTTTATTCTGTAATTTGCATTTTGGGAAGGAAAAAGAAACCTTTCCGTAAGACTCCAGTGTATAAATCTCAGTTTATTGTTTTCTATCAGGGCAAAATGTTAGTCCTTTGCCAGGTGTCTTAAATTAATAGGCTACAGGTTTAAAGAAAGGAGAAAAATGCCAAAAATGTTCCCACATTCGTTCCAGCCTTGAAAAACACTGATTTAATTAATCTTCCTTCATCAGCAGTAGAAAGCATGGGTCTAATTGCAAGCTCAGAAGCACCAGTTGTCCAAGTGATTGGATGGTAGTTAGAGATGAAAGAGAGTAAAACAAGGCATTGATGAATGCAGGTTTATTAGGAGCTCTGTCTCATTGACTTGTCTCGTGAAGCAGTTGGAAATCGGCTACAAAGTAATAAAAGAAAATTAAAACACATAAAACTTTGTTAAAGTAACGTGGAAAGGCCCCCATTAAACCAAGGGGAAAAAAAAAAAAAAAAGCAAGGAGCTAGGAAGTGAGAAGTAAAACACATCGTAAAGACTTAGTGTCCAATCCAAAGCCCATTGAAATCAATGGCACGGTGATATACGGAGTGGAAGCATATTACTCAGCCATTAGAGGGCTATTTGGGTTACACAGAGCCATGGAGCACGTGCACTTATTGCTACAGAACAAGGCCACCTTGGGTAGAAACATCTCCCTGTAGGCATATGAGTAGGTGTATGCAACAGTACACATACGTAAGATGGCAGAGCACATATAGAAGATGGTAGAGCCCATATAGAAGATGGTAGAGCACATACAGAAGATGGTAGAGCCCATATGGAAGATGGCAGAGCCCATATGGAAGATGGTAGAGCACATATGGAAGATGGCAGAGACCATACGGAAGATGGCAGAGCCCACATAGAAGATGGTAGAGCCCATATAGAAGATGATAGAGCCCATATGGAAGATGGCAGAGCCGAAATAGAAAATGGTAGAGCACATATGAAAGATGACAGAGCCTATATGGAAAGCAGATTACCAGCATCATGGTGGCTGGGGGAGAAAATGTTTGTGAAGAACTAGAAAGTCCCAACGATTTCTGACTTGACTTTTTTTCACTCTGGTTTTATTGAACTACCGAAGCCTGGAGATGTGAGACCAAGATCAGGCTTGTCTTTATTCTCATGTTTGGTCCTATTCTTTCCTACCTGGCTGCCTGTTTGTACATTCTGGCTTTGTCTCTCTCAGTGCAGTTTGTCACAGCAAAAACCTGCCAGGTCTCCTGGGTGTTTATGCAGTACCTAAAAAGTCTACAATTTTGGTAATATGCAGCTGGCATAAATGGAGATAATACAGGGGGAGGAGAGAGAAGACAAGGTAGTGCTGGAAATTAGTGTGCTTGCATAAGTCAATAATCACAGGGGTCTCCCAGGTGGCAGCCATCCTAGCTTCTAAATTTAATAGATTAGATGGAAAATAATGCCTCCCCCAACACTTCCCCTTAGGGGACTGATACTTCTCAGGGAAGCGTTTCCAGTAATTAGCACCTGTGTCTTACAGAAATCAGAGCCTGCCATGGCTCCTGAGCAGGGCAGTGGAAAGCTCTGCCACATTTGCATTTCTTTCTATCAGAAATGTGCTGCAGAGTTTGCAGTCAGCTCTGGGAGGACTGGTAGCAGCGCCCTGGGGCTCAGCCCCATGCAGGGCTCTGTGAGCAAAAGCAGAATAATCCAATTGTTGGCACGCAAAGGAAGCTTGAGATTATCCCAGATCAAACCTGAGGATGCAGATCAGTGGCAAAGTATGTTGTATTTCAGCAAAGGTTCACTTCAGTCCCACAGTTTCCTTTCAAAACATCAGGACTGCCCTCGAGGCAAACTCTGCCTTCCCCCTGCCTGCCTCTAGTGCTGTTAGCCATGGGTTTTCCAGTCTCTAGCTGTAGACAGTGGACTGGGGAATGAAAAGGGCTTTCGAGAGAACTGAATGCCACTGGGAGGTGCCTTTAGCTGTAATGACCAATGAAATATCTCTTATGGAGAGGAGCAGAGCAATGCTGCCCACTCACAATGTTCCAAATTCATATTTAGGTTCACATGAAGTACATGAAGTGCAATTGAAGATACATTCTGTAATCCAGAGCCACACTGTGGTCACACACAGAGCCTTTTTCAGGAAACAAAAGGAGCACAGCGCTGCTGGTGAGCCCTGATGCCTCTCTTGTACCTACTGGATTGGCTTTGGTAGGTAGGAGAAAGAATAATTGATGAGCAGGGAGACTGGAGGGACTGCCTGCTTCTAAATTAGGAGATAGCATGCTGATAATCAGGAAACGGAATTTGAATAATAACCATTTTCCCCCTTCAACGGCTCGTTTTGCTGTTTTCACTTGCAAATCCTCAGCACCGTGCTCTGCAGGGACAGAGATCTCTGACTTTCCTGGGAGAGCAGCGCTGATGCTGAGGCAGAGCAACATCTCAGCGGTGTGGGGTGGGTGTGAACTCACCCCAAAAGGTTGGGATGGCAATTAGGAATGGGGCAACACAGATAAACTCCTTGCATGACTGGCCCAACCCATGCAGCTGCCCTGGTGGACGCCCAACTTCCTCTTGTAGACCCTCTTGGTGCTGTCTTGCAGCGATGGATGGATAAATACTGTAGTAAATACGACACAACATGTTGGTTTTCTTTTTTTTTACCTCTCTCAAGCAAATGTGACTATAAAGAGATCTGGTAAAGTATGATAATCAATACACTATTTGAATGTGCAGAAAGGAGATTGATTTTTAATGAGGCACTTAGTTTTCTGAACGAATCCCATCTTCCTCCAGCATTTTGATTACAGCCACTTCTCTGGTCCTAAAACTTCTCCTGTTTCAAGAATTACTTAAAAATAGTCTTTGTGTATGGAAAGTGATTGATTCCTTTATTTTATTTTGCAAACCCAATTTTGCTTGCTCTGTGTAGACGATGATACAATTATTTATTTTGCTGCTTTGTCACTTCATTGCTTCACAGGAAGGAAAAAAAAAAAAGATTGGAATTATTTTGTGCTAGTGATTAAAACTACAATAAAAACCTTTTGTGGCAGGAATATAAAGCATCAGCACATCGTGGCTGCAATAGCCTTAAATCTACAACTTCCACCTCGAATTTGTTCACGTGTCTGTGTCTGTGTTAAGCCATGAGCGAGGATGAGCTTGGCCAACGTGTGGGCTTCGCCTTCACACTGTCCCAACTGCTCCTTGCAAATCCAAACCCACCAAACCTCTCACTGTGGGGCTTACCAGGGCTGGAGACCGATGGAGGTCAACGTCTCGTGGGTGGTGGTAGGCAGACACACACGTGGAGACAGCTCCATTGCAAGAGCTGTTTTGCCAAAGGGGATGCTCGTCACAAGCTGAAGTTGAAAAGGAAACTCTATGATGGCGACGAGGCTGTGGTTTAGAGTCCAAGAAACCTTTGGTCTTGAGTGCTGCAAAATATGGGGAAAATATTTTTGAATCACAGAAGGGTTCATTGTCATTGGAATGGACCTTCCAACCCAAACTGCTCCGTGAGTCTATAACAATCCGTCTTTTAGGGCTTATCTCCACTTGGCAAAGCAATATATGGCCATGGCAAACAGCACTGCATTTATGTCAACCCCAAACTGGAGTTAAGCACTGGGCAGGAGCCAGCTTTGCCATTTGGTACCAACTCCACGCGCTGGCATTTGTAAAGCAAAGACCAATTTCACTGCCAGCATCAGAAAGGTTGTGTTGGGGAGCATCCCTCCTATTAGGGTGCAACATCTGTGGTTGTCTTAGGTGACATGGATATGAATCAAGCCCCAGGTCTCTTGTTATCCAAGGGAAATAGAAGGCATTCACCCACCGTGCTCTAATGAGGCAGAACTCATTGCCTAACGCTGTTCCTTTGACTTCAGCCGAAGCAGGATTGTGACCTAAAAGCAAGAGGTGACATTTATTTTTAAACCCACCTATTTCTAACTGCTGAGTGCTTCAAAAATAATAAAACCTGACTGGAATATCTGCACTGAAGATATAATCCAGCAGCAGTGTGGCTTCTTATCCCATCAAGTCGCGATTGAAAAAATGGGGCAGATAATGTGAGCTTTTGTCATTTATATCTGAGAAGACTTCAGGAAGCAAAGACTTTCATGTGAATCATGTAAAAGAATTTGCTGCAAAACTCTGTAACTGGGTGAGAATAAAAAAATTTCTCAACTCAAGAAAGGGCATCATGTTAAACAGATGTTACAATATCGCCTGGCAGGTCTAAAAGCCTCATGAGCTCTAATTCTAAGTTTGCTAAACCTTACAAAGTTTTACCTGTATTTGTATCCAAGTGTTCAGGGTTTTTCTTTTCTTTTTTTTTTTTCTTTTTCTTTCCTTTTTGAATACAATCTCTGTTGGAAAATCCTAGTTATCGAGATTGCAAAGTCAATGATTTAAAAATACTTGTAGAGAAGAAACACGGCAGCTTTCCTGCATTCAGATCACCCTCCTGCAAGCAAAACTATGTATTCAAACCCAGCCACGTGACAGAAAAAAAAAAGAAAAAAAGATGGGATTCGGAGAGATTGGCTGGAAAGTGAGATCCTTACGGTTGGAAATACAAGAGATGTTGGATCTAAAATAGCATCACGCTGTTTGCATAACGTTCTCATGACAACATCAGCTCCTATGGCATATCCAGCATTCATTGCTCCTGCCATGAAGCTTTAAAACACCAGATGTCAACCGTAAATGTTCGGTTTCTCTTCTGGTAACTGGGGCAAATGGAAAAGATGCGCCACCAATCTCCTCTCTGGAGCTGGGAGCAAACTTCCCCTCCTGCAGCAAGCGTTAAAGCATGCTCTGAACTTCCTGATTAGTATTATCCCTGATTAGCCTGCAGATAGTCCTCTGATTAAAGTGCTCTTGGCTATTTTGGAGCTTCACATAAATATACATGAATTTAAGAGAGGAGAAAAGAGTAAACAGACAACAAAGCCGAGGCTGGTAGGTCCTGCCCTGGGACATGGGGACAGCTGGGTGCTGTGGTGACACAGAGATGTAGCACTGCAGAACGGAGGCTTAATGTTCATGTTTCCAACCCAGGATGAATGCATTCACAGAATCACACAGAATCACAGAATGACCCGGGTTGGAAGGGACCTCAGGGATCATGTAGTTCCAACCCCCCTGCCTAGCAGGGCCACCAAACATACACCTTTACTAGATCAGGTTGCCCAGAGCCCTGTCCAACCTGGTCTTGAACACCTCCAAGGACGGGGCATCCACAACCTCCCTGGGCAGCCTATTCCAGGACCTAACCACTCTCCTAGTAAAGAACTTCCCCCTAACATCCAACCATTCTACCAAAAGCAAAGTTCCTGTGGTTTCTACTGAAGTCCATCCTAACATCCCCTAAATCAAAGATGTTTGTGGTTCTTGGGTATGGGAGGAGAAGATAAGTGTGGCCTGGGGTACCACAACTACAAACCAGAAAGAAATATGGAGGAAGATTTATCCCAGACTGGCTGAGCTTCCCAGTGGCTGAAGCCAAGAGATGAGACCCATGCCATCATCTCTGCTCATTCTTTCTTCTCTCTCCCACCCTTCAAAGCCTTTATTACCAAGATCAGGCAAAAAGGAAACGGAAAGCAAAACCATCTGTCACTTCCAAATACAATGAAAAATCAATAAGGTTGTAATCACATTAAATCCATAACATTCACACTTCTCTGCTCCGTTCCCGAATCTCATTACTGCTCCAGCAGAAGCAGATGTTCCTGTCACGTATCCCGCACTGCTGGGTAAGCTGCAGCCCACCTTGCTGCTGCTGCTGCTCTTTTGATCTGAAAGCAGAAAAAGAAGCAAGTACTCTTAGCCAAACAACGCTGCCTTTCCTCTTTTGGCAGCTTATTAGCAGAGGCTGTGGGCACAAACCTCCTTCCCCTCCTCTCCAACACCTGCAGAGCTGTTACCAATTGTTTTCTCCCGAGGCTTTTCATCCCGAATCCCCATCTCTCACGGTGACCTTTATTCTCACCAGGTTTTTATTTTTATCTCTGTTCTCCCTCTGAGGCTTTGCTAAAGATGAAGGAGAACTTGTTCTGCCATAATAGCGAGCAGCTGGGCTTTCAACCCCTGAACTGTGCAACGATATCAGAAGCAGAATGGACAGAAATGAGGCAGCTGCCCCCATGTTCCTGCAACGCACACATAGAGAAGAACACGTGTCTTCAGAAGAAGACGTGAGCTCTCTTTGGTTGCTCGGTAATAGAGTTTCTTCTTTCATTCACAGAGTAGATGTTCATGCCACAATAGTGGAAGACGACTACTACCAGTGTAATTGATTGTCACTGAGCTGTAAAAAGAGGTGCTCCATGCATCCGAATGTCGGCGTGCCACACTGACAATGCCAAGCGATGCGCAATTAAGGCTTCAATGGAAAGTTCCCAGTAGTTTCCTCACCACCACTGAAGCTGCCTCATTTTTTTACTGCTTGTCTGTATTTAATAAACGGTCAAGTTTGGGATTGAGGGAAAAGAATGCCAACGTTCACCTTTTCCAGCCCAGCTTGGTTGTTCCATGCACAGTCAGAAAGTAAGAAAACCCCCACAGTGTCCCTCAGGGAAGTTGCCACTTCACATTCCTACAGCAGAATGTGACACAGTGTGCTGAAATTACTATCTGGCCAGAGATACGGATGCACGGCCATTTAGTGACCAGAAGCACTATCATGGTAACAAGAGATAAGGAAGTTCCTGTTTTCACTGTGATCAGCACGCACTACAGCCTCCAGGTCAGCACCTTTGCAGCCCTCCTGAAAGGGCAGTGATCTGCAGTTTGCAAATGGGGAGACTAGCCAGTGATCCAGACCATGCCATCAAGGGGTGCCAAGGGCGATCAAGGTGTGCTCAAGGCTCCATGCCTCCCGTGTCCCAGCTCAGCATTAACAGCTTGCTGAGTCTTTGCTCTGACTCCATCAATTCAATGGCCACTTAATAATGTCCTATTTTTGTAATGCGGATACATGTCTACTGGGAACTGGACTGAGACCAAATCCTCTTATGCAGGCCCTGAACATCCATCAACTTTTTACAGCTGGTCGTCATTTCTTGCCGAGGTGTGACTCACTCTTACTATCTATAAACCCAAGTAGCATTCTACAATTAAGATTAATTGCAATTCAGATGGGTGACCACAATACTGAAATCTGCCCACTTCGAGTCTGGTTGAAAAATACACATGCCAGGCTCCTGTGTTTTTTAAAAATAAAAATTGATGCTTTGCACACTTAATTGTTACTGAAACCAACTGGAACTACAGCCTCTATCTGAGATGACCGTGTCCATTGGTCTGTCATAGAATCACAGAATCACAGAATGGCCAAGGGTTGGAAGGGACCTCAAGGATCATGAATCCCCAACCCCCCGGCCACAGGCAGGGCTACCAACCTCCTCATTTAATGCTAGACCAGGTTGCCCATCCAACCTGGCCTTGAACACCTCCAGGGATGGACAGGGCATCCACAGCCTCTCTGGCAGCTGTTCCAGCACCTCACCACTCTCTGCAAAGAACTCCCCCCTGACATCCAACCTCAATCTGCCCTCCCTCAACTTCAAACCATTTCCCCTTGTCCTGCTGTTATCAACCCTTTCCAAGAGTTGACTCCCCTCCTGTCTGTAGGCTCCCTTTAGGTCCTGCAGGCTGCAATGATTCACCCCCAGCCTTCTTTTCTCCAGGCTGAACAAGCCCAGATCCCTCAGTCTGTCTTTGTAGTGGAGGAGCTGCAGCCCCCTGATCATCTTCCTTGGTCTCCTCTGGACCGTCTCCAACAGCTCCCTGTCTTTCTCGTACTGGGGGCTCCAGCCCTGGATGCAGTGCTGCAGATGGGGCCACTGGAAAAACATCCATGGAAAGCTGGTGTGTGCAGGAAGGAACAATAGGAAAGCCAGGAACCGCTCTAATTTCTGCTCTTTCACTTCATGCATCTGATGCACTTCGTCACACTACACAGGACATCACTCCTCAGCACCTTAAGATTAATGAGCAACAGGAAAGGGCTCCCAGTTCCAACATGTTGTGCTATAGATCACTGTGTTCAGTCCCTCCATCGCTGCAATGTGCTGCATATTCAATTGCTCCTCTTGAAAATATTTGCATCTTTGAAAGCAGATATATCGCGCGTAGCAGGAGAAAAATGAAGTTTTCTGGCAAGACAGGCACACTTCATTCCATCAATGGAAGCAATTCAATCGAGAATGTGGGCCATTTATTGCAATGTACACCCACTTGGAGCACTTTCTGGAGTATCATTCCATTAAATTTCTCTTCGAGTCTCTACTTCTCTAACTTTGTTACTCTTCTTTGTTTTTTCTTTTTTTGTGGCCACATCTGAGCGCAGAGAGATCTGCCATTAGATAAAAGGAAAAAAAAAAAAGTGAAACAGATAAAAATGCCCAGCAAGAAAGGATCAATAAAGCAAATTGTTTGCACAGAAATACTCTAGCATCAACTGGTGTAACACGATGACTATGTTGATTAGTGCTGGATGAGGCACAGGTTCCACATGCCTAAGTTTAACGTGACCTCTACAGCTGCAGGATTTTCTTAGCGTTGCTCTGTTCCTACGTTTATGTGGATGCCTGCTCCTCACCACCAATGAACGCCCCTTGAAGAGTTACTGCATCCTCACAGCGTGTCATCCCCTTGACTTTTTGGCAAATGCCAGATGTGTGGAGTGCAAGAGAGCAAGGAAAAGGGCAGAGGAGCACTCTACAATACAGACACTCTCCTCCTTGCCTCCAGGGTGGAAACGGTCCTTTGCAGGAGGCCTCTGTGCCACTCGAGTTCCACTTAAACCCTTGAAACTGTGCTTCCCAAAGGGCCCTGCGTTGCTTCTCAAAGGCTGAGTGATTTAGGCATGTACACGACTTGAACTGCTCCACGTGAAACTGAATTTCACCACTCAATAAATAGAGGTCTGCAGGCTTGTAGCAGGGAAAATCCAGGCTAACCCTCTTGATAATAATGATTTTACCCCAGTTTTTAGGACCTGCAGGCTCAGAACTGTGCCCTTTAGCTGTCATCCACTGCAACAAGAGTGCTTTAGCTGGAGTGTGTGCCACTGCATCTTATTTACATATCTGTCTCTAAGCTAGATCTATAAATGGTCCTGATGCAATAATTCAGAGTAAAAAAAATGTATCATCTTAATGACTCCCTCCCAGTGATAATTATGTATTTAAATAGTTTCTGTCAACCGAGAAATATTTTCTCTTCTCAAGGCATTATTTTCTTTCTTCTGGGAAAGCAACCAGCTCTTGGGCTGACATTTCTTTGATGAGCTACGGAGCATCAACAATATTTCCAAAATTGTCCACGGTGGAGAAGGGTATCCTCATTTCTCCATAAAAGAATGGAAAATAAAACCCATCACCATCAACAGATGGACAAGGCAGTGGGAGGATTTGCAGGAGCCACCTGAAATAAACTAAGCTGATGGAATTTGGCACTTCTATCAAAACAGATCTTGAGCAAAAGCTTCTAAATTCAGCGTGACATGCATTTACATTTCCTTTACGAATTTTCTCACTCCTCTGCTGCACCTGAACAATCGCAGGTAAACAAAGCAGAACAAAACATACGGCAATGGCCACACTCGTTACCCCAGTCCACCCCCAAAAAGTCAACAGCTTCTACATTAAATAATACAGCACCAAATTTCATTTGCCATCTAGACTGGGAAAGGTTCTAGGTTTGCAGGGTCTGTATTTTACCTTGGAAACCTGTCTTGTATCCAAACCACTTAGACACTCATGTCACCATTTTGCCCTTCAAATGGGGCAAGTGCCATTGCTCATTACCAGAGTAATCTCTCTTTTCTGAAGCTGTCCTTGCTGAAGCATCAGGACCTGAGAAAGCTGGGTTCTACCACACTTATCCATAAAAACTCTGCTCTGTGTGAGGTTTTGCAGAGTCTGTATGCCTGGAACAGCCTGGATTGCCAATGGTTCAGCTTCAAAGACTTGCTCATCTACAGAGAACAACCAAGCTCAAGGCTCCAATTTCTTTTTGATTAGACCTTTCAAAGCATCCCTCAAAAATCAAAAGGGAAGAATATAACATTATTCTATGGCAATTCCGACATGAAAGCTGCAATATTAGGCTGTTTAAAACAAAAAGAGTTTGCTTTTTTCCCCCCCCCCCCCCCCCCTGTTCTGGAATGAAAAGCATCTTATTATAAGAAAACTCAACAGCCTCCTGATGATAATGACTCAGCCAATTTATCATAACAAAATGTCAATGTCACCCATAGAATAATCATGTAAGAATACTTCAAAAACATGAAATCTGCCCAATTCTGGGATGTCTGTAGGGGTTGCTTATGAAAATGATGAAAGTCAGGGACTTAAGTGATTAGGTCGAATATATAGCTCATTCATTTGCAGTTTAACTGCGGACAAGATGAGTAAAAACAAGAGTGAGAGCATCTGCATCATAATATTAATAAAACATAATTAGAAGAAGATTAGCATAGGAGAAAGAAAAGCATCTTAATTCACCTTCCCTCAGCCCGCCAATGTGCCTCTTGCTGTTGATTATTATTTTCAGAGAGCTGGTGTTTACAAAGGTTTGATTAGATTGGAAGAATGCAAATTAAGAGGGAGCTCACTGACAACATATTCCTCTTTGTTTGCATGAAGGTGTTGGCAATCCCAGTGGGCATCATGGAGGATACGTGGGCTAGCCAGAGCGTGGGTAGTATTGGCCATCCATTGGTGCACTGCCATGCTTGGAGAGACTTACGGCTTGCTGAGGTTGAGTGCTTGGCCATTAAACATTTCCCATGGAGTACTCAGAGAACAGAATCACAGAATCATGAAGGTAGGAAAAGACGTCTAAGACCATCCAGTCCAACCATCCACCTGCCACCAACACTGCCCACTGAACCACGTCCCTAAGTATTGCATTGCGTCTGATTTCCAGAAATGGAAACCTGAGGCCACAACAGAAGAACATTTTTGTCTTGCCCACGTAGGTTGGGTCAAACGAGGAATTCATTTATACACTCCCAGATCTGGTAGGGGAAGTTATATGGAAGAAGCCACAGAAACAGCACTAGGATGGGGCCACGAAGCCAGGTCAGATGTGGCAGAGCTGAGCAAAGCAACCACAGCAGGGCAGAGACAACATTTCTATCACAGAGCGGAGGAGTATTAGAATAAAGATGAGGGAAAGCATCATGTATTTTCACTGTTTCCTCAAAGGGAAAATATGCTTTTCCTGCCTGAATTTATTTAAACACGAGTGCGCAATTTGCCTTTGGTAATACGCTTAGTTGTGATTTGAAAGGCCATTCCTGGAACAATGAGCATCTCCAAGTTTCCTGCAGCCATTCAAGGGGGAGAAGGCAGCTTTCAAGTCAGAAAGAAAAGCAAAAGGGTCTTTTTTGTATGACCAGCTGCTGGAGCAGAAGGGCTGAAAATGATTTTGGCTGTGCACAATGGCACGAAGTAAGAAAAAAACCACCATCAACAAAACCCCACACCTCTCAAGCTAGGTGGAAGATAAGGGGCTTTGATAGCAGCAGTCCTTTTGTACATCCAGACTGCCCCTCACCTCTAATGCTCATCCTTTATCCCCGATGGATTCAACAAACCCTTCGAGGAAAGAAAAAGATGACAAAAAAATTCTTCAGATGCTACCCTGCATCTTTTGTTACAGCATGAAGGCACATAATCTGCAAAAAATCATTTACTTTCTCTCAGAAAGAGAGCTAACAGAAGCTAACAAACCGATGGCTTAGAGAGAAAGCCACTTTGGCATTTTATTCACATAATATTTTCAAAATTACATAAGCAGTGTTCAAGTCTCAACACTGAGACAGTCAAGGAAGAAATTTAGCCTTTTGTAACTGCTACCAATAACGTAGGCATTAGCTGCAGAGACATGATAGCACAGAGCAAAAAACTGTTTATTCTTGTACCTAATCTGGAATACACATTTCCTCACAGAAAGAATGATTAAACCGGTTTATACACCAAAACTGTTTATGAAGATTAACAGCCACCTCAGTTTAGTGAGAAAATACAAGCCACTACGATCTGAAATATGACTTTTGCAGTACCCAGCCCACTATATCCTCCTTGCAACCTGATAAAGGTAAACAATACAGGTAATTATTGTGTTATCTGTTGCACCATGATATCTCTTCTCCTATCAAACACACGTATGAGCTGTGTCCCTGCAATAAAACCGTGGCTTAATAGAAACTCAGCTGCTGAGTCCACCTACTGCTCACACACGATGTTCCAGCATTTCAAAATTCACCTCCCCCAGCTATTACACCTGGCTTGTGTAACTCCTCTGGGCAGGTATCGGCAGAATTGACTCGTGCTTAATCACACCAAATGCAAAAAATAGATTTTCCTCCCTGGTTGGTGTAGCTTTCTATGAGTTTTTATATCACATGCAAAGAGTGATTCCCTTCCATATGACACTTACGAGTAGAAATGTTTTAACTAGAAAGCTCACGAGTGTTTGACATTTTTGTTCATAAGATTTATCATCATCATCCACAATTTTCCACTTCTGAGTGGGCTGCAGCTGAGGCATGAAGATCTGTTCTGTCTTTGTAATCCACCCTCACTAGGAAGATGAAAAAGAGGTGCAGGGAGCAATACAGCTCTGCTTTCCCAGCCAATTGCATTCCACTGCTTGATTGCAGGGCCAATGCCTTTAGATACCCAACCTGAGGGTACTCCAATGTTTGTGCATCCCAATCTCTGGTTACCCAACTTGTAGGTAACCCAACCTCCAGGTGTCTCAACCAGTGGGTATTCCAATCTTTGGACATCCCAACCAGTGGGTGCCTCAACCTTTGGGCATCCCAACCTGCGGGTTGGGTATCTGCAATGACTGGGAAATTCCAAGGCATGAGTTACTCTTTAGAGAACTGTCATCTTGAACGTTAGAAAGGGTCGGGATACAGCAAGTAAAGCTCTGGTGAATTCATCATATAATCATCAAATCATAGAATATCCCAAGTTGGAAGTCTTCCTCTGTACTCCTCTTGCGAGGCCCCATCTGGAGTATTGTGTCCAGGCCTGGGGTCCGCAGTAAAGAAGGGATGCAGAGTTCTTAGAGCAGGTCCAGAGGAAGCCACAGAGTTGCTCAGAGGGCTGGAGCCCCTCTGGTCACATTGTTCTTTCTCGTAGAGAAGGACATATACACACGTCACTGTGACAGAACTCTGTGCTGATACTTCATCACCCCCCAGCAGCAGCAGGACAGTAACAAGTGACATCAACTTTGGACATTGCTTTGCATTCCATTAGGGCTACTACATGCTTAGTTAATTAGAGACACTCCATTTGAGATCTGACTGATGACACTGCGTGTTCTGCAGTTCTATCTGTTGCGGATGCAAAGCTGCTGCCAAAATGACATCCAAGCAAGGATGTGTGTCTGCAGCACAAGAAAGAAGCTCACCTTAAGCACTCTGAGACCACAGAAATAAGGGAAAAAGAAGAAATTTTGGGGTCTTGCCTGATGGGGAGGAATGCCTATGGGCTGCAACCTCTCTGCACCGCATGCAGTGCTGACACAGTCACCTCCCATCCCACCATCTCAGCACAACCAGCTCTGAGCAATGAGGCAGGAGAAGGATGGATGGCTGCAGCATCACAAAGAGTCAGAGATGATTGATGGATCCAAAGAGAAAGCTGGGGTTCCTTGATTAAAACAGAAACTAATTGATGGGCTCGGAGATGCAGATGATGGCTCGAAGTTTCCGTCCAGCAGCAGTGAGAGGCGGCTGGATGGAGAGGTAGGAATTGCTGCTTCAGCACAAAAAGAAATGAGAAACTTGGGTGTCACCGATGTCAAACGCCAGCAGGAGAAGAACAGAGTCAGCAGTGCTTTTTCCAAACATCCTGGGGGATTGGTTCTGGTCACATGAAAAGAGTGAGCAAGGACTCTTCAAGGATGCTCACCACTCTTCCAGACTTCAGGGGGATCAGATTTACAGACCGCTCAGCAAAGACAACAGTGAGAGAGGGTGAAGGGAGGTGTGCTGGGTTTAGAGTGCAAGAGTGGGGAGCAGAGGGACAAGCTTACAGTCAAGGCTGAGCCTCAGAAGGCGTCTCTGCCCATCTTACCGCACACAAATTGGGAAAAAATAGATTTCAGAAGGAATTTTGCACATTTACACACAGTTAAGTAATTAATTGCTCTGACATTTTCATGAGCCAGGAACTCGAGCCTCAGCATGCAGGACTCAGCATCATCTTACACCATTTCACACAAAACTTACACAAAAGTATCACATGCGACATTTTTTTCCTCTTCCGCTCCACGCCAGAAACAAAATGACGCATTGCAATGGAGCTCCTCCTGCCCTTTTAATGCAGTGTTACCCAGAAAGTCAGAACCAATGTCTGATTGTGGTACCTGCCTGCTTCCCAGCACAGTGATAATCCTGCTCAGAAAACCACCCAGACACTGGGCGTGGAAGTTCTAATTTCTGCCTGCCACAACATCCCTTTGGCAAAGGGCTCCTCTTGCCCAGTTAGAAACTGGGGTTAACGTTCTCTTTTTCTTCCCTGTTTAGAAGAGACTCTGAATGATTCTCCTTGAGCACCCTGCACGATAACTTCCGATCCTTGACACACACTGAAGCATAAACACAAAACTCAATGATCCTTTCATTCATTAATGTACTGCAGCCAGAAAACTCAGTGCAATTTCTGCTGAAGAAGGTCCTGAGTGTTTTTATACCTCTCATCATTTATCCCCAATGGCTGCAATTTTGAAATTATTAACAAACTTAATGCAAAAATAAAGATTTACAAAAGTTTCGCTCGAGTTTAGTCACACATTTGGCTTCAGGAAAATGAAATTTAGATCTATGACAGATAGTCTACGAAAGCTTTTGGAAACATCGACAAGGAAAAATCCATTACAAACTTGGAATTAATCTCAACAATCTTACCTATTGATTTTTTGCCTTTTATCAATTGAACTTCTTGTTCCTGAATAACTCATTTACAGGTAATAGACTGAAATAACAAAGTCCTACACAGTTATAATTGACGCTATTTCCTAGAACATGTTCATCGAAAATTATTGGTCTAATAATGACTTTTCAGATACTAGGATAGGCTAAACAAACTCCAGGCTGCCATAAAGAAGCAGAAAGCTTAATTAAATTTCATTTCAGGAATCAGACTCCAGCACTTTCCTTCTCTACCCTCTTTAAAATAGGGTAAAAACCTTCTGGATCATTTGCGTGGGAAGAAGGACCCAGAGAGTGGCATTACACAGTGAGCACAGGGAGGGAAACAAGCACAGCAAGAATGGACCTTTATTCAACTTGCCTTGAAAAACAGTGATCTTATCCTGTATTCAGGAGGGAATGAGGATTCTCTCTTCTGCTGTTTTATTCCCTCAGTGGTGAGGGCAATGAGAGAACTTGTTGGGTATCCTTATTTCCATACTGCTTGTTCTTTGGTTGATTTGTTCCCTGTGATATGATATACAGATTGTGTCACACAGAGGTCAGCATCACATCCCAAATGCTTTTTCTGCCTTTTCCTCCCCATATGGGTGGTGGGGATGAGAAGCTCACAATGAGATTACAGTACATCTGTAAGCACTCAGTGCTGGCATGGCGAGAGCCTTCATTACCCCAAGGAGCTTACAACTTCAATTATACAGAAAGCAGAAGGAGTAAGAATATTGCATTCATTTCTTCTCGGTAGGAGAAACTAAAGCAGAGAAACTCAGCGCCCTTATAACAAAGCTTCAAGAATCACAGAGTCATTAAGATTGGAAAAGATCACCAAGGCCCACCCAAGCCACCCCCACCATGCCCACTGACCACATCCCTCATGTCTCCACCATCTTGGAACACCTGCAGGGATGTTGACCCCACTACCTCCCTGGGCAGCCTGTGCCAAGAAATATACAGAGCAAACAAAAAAGCTTCAAACCAGAGTGTCATTTCAGCCCTTTAGATCTGGAGTGAGAGGAGACTACAAACAATGAAACTGCTTCAGTAAGAGAAACTCACTCTATTTGGAAATGATGTGGAATAAAAAAAAAGGTGTATTTGCACGACCTGTGTTCAACATCCTTTACAATAAGGGATGTAGAGCACTGGCACAGGTTGGACAGAGAAGTGGTGGAAGCCTTGCCCTTGGGGATACTCAAAGTCAGGCTGGATTGGACTTTAAGCACCATGATGTTTGCATTCATTGCAGGGATTTTGGACTAGATGACCTTTAAAGGTCCCTTCTAACTCAAACGATGCCATGATTCAGTGATTCTATTGTCCTGCTTGCCTTCCTTAAGACATGGCAGCTCAAGGCAAGGGAGCTGGGAACAACCGAATGGGACCTGCCTACTTCTTCTCCCCTGTGCCATTCCAGATATGTTCACGGATTTAATGAGCAAATCCCACTTATGAGTTTCCAATCTATTTTGCAGAATATTGAGCAGAGCAATCAGAATTCATTACGGGGGCACAAGCAGCATTGTACAAGCCTCCTTCCGTTCTCACTGTCACAGGGATAGGGCCTGCCAACATGAAATTAGCTGCAAATCCAGAGAGCCTGCGCCAGGTGAAGCAAGTGGCTGGGCCTATAATTAATCCATATACTTCCTCACTCTGGCTGCATGCCAGAAATCTCAACTGAAACTCATACGTGAGCAGCCAGAGCTGCACTGGAAATTGTCAAGCATCAGACCCAGGGAAATAATTAAATCCTTTGGGTGCCTGTTTCAAAGTGAGTCTCTGAAAGAGTTTCTTCTCACTGCTGCTGCTGCTTCTGTGCTCCAGGGTATGGGGGCAGAGGCAGGGAAGATCCAGGCTAATGTTTGCTTTTAAACATCACCAACATCTGTGTCACTCATGTAAAGGTTGACTGGAAGTCTAAACCACACCCGTTTTAACTGGGAAAAGCGTGAATGGATCGACTGCTGGTGAATCCCACCGCTGTTCCCAAAATGTTCATCTTGAAACGGCACCTGCAGGAGAAATGCATGGGCAAAGGGAACAAACCACAGGGAATTCGGTATGGGAGGAGCAAATCGTTCGGTTTGCTTTCTGGGTTCCTGGTTTTGATTTCCTTAAACATATCCTCATACCTCCAGGTCAAAGTTTCTTAGCTTTGAATTTTAAATACGGACTTTTGAGACTAAAAAGCCATTGTGAATGAGAAATTTCTGCTTAGGTGGAATGGGGTCCTAATTGACAATAATCAATTCAGTGTGTTCAGCTATTGTCGTTGGATATAAGCCTGGAATATATGGAGCAAAGAGTAATTGCTGATGATGAATGCAGCAAGAGGCAGTCCATGGTACAAACGTAACATGTCCTTTTTTATCCGCATGAAATATTAGGAAAGCAGACAATCATTAAAGAAATATGAAAACCAGTGAATGGATTCTGCATTAGAGGATCACTTTCTTTTATTTTGCCCTATTTTTCCAGAGCTTGTACTTCAGACCATCTTCTCTTTATATTTGTATTTAGACAAGCAGATTTCACTTCTCTCTCTGCCCCAGAACAGATTGACAGTGGAAGAAAATTAAAGAGTACAAATTAATAGCAGAAGTATTTATTAATTTAGGAGAGACAAGCTGAGAGGTCTTGCATGAATACGGGCTGCTGTCAGTGGAAGTCAGTGCAGGGGTAATGCAAGATACGTTATCAAAAATGTACAGATTATTAAGAGTTAATACAGGGCGAGTCCATCTTTATGGCATTCCAGTAACCCAAGAGGGTACTTACAGCTGTCTTTACAGATTATTCATGCCTGCAGTGTGCTCCTAACACATCTTAATCACGTGTTAAGTATTTGCTAATGAAAAGAAAGCTTTATTTTACCCGTGCCTGGGACCAACCTTTTCAGAGAATCATAGAACGGCTTGGAAGGGAATTTAAGGATTATAGTTCCAAGCCTCAACACCTGAACACAGAGCATGGCCTAGGCTGGTTACTCCCCAAGATTGGTTTTTTTATTGATCCACTTTTGAGTGACACAACACAATTGGGACCGGTGTGTGGGCTGCAGGCAGGAGGAGCAGTGGAGGCATTCATCCATCTGCATCTCAGTGCAGATATCTGATGAGTATTAAAAAAAAAAAAAAGAAGAGGTGAACGTTTTAATTTAAGGCAAACCTTACTAAGATGGTGCTTGGGAGTCCTCTTAAGCTGTCCTCTTACAGTTGGCAATAGCCAAGCAGTTCAGATTTAAGTTCGAGGTCACTGCACTGGGTTTGATGATTGGACTTGGTTATCTTAAGTGTATTCTACAACCTTAATGATTCTGTAATTTATCATTGCTAATATTTGCTCCACGGTGAAACACCCACAGACCCTTATGAAGAATGAAGTCACATTCTGTTGGGCCTCTCAGCATGCAGTAGGGTACGTCCAAAGAGATGGGAGGAGGAGGAGAAGAATGAAGGTTGGAAAAGACTTCAAAGATCATCCAGTCTGACTGTCCATCTACTGCCAGTATTGCCCACTAAACCATGTCTCTAAGGACGACACCTCCACATTTTTTGGACATCTCCAGCGAATGTGACCTCACAGCCTCACTGGGCAGCCTGTTCCAGCGCATCACCACTCTTTCTGAAAAGAAGATTTTCCTAATATCCAACTTCCCCTCACTGGGTAGCACAGCCCCAGGTGGATACGCTCAAGAGACGCGACCTGATGGCATGCACCATCCCAGCCACCAGCCCGCCCTGTCTGCTGGCCCTTCTTCTGCCCCTTGGGAAACTCTGCCGTTAGCATTTCTCACACGTTTGCTTATTTAACCAACCTCTGACTCGACGGGAAATAAAATAAACACAAACATGCAGTAACTTCACAGCCCCATTTCTTATTCAGTTGCTGACAATACCTAATGAAGTGGATAAATGATTAATTAGGAAACGATATTTCTTTAGAGAAACCAGCTCTTGGGGATTTAAAAAAAGCAAAAAGCAGAAGAATCCCCAGGTGCTGTTCATTGGTCTGTTACCCACTATTTTTAGTGAGCAGAGGAGAAGCTGAAGCAGCACGAGAGGAAACACGGCAGTGTTTGGGCAGAGCAGTACCAATAAACAGCCCTCAAACAAATCGCTGGGCGTCGTTTAACGCATAGCTCCCTGGCTATGCAATTAACTCCTCTGCCATTCCTGATAGATGCAGAGCTCCAGGAATGGTAATTCATTGTTAAGATCAGGCTTCTGAGAAATTATAAATCTAAGGGGAATAAAAGGGGCGACTTTCTGTGATCCATGTTGCATTGTGGGAGATGCGCTGCCTGCAGCAAAAAATAATGAGAATAATACAATATTGAACCTTTTTTCTCTCAAAGAAAATCATTTTACAGCCTTCCCATACCAATATGCACTAGGCTACTGTGCCAGAAACACCAGCCAGGATATTATATCTCTCAAGGTATCTTTCTGCATAACTCCAGACTATTATTAAAAGACTCCCAATTAAGAGTTTTAAAAGATGCTTATGAGAATTGGAGTTACACTTTTATTCCAGTTTCAACTCCGTAAGAAGTTGAAATATACAATAAACTCTTTTAATTAAGTTGTTTACAACAGTGCTAGACAAGAAGTTGGGAGTAAGACATTTTATACTTTGACTACTGCCATCCCCTTCCTAAATAGGAATGCAAAGCCAGCAGCACAGCGATGGAGAGCTCTGTTTGAAAGTTCTCTGTGTTGCTTTATGATAGTTTTGCTTCTTTCTGTGTTCCAGACCAGAGAAAAGTAGCCAAAAAAAAATAATAATAATAATAAAAAAATTAAAAACATAATTCACACATTAAACTGCAATAATAATAGTAATAGAAAGGTCAACTCAACTGTGCTATACCCGGGCAATGGAAAACAAAGCACTGATTTTAGCTTTGTGTTTCTGACCCTTAAGTCGTGGCTATTTTCATTAAGAATATCTTGTTTTGCAGACTCCAAGCAAAGCAACAAACCCAATAAAATAACTTGATGAAGCACTGATGAAAATGATTCTAATTTTTTTCTGCAACTACTGACAAAGAGCTGAACACTTTCCATTTTCTCCCCATTCCTGACATCTTGTTTGGAGAGAAACGCATCTTCAAAAGCACACATTTACATTTATCCCAATGCAATTTAACCTTTGCAATATCCAGGTCCTCCTCATGAAAAACATATAACTTGCTCTCACATTGCATTTGAAGAACTCCTAAGGTGACACGACGCCCCACCTGTATGTGTGGTGCTTTGGGTCTCTCCCAGCAGTGCCAGTCCCCATCTGAGCTTTGCCTTTTGAATCATTCCACCTCCATTTTCTTTGGAAGAGAGCAAAGAAATAGAGCAGCTGAAATCAATCTGTCGTTGCCGCATTCACCTCCCTCCTTTCTCATTTCTCTTTCCTTCTCCCCAGAGGATGGAAGTGTAAAAAGTCATTTCTTGGGAGCTGAAATCTTTGGCATGCCTACACTTGGTATTCCTGCCTCGCCACTACTTGATAGTGGTACTGTGTACAGATATGCACACTCCATCTCCCCACTGGGCTGCCCGTATTTTTTAGGTGCGTATTCCAACATAGAATCATAGAATGGCTTGGGACGGAATGGACCCCAAGGATCACAAAGTTCCACCCCTCCCCCGTCACAGGCAGGGCCACCAACCTCCAGATGTGGTAGCAAACCAGGCTGCCCCATCCAACCTGGTCTTGAAATCTCCAGGGATGGAGCATCCACAGCCTCTCCGGGCAACATGAACACAAGTCCTTTGCTCTTGCATCACTATTTCACCTTTATTCCTTTCTTCGCATTAGGACCTACAAGAGCTGAATTCCAAGCACTGATAGACCCTGTGCTTTTCCAAAGGCTACTGCCCAATACAGGATGTGACTCCAAGCAGATGTCCTCAGGGCATTTAGCCTTTCTCCCCAACCAGCAGGCTGGGCAGTTTTTCTGCATGTATTTTCCTCCCAAGAGTTTCCAAGCCAATAGCTCCGGATAGAGATCATTAAACCTTAAATGACCTATAAATTCCTATTAAAAAAAAGTTACATTTAATTCATTTCCCGAATTTCCCACCCAACGTGGTTGCTGACTGTGTCAAACTCCATAAGGCTCAATAACTCCAAACCTGGCTGCTATTACACTCCTGCACAGGAACAATTAATATCTATCTTGGGGCTTTACACTGCCTTGTTGCTGTAGTTTTTGAATGTTTCCTGCACAAAATCAACCACAACAGCTGACTCCTTAGAGGATATCTGAGAGTGTCCCAAAGATCTGCCCTTCTTGGGAAAAAACAGCTTCTGCTTGAAATGTTTTTGTTATTTCTACCTACCCGAGGAGGAAAACAAGGATGAAACAGGTAGACAAACACTCCTCTTGAGCAAAGCGTCTAACACGGATAAAATACATTTCCCTTGGGTGTGAAGCAGCATAACCCCTTGCCAACTCCCAGAAAGCACAGATTTTCCACCACCCTCTGCAAAATCATTTTCCTCCGCTCCCTCCATCTTTTTATTTCAGAAGACTCCAAAGAAAACTCCGTAGACTTTTCCCCAAAATGCACGTTAACCCTATTTGATCAACCCAGAGCACACCCTCAGGGACAGCAGAGCTGGCCCACGGCGAGGCCCTGATGTTCCCTGGGGATCCCTTTGCTGTGCTGTGGTTTTTCATGGATGTAGGCAGGTGTTTGCTTCTGCTTGCTGCTGGCAGTCCCCTGAGCACACCGCTCAAGTCACTGCCACATCAAATGTGACTCAGGTGATGCTGCTGCCCCTGTGCCTACCTGCTCTGTCAACACGTAGCTGCACTCATGCTTTTCAAGCCGACATCCCTCGTTCCACCCTGAACACATTGCTCCTAACTCTCTGCAGAGCTGAAGCTGGAGATAAATTTCTGCTCTTGTTTACAACACATTTTTAACGTGGCTTTAACTTGAAATATTTATTGGAGTGGCAGTCCCTTTGCTTGCTCCGCTTTATGGACATGGTCACAGCCAGTGATGAAAGGGCCAGTCCAAGAATTCTGTGCCCTCCATAACTTCCCCCAGGTGGATTTATTAAGGGAACTTTAATCAGCTCAGAGAAAATCCCTGGAGGAAAAAGCAGAGTGGCCTTCTCTCAGTTAATACCTATGCATCTCCTCTTTCTGCCATTGCACTGCTTCTGCAGAGGGCTTATTTCATCTGCAGGAAATTCACAGGAAAACAAGAGAGCTACTCATCTCATCTCATCCATGGAAAATCAGAGTAGCTTACTGGAGTGGAAATCACTTTAATTGCAGGGAGAACAAGCAGCATGGAAAACGGTAGCTCATGACCAGAAAGGATGAGCTCTGTGAGGTCCCATTAGCATGCCATACAGATTAGGGGAGCTCACCTTGAGCAATGGTCACCTCATCCGGTCCCACCGGAAAAAAATCAACTGAGGGACAGGATGTCATCTAGAGAGACCTGGACAGGCTGAGCAGTGGGCCCAGGTGAGCAGGACCTGGGTGTGATGGTGAATTGCAGCTGGACGTGAGCCCACACTGTGCCTTTGCAGCCCAGAAAGACAACAGTACTCTGGGCTGCATCCAAAGCAGCATGGCCAGCAGGGCAAGGAATGCCCCCCTATGCTGCATTGCATCCAGATGTGGAGTCCTCAGTACAGGACAAAGATGGATCTATGGGAGCACATGCAGAGAAAGGCCACAAGAGCAATTCAAGGGATGGAACACCTTTCCTAGGAGGAATGGCTGAAAGCTGGGGCTGTGCAGCCTAGAAGAGAGAAGGTTCCAGGGATACTTGAGAGTGGCCTTTCAGTATCTAAAGGGGCTGCAGGAAAGAAGGGGACAGACTCTTCAATGGGATCTGTTGTGACAAGGCAAGGGAAAATGGTTTATAATTAGAAATAGAGAGATTTTAATGGGATATGGAAAAGGGCTCTGAGCACCTGATGGAGCTGTAGGTGTCCCTGTTCATTGCAGGGGAGTTGGGCTAGATGCTCTTTAAATGTCTCTTCCAACTGAAAGCATTCCGTAATTAAACAAGTGCCAATGCCCAACTTTCAAGGCATCTCTCAGCCACCACCACTGGAAGGCCAGAGGTTTTGTAAGCCCTTACCTGAAACACCAGCACGGTGAGCCTGTTGTGGACTGCTTGCCTTGCTCTGTGTCTGCTTTACCCTTGGCCATAGCCGAGCAGCTGGAAGGACAGTTGCTCATTTGCTTTGCTCCAAGCTGGCCTCTGCAAATACAAATCTATTCACCTGTCAGGCGGATCTGACTCCCAGCATGTCCTTTCTGCACGTTGCTCTGAATCACTGGTGGACACAGTTCACAGCACCCCAGCCACCCAGAGAAGGCTGCTCTACAAATAGCTCTGGCAAGCTGACAGCAGCCTCTGCTGTCATGACATAACCCTGAGCAAGTCAAGGGGATCCTGTCTCTAAGCATCCTGCCCTCCACAGGTACCACACTAAAGCAGCTGCTTCCACAGGTCAATGCCCATTGAAGCAGGTGTATGTCAAGGTGAATACTAGGAAAGATTTCTTCTCAAGATGAGAGGAAATGCATTGGCACAGGCCGCCCAGAGAGGTGGTGGAGTCACCATCCCTGGAGGTGTTCGAGGGTCACGGAGATGTGGCATGGTGGGACATGGTCAGTGCGCATGGTGGGGTGGGTTGGGATTGGACTTGGGGAATCTTAGAAGTCTTTTCCTTGATGATTCTGTTATTCTACATCCTCCAGCAGAAACCCACTAGCATGTCCTACCAGAGCAGGAGTCATGGGGCACCGTGAAAAAGGGCTTCTTGTTCCCTGGGCTCCAAAACCACAGACACAAACCCACTTTGACCTCAATGGATCCACTGTTTCCTTCACAAACACCTGATGACACAATTAAAAAGAAATTTCCAAATCCTTGCACAGCAAAAACCGTAGACTTCCGTGAAGTTAGACATCAGTGAAATTATCTGGATCAAGACATTTCCTGCTGCTCCAGATTTCTGCAAGACCATCATTCCCCAGGCAGGAGTTTGAGCCCAAACATTAGGACCTGAGAGCCTGATTCACACCCAGCTTTGTAATCACTGCAAATCCACCACACCGCTGCCAAATGCTGGTTTATCAGGCATTTTGAGGTGTTTGCAATCCACTGGCCCAAATATGTTTATGCTAAATATTAAGGGCATGACTTGGCTGTGTAAACACAGGCTTTTGACAGTGCTTCGTGGCTGTCCTGCTTCAAATTATGGCCAGGCAGCAATTGGCGGTGACAGCGCGTGCAGGGAGCGCAGCTGAGCTGCAGGAGCCGGGTGCTGGGCAGCCCTGAGCTGCAGCTGTGAATTCTGGATGTGAAACAGGCTGACACAGGCAATACCAAGCCTGTTTTAATTAATAATAATTGGCAAGGCTCTGAAACAGCTCTCAAAAATGTTGCCCTTTCCAAAGGCCAATGCAGAAATAAACTCTATGTTAAAAGCTGCCAATTTTTCCGCTAGGAAAAAAAAAAATCCCACTCCCTGTGGGGATGTCTGTCTTGGGGGTGCGTGTGCAGGGGGAGCACACAACATAGAACAGGATGTAGAGCAGATCAGCTATGCTCTCATCTCAATGAGCAGCAGCACTGTTAGTCAAAAGAAAGCTTTTGTACGTTTCATTATTGCTGAACATTTGAGACAAACCGCTGCTGACATCACATAGAGACTTCCCATTCTTGCTAGCACATTTGGTTTGTGCTTTATTACTCAGGATCTTTTCCACCACCTCCAAAATGCCTGGGGAAAATAACATTAAGAGATTAAAAGAAAAGCTAACTGCTTAACGTTAGAATGAAATGCATCCAAACTCACTTGCTGTTTATGTAATAATAATTACAGCTAGGAGAGTCTTCCCTGGGAGAGCCTCAAGTAGGTTTATCTTCATAAATGAATTTGGCCCATAAACTGTTTTCATAATCTCATTTCCAGTCTTGTATTGTTACTAAAAGCAGTTAAATGCAACACAACCAAAGGAAGAAGACTGGATGCGGGTTTAAGCTTGGGTTTCAAGTTCAAAGGTAGAGAGCAATTCAGTTGGCTGCAAAGCACTGTGCACTGGAGGGGTGGGGGGGGAAGGACACAACAGACATCAACAATGCAGTGTCAAAACACATGGGACCTGTGGAGATGCTCTTTGCCTGCACTGACAGAAAAGGGATTCAGGAGTTGGAAGTGAGATGGGGACCCCAAAACTCTGACATCCCCTCCGCCGCCGCTCTCTGTGGTGCCGAGCTGCCTTTTCCAAAGGACAGGAAAGAAAATGGTTTCCCACGTCCATTTGTGCAGAATTGTCCAACTGAAATATTTAGGGAAAAGAAAATGGAGATGGATATCCTTGACTTAAAAAAAAACTGAAGCATTTTCTGGGGAAAATAGGGGGAGTTTTTAATCATATCATTAAATGCTTAGTTTCTCCATTCATAGCTGACCTATGGATGGCTGCATGTCATCACCACTTCACTCCCATCTGCCTCTCCTCCATTCCAGTCTGGTCCCCGGGACTTTGCTGGCATTAAGAGAATAGAACAAATGTATTGTCTACCACTGCTTGCTCTAAAGAAACCTAAATCTTTCACAGTTCTTTAACAGGGGCTGGAAGTATTTGCAGCCAGGCATCCATCTGATCTAGTTTGCTCTGGGCTGACTCTGAGACATCTTGAAAATTTAATGTAATTGGAAAGGCAGGAGGTGTTGCTCCATGATGAAATGTCATGATTGCACAGGAGACAATGACACTGCAAATATCATCCTAAAGGATGCCTTTGTTTTTCCTTCCATAAAAAGGATGGGGAAAGAGAAAAGAGAAAAGAAACAGATGATTTGTGTCAGATGATCATTTTGATGTCCCGTTCCAAAAAATGTTTTGTTAGAAGGAGAAGTCAATTAATTTGATCCTTCCCTTGGTGTGCTCTGGGTGTACACAAATTTATTCGGGTAGAAAGACCTCTGACAGATGATGTGCTAGCAAAAATTCTCAAGGCTTTTGGGCTTGATTTAAGACAGATCTGAATGCAGTTGCTGTGGATGAAAGAGGAGGCTGCGTAAAGGACACACTTCAGTACTCATGTTATATAAATGTCTCCACAGACAAATGAGAGGAAGAATCGCCTTGTGGCTGAAACGTAGGGAAAAAACAAGGGCAGAAGGGATTGGGGGCCAGTCTGTGGCTCTGTCACTCCCATTCTGGAGAACATCTGGTAATATCTTAATTACACTGTGCCTTACTAAACAAAAAGCAGAAGGTGATTCGGATCAGAGCTCTTCAGAGCAGGGACTGAAAAATTGAACATACATCCAGAGATATCCTGAGCTTTGACTCTGCCACTGATGATCTGCAAAGAGTCATGCAGGGGAAGGCACAGATCCTGATGTGATCACTGGGACACATCTACCTAAATAAACCCAACACTGCTGGGCATCACTTAAATTTGTCCTTGACTCTGGGTTTTACAATCAAAACTCTGGACTTCTGCATGCAGCTTTACAGATCTACAGTTTAACAACTGGAGAAACCAAGGCACAGAGCTGTGTTCCCACTGAACACATGTTAGGGATAGAAGCAGAGATGAGCTCTGGCCCTGAGCTGCCCACCTTCATAGACTCATTTAAAGTTGGAAAAGACCTCTATGATCCCCAAATCCAACCCCAACCCATGCCCACTGTGCCCGCTGACCATGTCCTTCAGTGCCACATCTCCACACTTCCAGAACACCTCCACAGGTGGAGTCTGGAGTCTCCGCCACCTGTTGCAATGCAATACCACTCTTTCTGAGAAGATATTTTCCCCTAATATTCAAGCTGTCCCTCCCCCAGCACAACTTATGGCCATTGCCTCTTGTAATTGGAAACAAACAAACAAAAACCAACAAACAAAAAACCAACAAAAAAAAGGAAAGTCCCATGGCAGATTGCTTAATCAGATGTTATGCCAGGGCTGTTGCCTCCCTCTCCTCTGAAGAATAATCTCAAGGAGGGTTCTCAGATTTCTCAGATTCAGAAGCACATTGTGCCATAACTGTAAGAGAAGAGATGTTTTTAAGCGTAACCTCAGTGCACTGCACTCAGTGAATTAGCCTGAGCTTCACCCAGTCTAGAAGGGTGCCTGAATCCACTGAGAGAAGCACTGAAACATCTGAAGTAAATTTGTACTTGCATTAAAATGTACAAATTTCTCCAACTAGAGTATTCGCATTACTGAAGTGTCTGAGAATGTCACAGTTATTATGTCATCCTTTCGAACCCATGATTTCTTCTGCTTGACTTCCTCCTCTTTAACAACACAGTAAGAGATAGTCCTTGCCTGAAGAATTCATACCAGAGACATTCAAAGGAGCAAGAGAATGTTAATATCTTATACCTATACAGGCTATGCTATCCACAAAGAATGAAAATGTCCGCTCACAGTTAAGTGCAGAGCATGAGTTCAAGACTGTTACTGACTATGCTAAAGATTTTGGGCAATTGGTTTCCCTTTGAATGCCTCATTCACTCCCTACTGAACATTCTTCTGCAAGGATGCAGTGTGAATTAAAAGCTTTGAGATGCTGCACTGAAATGTGAAATGTTATTTATTGTATTAATGCTTTTGCCTTTGACCATTACTGCAATCTTGTCTCGTCAAAGCTCACCCAGAAGATATACGTTGTGTCATATATTTATACGAGGGCAACAGAAAGCACCAAAGACAGACTGGAGGTCTACAATACAGGCTTATTGTCTACAGGATATAAAAAGAGAGAACTAGACACAAAGCAGATGTCTTCTGGGTTTCACAATTTCAGGTTTTTATGGTTAACTAACAGCGCTCATAATGAGCCTGATATTTCTGCATATCAAAATTATTCTACCACTTTAGCAGATGATGTAGCACATTAGTTTTTATTTCCAGAATCAAGGCTTCTGTTTTGTGAACAAGCGTGGAGAGACTCTACAGAAATCGCTGTCCCAAACTGCAGTAAACTTTCAATCAAATGGCATTTAGTATTTGAAGTTCAGCTATAGACTTCTAACAGCTGTAAAAAAGAGGGTGACCCATTAGGGGCTTATCTGCCTGGCACTAACTCAATGCCTACTCTGCAGTGGAAAGCACAGCAATGACAACAGAGCAGCAAGGTCCTAGGCTGCAGCAAGTGAGTATTTGCTCAAATGCAACAGCCATGGGCACAGAAACAAAGGAAAGAAGCTGTTTACCTTCAGAAGGCCTCAGGTATACACAGACCTCCAGCAAGACACCTTTATCTCCATTGCCAACCCTTAAATGAAGTCTGGGGAGGGGTGGATCCTGGCTCCATCCCTTCCGGTCACTCAGGTGCACTGCATGCACCTGAGATCTCCTGGGTTGGCCCTGCCTTCGCACCAGGTGCTCAATCAACGATTCAGGTTGTGACTTCGCATTTTTTGCTACACCTACTATTTCTACTGAACAGCTTATATCGATCCTAAGAAATTTAATGACAGGTGACATCACACGAGCAGCCCACTGTGCGAGTGATGCAAAGGGATGCATGTCATTTCTGAGTCTGCAAGGAGATGATATCCATCTCAGTGCTCCATTTCATAGCTGAAATAACATGCTCACCAGCTTCATACACGCCTAAAATCACAGTTTGAGCCCTGAATAACTTTTATCTTCAGACTCTTCAGCCAAAGCCAACTGGAGAGCCATCAGATTTACCTGGGCTAGGCCTGATGCTCTGCTGGATACAGCACAGGCATAGGAATTCTCTGATAAGAGCTTTTTTTCCGTAAGACTTGGCGCTTCCCTTCAAAGCCTTTTGCAAACATTTGAGAATTAAGTTTGATCACAGCTGTGTGAGGCAATAAAGTATTATTTCTTTTTCAAAGGGAGAAAACATCCAGGCAGTAAAGCTCTGGTTCTACTATCTGTTGCCTTATCAGGTCTGTAGGTACTTCTGGGGATCAGGGCACAGCTGTCTTGCTCCAGGCCACACTGATTGTCCCTGCAGAAGCTGTGATTAGAGCTCAGTGTCTCAGCTCCTGGCCCTATAGCTGAAGCCTTGAGTGATTCCCATTCCTCCCTTGCAGCTTCTCCTTGTGGTGCTGCAGTCCTGCACATCTCCCACACCCGATTCCTGTCTTCCCATCTGGTGACCCTTCTCTCCTCTAACTTCCACTTATCCTCACACCCTTATGCATTACCACAGTTACATATTGGGATCCTCCTGCTAAGATGTTCCTTAGGAAATCCAATCCAACATGAGATCTGCTTACCTTAGGAGCAGGCACTGAAGAACTTCTTCTTCCAGGTCCTCTTTTCCCCAAGTCTGATAACATGGGTTTTTTCTCCAGCTCCTCCTCTGCTCTCCTGCAGTATCTATGGAGGGCACCTTCCCAACCCAAAGGAGTTGAGTTTCTATGCCAGCTCCTCCTCCTGCTGACAGCAAGGAGATATTTGGGTTGGGCTGGAAGGCTGCTTTACCTTAGTTTCCCACAGCCTGCACAAGTAACTTTATCCTGACCCGTCTCCTAACAACCTTGGGCTCCCAGCACCGAATGCAGGTGCCTAATTTGCTCAAAGCGTTGGGGTGAGGCACGAGTGAAGATCCTCAAGTCAGGTCCTGAGCAGACTGTCCCAACTCCCAGTCATGTTTCTGTCACATGGAAACACTGACAAAAACAAAACGAAACAAAAAAATCCACAAACAAACAAAAAAACATTAGTGGGTAATGACAAGTGACGAATTGCAGCTTGAAGAGTTAACACCTGGCAGTGAGAGCTCCCAGCCCTTTTTCAAGTATCAGATGTGTCAGCCTAAACATGCAATGTGCTTTAGACAGCTAAGCCACAACCTAAAATTGTTGTCAATGAGAGAAGTCAATTGAGAATGCTTCTGGGAGTCGGGAGCACTTAAATGCTTCCTCCAGCTTCAACACAGTGACCATGGCAGTCATTGTCAATGGCCATCGTCACTCATGGATGTTCTGCCCAGGCTGCACCAAGATACAGATTCCTAAACCCCATACTAATAACAACAAAGTCATTTTCCCTCCTCTATACAGCCATCTTTCAGGTGATGCCACTGTTGCTGTTGGCTTTGCTTAAAGCTGGAGTTCTCCAGTCCCACTCATTATTCCTCAACTGGTTCATCCACACAGGCATGGCAGTACCCTCCTGGAGCCAGGTCTGCCCTGGCACAGCCTGACTCTCAGAACCAGCTGCTCTCAGGTCACAAATTCAGAGGACTGATGACACAGGGCACATAAGCCAAAGGGTTGTGTGCACTGTCACAAGAATTTTTCAGTCAAACAGTAAATGGCTCCTGCAAGTCATCGGTGTATTCCTGCTCTCTTGTTTGCAGATGCTTACAGAGAGGGAATAGCCACATCTAATTAACTCAGATAACACAGCTTTTCCAAAGTCAAAACCCAAATTTTGCATGACCCACTTAGACTGCCGAATCAGAAGGCAGATCTGAGCTTGGCTTTGCTAAGCACCACCATAAGCAAAGGGAAATAGGGCTGTAAAGGCAGCTCTGCTGCCCACCCGCCCTGATGCATCCGTTTTGCAATGTCCTCCATGCTGCTTTCATGCACTGCTTTTGCCAGGGGCTGATGTGTGACCAGTTCACTAGAGAGTGCTGAAAGGTAGATAAATGGCATTGAATGATTTATAGAGCTTTGGGTCAGCCATGCTGGAGGTTCAGGAGAATGTGGTAAGGGCATGAAGCAGCTTAAGAAACCCATGAGCTTTCTGTGCATCCACAGCACAAATGATTCCAAAGCAGGGTTTTGAAATTCATCTGCTCCTTTTTTCACCGGGTTTATGCAGCCGGGTTTGAAATGCCTCACAAGTCTCCTTTCATCTGTTATATTTCCTCCCTTGCTTTTCACTAAGAAGTAATAAACTCCCTTAAAGTGACAAGGGTACTGGAGTTTGTCTGGAAGGAGGCTCAGCCAAGGCTGACAAATGTTCCCAGCCTTCGTGTACCTTGTCCAGTGCATCAATGAATCCGCACCATCAATTGCCCAGCACTCCAGACTGATAACGTGTCTAATCCAGAAGAGATGCTTTTCTGACATGCTTCTGACAGCACCTAAGCATACTGACTCATAGAAATGATGGAGAAGATCTCTCCGAGCTGGCTTTCTACGGTCTGTCCTTCTGACAATGAAGGAATGCTCTCAAGAGCATACTTTATATCACTGTCTGGTGCAAATCTCATGGGAAACTGTTTCAGAACTTGCTTCTTTGAGAGCTTTTGGGTAATACAGCCTAATTCTTTTGTTTACTGTCATCTCATCAGTGCTCTGTACATTCTCTCTCCTGAAAGTTGCATCTTGTGGCGTTTGGAGCCTTCAAATTTATGGGCTGTGGAAGCAGAACCTCAAGAAAAAGCAGCAACCTCACGTTCGTTCCTGGGTATTTATTTTCCTGCACTAGGCTAACAGAATATCCATCAGCTCCTGAAGGGCCCAGGTTCAGATTCATTTATCACAGCTCTGCATCGCCAGCGAGCCCAGTTGGCCAGAAGGATGCCTGAGACCTGAGCGTTGCATTCTGATCTAAGTGATGCTACAAGTTTTGCATCTGAATTTCAATATCTGGTGGTATCAGTCTGTGAAAAAGACAGTTTCCTCCTTCTGTCTCACTGTGCACAAAACCTGCTGCACCATGTCGTCAAGCCTCTGACACCTATGCTCATTTGCCCAGCCTGCTGATTGCCCTATCCGTATCATAGGGAACCAACCCCAGGAGGTTGGACTAGATAATCACCAGAGGTCCCTTCCAACGACTCTGTGATTTTCATTCCTTCCCACACCAAGGACAATTTCCCAAGCCAAATTTTTTTACAGGAAACTGCAAATCTGTTGTCACACCAAGTGAGTATTTTTTTTTTTCCCAGACTTTAGAAACACAGAAGTCCCATTTAGAGTCAGAGACACATCAGACATACGGCGACCACCCAAAATAACCACCAGCTCACTGACGCAGGCTGTCCTCAGCCATAGCAAGGCTTCCTGTAGTATGGGCTGCAGGGATCGGTTTTTCTCTAGTTGACACCTCATGGATGTCTCTTTCAATGAAAGAATCACACCTCCATCATTGTTCTTTTTAAGAAAGACTGGGAGTGATTTTTGTACCACGTTGGGGTGGCAGGGAGCTGTTCCTGGTTCCTGTCACGTCAGATGGATGCGAGTCACCTCCGCACGTCTGACATGGGGGGTGCTGACAGCTTGGGTGGAAAAGTGAACCTGGAGGTTCCCAGCTCCTCCTTGCTGCCAACTGTGAGCAAGCTGCAGCCCCCCACTTTGCAGCCTGGTAGCAGCATCTGCTTCTCATGAGGATACACACAGCATAGGGATTTCATATTTCAGCCATCATCCTCCACTGTCACTGTTCTGAATGCCACCACTTTCCATCCCCGTGCTCACCTTCCTCTTGTTTGCTGAGCTCTGTGCTCACAGTTCCCTATGAGAACCACAGTGTTGGTCCAAGAATCTCAAAGCACTTCGCCAAGAACAGCCTTCATTCTCACAGACTCATATAATCACAGAATCGAGTTGGAAGGGACCCTCTTATGTCACCCATTCCAACTCCCATGCCAGGAACAGGGACATCTACAGCTCTATCAGGTTGCTTAGAGCACCATCTTCTTTTAATCATCAGTTTCTTCCTTTTTAAACCTGTGAACATACAGAGGGAAGTAACTTGCCAAGGCCTTCCTAGCAGCAGAATTGTAGTCACAGTGCAATCGGTTCACGAGGACATTGTTAATATTCCAGAACCTTGCCAAATCATGTCTAAAGTCCATTGCATGCTGAAAATTTGTCTCAAATTACATTGACTGGAAAACCAACTTTCTCTTGCACTCAACCTAACAAATGACATAGTCTGCACGAAAAATAAATAAATACACATATAAAAAAATTGTGAACCACGTCAGAAAGCCCACGGTATTCTATCTTAAATCTCTCCCTTTGACAGACAGTGGATTAAACAGAAAATGAGTTACATCTCCCCAAACCATATAAATGTGAGTCCCACACTGCAAGGTAGCATGACAAATAGCTGCTGATATATAAGAATAAAAATAAACCATGGCTGAGATCAGTGCAGGCATCGCTGCTTGTATCTGCCATGAAAATCAACTCAAAACCTTGGGATGAGAATTTGAAGTGCATAGTTTCACTGGCATAAAGACGATGAAACCTTAAGGAATAGAGAAAAAAGTAGAATGAAAAATGGATTGTGGAAAATTGTCTTTGAATTTGGCCAAACAATTAAGAAAGAGAGAGCTGGTTTTACTGTTTCCAAAGGAAGAGATTCCCAGGAAAAAGAAAATAAAATTCCGAAGTGCTTCCAGAAGCACAAATGATCTGCACTCAGATGACAGTGATTCCAAAAGGAGGTCTGGACTAATTTTAAAGCATTTTACAAGGCAAGGATGGAGTTATTTTCTTTTAATGACAAAAGGGTTACAATGAAAAATCCTGTAATAGAGATATTAAACTAAAATGTAGGTCTCCTAAATTGGAGCCCTTCTTCTCCTCTGAAGGCCAGGAAGAATGTCATTGTATTCCATTAATAAAGGTCTCTTTTTGTCTGGTTGGGAGGGCATAAAAATTGGTGCCAATGTCGCCAGTGAAGACTCTCACATGGAGCTGGGAGGTTTTCCGGCTCCATCTGTGGATTTGCACAAGTACTGATGAAAATCGTAAAGCCTGCTGCCCAAATTGCTCTGAGATGATGTCTGAAGGACTTCAGAACTGATTTCTTGTGAGGCATTGCAGAACTGCTTTGAAAGGGACTGCCAGAGGTGCGTGTGCAGGTCACTCCAATATTTCCCATGTTCTAGTCCAGCACCAACCCTTGCTAGCTCTCCTTGTGCTGTTCTGCAACAAAACAAGCATCAGCACAAGATCTGGCCAAGTTTTCAGAAACCACATGTCACCCTGGATGCTGAATGTGAGATGCTGCAGGGGGGTTTGACTATGAGGAAGCAGCAAGCATTCTCCATCTGCATACCATCCCCTAAATTAGCGAGCTGAAGGATGGCGTGTCACTTTGATATCAATTTACATGAAATATACTCATTTTCTTTGTGGATTAAAATACCTGCAGCACCCAGCAGCAGAAATTCATCCAGTGTTGGGATTGCTGCTGGTTTTTTAATTTACTAACAAAGCAGCTCTCTGATGCAGAAAGCAGCCTGGCAGCACAGTGGGCTTCACCACTATTTTCTGGCCACAAGAAATCTTTTTCCTAATTCCATGTCATCTTCCCCCTTCTAATGTTCTTTGACAGGAGCTAGCTAAATGCAGGAGTGGGATAAAAGGCAGTTTTCACTGTTGCAAAGATCTGTTGTGAACATCTCGGAGCGCTCGCGGTGCGACTTCTCACACGCTGCGACTTGGTGCCTGGAGCCTTGGCAGCTCCATCCTGCCTGGTGCTGGGCCAGCAGCTCCCATTGACCGGGGGATGGACCACAGCAGCGTTTGACACTTGGCAGGATTGAGTCCTTACAGCCACACACTCACACCCAAGTATTGCATCTCATTTGCTTGGATGTTTCTGTCATATCAGAGCGTGAGGAGCTTTGCCAGCCCATGTGAGCTCCAACGCCTTGTACGCTACTCAGGGCAGCACATCCATGTGGCAGGCTGGAGGCTGCTGTTCCATGGATGCCTTGGGATTTTTTAGACAACGATGCGCTCATTGGAATTCCAAACTTCTCCTCTTCCCCAGCAGTGGATCACAAAATAGTGGAATCATGAAGGTTGGAAAAGATCACTAAGATCACCCAGTCCAACCCATCCAACACTGCCCACTAGCCGCGTCCCTAAATAGAATCACAGTATCATTAAGGCTAGAAAAAACCTCTAGGATCACCAATTCCAACCCCAACCCACCCCCACCATGCCCACAACCCTGGACAGCCTATGGCAGTGCATTACCTCTATGGGTAGTGGCTGAGGGAACTGGGATGGTTCTGTTTGGAGAAGAGGAGGCTCAGGGGGGACCTTAGTGCTCTCTACAATACCCTGAAAGGAGGCTGTGAGGAGGAGGGGACTGGCCTCTGCTCTTGGGTAAAAGAAGAAGTTGTGCCAGGGGAAGTTCAGGTTGGATGTTAGGAAATTTTTTTTCTCAGAAAGAGCAGTGATGCACTGGCATACGAGTGGTGATGCCCAGGGAGGTGGTGGGGTCATCATCTCAGGAGATGTTTGAGAACCGTGGGGATGTGGCACTGAGGGACAAGGCCAGTGGACATGGTAGCATGGGTTGGGTTTGGACTTGGGGATCGTAGAGGTCTTTTCCAGCCTTAATGATTCTATGATTTTATTCTATGATATTTTGCTTTGTGTGTCCTGATATCCCTTCTGCTCACAGCAGGTCTCCGTGCCCCTCCTGTAAATGGCTCTCGGATCTCAAAACACTTCAACATTTCAGCTAGCTCAAAGGCAGAGAAACCAGTGAAGTACTTCAGGGCACTGTCAGCACAGAATAATTATCCAACAAGTTACAGCAGGGCACCCTTCTTCCCCTGAATAATTAAGACACTTTCAATTTCTGGGAGTAGGACAAGGGATCTGGGGAGAAATGTTTGGAGGTAGCGCAGCAAATCCTCGCCTTCTCATTCTCCTCTGTTATTGCAATCTCCTCTTGCTATCTATCTGGGGATGCTGCTAAATGAAAAGGTTTATGACAGCTCTTCAACACTCAATCATATAAAACACTCTGTAAAAATTTTTCAGTAAGTTAAAGGAACTGCCAGCACTTTTTAATTTTTTTTTTTTTTTTTGAATCATAGATCAGGATTTTCACAGAAGTGAATAAAGTTTACATGCCTAAATTCAGTTGGATATCAATAGGATTTGGGTTCCTAGCTTCCTTAGCTTTCTGCAAAAATCCCTGTCTTATTCCAGATTTGCATTTCATCTGAGGAAGGAATGGCTTCTGGTTAATGCATGGAGATAAGGTTAGGAATACTTCTAAATGAGCATGGATTTTAAAGTCAATGAGTTGCTCCCAGTTTACACGAAAGCAGCTGAAAGCAGAATTTACATACCGCCATTTTTTTTTTCTTCGAAAATAAAATGAAATTTCTGTTGCAGAAGGAGAAAGCTAACGTTTATATTAAGCTTATTCTCTGGCAGTGACTGCTTTTTCTAAGCAAAAATAACTCTTTTGGATCAAATTCTACTCCCACGTCAGCTACCATGAAACTCCAGGGATTTCAGAGCAGATCCTTTGGACGTATCTGGATTTCGTTTCTCTGATCCTTGGTGATGAAAGGAGAAATTTACCATTCCATGAAGCAAGATGCATGAGATGCTATGGATTCCAGCATTAAGAATTAAAAATAAGTAAGTAAATAAATAAATACAGTAGGGTTTCTGATTTGTTTTAAGCAAAAGAGAGAAATCATAGACTTTCTTCTCTCTACTACAGGCAGGTCTTTTGGAGGTGAATTCTTCTCTCACACTTGCACTTGTATAAACCCTGAGTAATTTCTTTAAGTCACTGTTTAATCTGTAGTTTTTTTTTTTTTTTCCAGGAAGAGAATCTGATCTACAGAAAATCTAAATCAATATCAGCTGGCTTTAGGTCAAAGAACTGGGGCCTCAAGCACTAAGAATACCTGTCAGCTAGATATAAACAGACATATATCACAGTCTGCATGAAAATCACCTCTTAATCCCCCAAGGCAACCAGTGGATAAGTTAAATATAATTAATTATTGTGTAATTCTGGCCTTTGATAACAAAGGCAATCAAGTCAAGCGTATTTTTGCTCTGCCTTATCATAACTACTTGATTAAAAAAGCAAAATTCCTTTCTCCCCCTTTCTTCTTTGCCTGGCTGAGATAATTTGGACAGAAAGGAACATGCCAGAAATGGCTCCACTGAATGCAATCAACTGGAGGAGACAACCAGGAGTGGCACAAATCTGTAAAGCATCCTTCCTCCTGGTCTGAGCCTCCACCCAGTTGCTCCCACTCCCATACCCAACATATTTCCCTTGTTGGTGACAAGAGACAGTAAATTAATGTCTTCATATTTGAACTATGCACTGATGGACATGGTCAGGGGGCACGGTGGGGTTGGGTGGGGTTGGACTTGGGGATCCCAGAGCTCTTTTCCATCCGTAATCATTCTATGACTCCATGATATCCAGATAATGCTGCGTGGCTGCAACTCTCACAGCAACACAATTAAGCTCAGCATCCTTCCTATAGACTAGATCTGGATTTTTACAGGTTTAAATCACTGTTATTCAGTAACTATCTCAGAACTATGCTCTGAGGATTAATATCTATGCCCAGAACGTGAGTAAGTTGAGGTTTGGTTGCTGTCATACCAAGAACTTCCTTTGCCATTTCAGGAAAGTCTTCCAAAGGTACATAAATATGCAGTTGTCATTTGCCTTCAGTAGAGCCCCTCTCCTCTCCAGCACGGGGGTGATAACATGTGCCTACATGAGACGGTTCTTTGGAGGAAAATTCACACTGAAGCAATGTGCTCTGCAAAGGACTGGCAAAAGATAATGGCCACATAAATATCCATGTCAGATTTTTTTTTTTACTTCTGCTCAGTGATTTGAACACGATCCACTGGATTATACTAGCACACCAGTAACAGCCATGAATCTTTGTGGTCTAGCTTTGCTTCTGTCTGCTGCAGAGGTACACGAGGGATTCGGTTTGGCCTTTTATCTCTACGTGTGCATAGCTGTATTTTATAGCTCTTGTTTCCCTTCCCAGTCGGGAGTGGGAGTCTGGGGGGGAATGGGAGTTAGCACCTGGTGTTGCCAAGTCCAGCACATCGTGTGCCAAGAGGAAAAATTTATTTTGTTGACGATTGTTTCTGACTTTCACTTTCCCCAATTGGCTAGAGATGCAATTTTCAGATCTGCCTGAGGCTATCCGCTCTGTTTAGAGAAACAACAATAAAATCCCCAATACAAACTTAACTGCTATGTATGAGCATGTTGTGGGAGCTCACATTACTTGCAGCTAACACTGTTTTAGGGAGCTCATTGACTAATTATTTTCCAGCAAGCTAGCAAGGTTCATTAGATAAAACGACAACTCTACTAAAGTTTTGGAAGCTGCTTATGCAACATTTAGAAAGGGGAGAGCACATCTTAGATAACCATGGGGCTATTTCTGGATAGCTAGTGCAAAACTTGTTTTATTCTGACTTAATACGCTTTCAGGTTGCATTGAGAGAGCTGCCTGAGGGCATGGAACTGTGTTTTCATGGGATCTCACAGGATGGCTGATGTTGGAAGGGAATCTTCCAACTGAAAGTAGGGTCAACCCTTTGAACACCTTTGTTCCCTTACGCTGCATTTGCTCCACTATTTTCATGTATGCCTTGTAACTGGGAGCACAGATGGGTCCAGATGGGTCTCAGCAGCACAGGGGGAAGGGAAATAATCATCTATCACCCACCTATGCCTTTCTAATCAGGCTTCAGGGTGCAATGAGTGCAGCTGGCTTCCCCAGCAAGCAATCCTGAGGCGGTTTCTGTCATTAAGAGTAGCAGACTCATTTTCTGTGCATCAGGGCCAGGGAGCTCAATTTCACATCCTTCTAGCTACCACATGGCCACAGTGAACAGGATGCTTAACCATCACCAGTGGGTGGGCCCCAAAGAAGATTCCAGAAAGATTACTGTCTGCTGGGCCATTTTCTCTGTATGTTTCTACTTCTACATTAGTCACAATTCTCATGCCTTTGTAGATATCCATATTTTAGCACATTATCTAATTCACAGAGGTCTATTGATTCCCAGCTTTGCTCTTGAAGGGCAGTGACTCATCTTTCAGTGCACACAATAGAAGAGCTGCTAATAAAAAAAACATTTAACATTTAGAGCCAGAGTATCTGGGTGAGAAATGCTCCTACACTGCAGACATCCAGGCTTCGTGAGCTGGATTCAGAATCGGATGGCTTTTTTCCCCCTCTCTGATGCTGAAAACACAAATGCTCCGGATGTGCTCATTTCCTATGGAGCTGGATCTGCCCTGGGTGTGCAGAGCTCTGGATTAACACAGCCATTTGATGCAATGCATGACCTCAACCAGTTTATAGGAACTTTCTGTTTGTGTGCACACACTGGAGAGGGTGGAGAGAGTTTCTAGAGAAGGAAATTCATCCCTGCTCTCAAAAGGACACGATCGGAGCATTCTCATTCTCTCTAGGCCTTCAATTTGGGACCTGAACACGACTGAAGGAACACGCTGACCTCACACTGAACTGAATCTTGCAGAATCAGTCCACTCTTAAATTCCTGGAACCGGTTTCTTTTTAAAGCTGAAAGGATGAGAAACTGGCTGGGGAGAGAAAAAACTGCAAAGGGAGATACCACTGCTGGAAAAGATACAAATCATCAATCAGTCACCAATCAATAACACCTGAGCACTACCACTTGCAAAACTCACACTGATTTTAATAGGAATCCTATCCGAAGAGACTCAGAGCCACCTATTGTGATTTTCTCTTAGACTTGTGGTATTTTTTTCTTAATAAGTATTAAAACATCTTTCATTTTTCAATGCCAGTCCATAAGAACCATGGGACTGAGTGAGCATTTTGGCTTTTTATACACGCTTGTCTTCCGGCCATGTGGTTGCAGAGGAAAAACCCCACAGGGCTCTGAATAACATCACTCAGAGCTCAAAACTCAGAAGGCAAACTACAAAAGGGCTATAATGCCTTTTTTTGGTTCTCACCTCTGTTGTTCTCTCCCATGATCTCATAAAATCATAGAATGATAGAATCATAGAACGGCTTGGGCTGGAAGGGATCCCAAAGATCAAGTTCCAACCCCCAACAAGCAGGGCCTCCTGATCTGATACTAGATCTGGTAGTAGACCAGGTTGCCCAGGGTTCCATCCAACCTGGTCTTGAACACCTCCAGGGCTAGACCCAAGAGCTGCTATGTCAAACTTTGGATTCTGGTACTGGGGAACATAGTTCAATGCACACTGCGCTTAACTGGCATGGTTTATATGATCATAGAATCCTAGAATCATTAAGGTTAGGAAAACCAATAACACCATCTAGTCCAACCACCAACCCATGCTCTAGATCATGCCACTCAGTGCCGCATCTACCCTTTTATTGAACACCTCCAGGAATGATGACTCCACCACCACTCTGGGCAGCCTGTGCCAATGACCAGTTTCTGAGGCGAAATTTTTCCTAATGCCCAATTTGAACATCTCCTGGTGCAACTAGTGATGTACGCACGTTCTGGAAAAGTCTATAAAGCATAAATCCTGCTGCTTTCCTCATCTGGGGAAAAAAAAACGCACCTGGTCAGAGCCAGGGAAACAATATTGCTTGCTTTTCCACAGGATTGATGCACATGACTGATAAAGCATGGCGATGCTAATGCTTCTTCAAGGCAGTGCTACAAGTCTCCCTGTGCACCCTATGGGGTGTCATAGGTTGGAACATCTTTTCCTCAGCTTTCTTTCTCAAACCCTCGATACGGAAATATACCAACAGCAAACCTTTCAACAATTCATCTCCCACGTACCTGCATGAAGTCCACCTCTGTTCCCAGGGAGAATCTCACCACCCACCCTACGACGTGGCATTCCTCCCAAAGGACGGCAGCCCAGCATTTGTGGATCCAAAAGTCACCCCATGAAGCTAATTTTCCAGCCAGAGGAGCAACCTAAATATCCAAGCATTTTGGGTTTGACAGTTTGTCGTACTTCACATGCTGTCAGATGGAAGCCTTTGTTACAAAGAAGCCCAGATTTGTTAGAGTAAATGAACCTTGATATGTTGAATGTGCTGTCTTAATCCTTCAGATATTTCACCTCTTCTCCGTTTCCTTCGCAGAATGCTTGCTGCTCGGGTAGATTTTAAATTCTTCTCAATCATAATAGAGTGACTTTTTACACATACCAGTTCCACTACAGCTACTGGAATAAAAGAAATGCTGCAATACTGACTAATGCTACTCATTCCAACAGAGGATTTTAAGTGAGCTTTTAAGAGTCAGATCAGCTTAGCAAACTGGGAACAATTATGCAAAATTTTCCCAATAGCTCCGCCTTATTTAATCAAATACTTAACTCCATGCCTATCCAGGCCAGCAATTACACATGGCAGGAAGAGAATTAAGCATGGGCTTCAATACGTTCTTTAATGAGGATGTTTTCCAGGACTGGGGCCAAATGAGCTAAACTTCATCACTGCTCCAAGGTAAGTGTAGTACTGAAAAAGGGAAAGGAGAATCGTTAAGTTTCCTATTTGGACTAAACCTGACACATTAATTAGGGCATTAATTTAATTTCTCTTCCTATGTCAGATTTTAATTAAGCATTAATTTACCGTACTTCGTTGGCTTTGGGCTGTGCATGGAATTGCCATGGGGTCCATGGCATCCTACTGGGTGTAGGCCAGTACGGAGCTGAGGTGGTGGCTGGGCTGAGCAAGAGAGGAATGGGAGATGGGCACTTCCATCACCAGAGCTTGTTGTTGGGCAGGAGGATGGCAGTCTCTAGGGCTGCTACTTGGAGTCCATTTCGGAATGCAAATGTGCAGATCCTCCATTAGTATCAGTCCCTGCAGATGCACAGGTTTACTCCTGTTTCATATCTGGCTCTAAAGTTAATGCAGAAAAATTACTAATGGTGTCTTAGTTAAATTATCCCTCAGTTAAATTCAACTCTTTAAAGCGTAATATTAAACTAACAGTGTCTGGTGGCTCTTATTTCATTACTCCTCCATTTCAGTTTTTTTTTAAGACTTTCTTTTCATTTCAGGATATTAGATTTGATATAATAACAGTGGCCTTAGTAGATGGAAAAAAAAAAAAAAATACCCACAACTTTTTCCTAAATAATCTTGTACTGCTTTGGAAAGATAGCTCTTTATGATCTTTATTTTCATGGTACGCTTCAATTCCATTACCCATTTCTTTTATGTGCTGGAGTTCAAAGAATAGGCACGGTTCTCAGAATATAGAAAAACTTCAGTTATCCTCCCATTGAGAAGCTTTTAGGGAGTTAGGACCTTGCTGTGGATATGGCACCAAATGGGGTTGGATTGTAAACCTGTTCCTGCCCCAGTCTCCCTGGATGACGTTGGTTGAACCATTTCACAGATTTCTTCTGAGATGGGAATAATGTTTTCTAGCCCCAAACGGTTGCTAAGAGGATCCATTCATAATCCTCGTGGAACGCTGGAAATACTTCTGCCTCCTACACAAAAGCATTTATTCAGTCAGGAAACAGAAAAGACGCTGCATGATCTCACTGGAAAGGTTCGTGATCGGGGAAGGAGCTGGGTACACATCCCCTGCTCTCACAACAAGCAATGAGCTGAAGGGGATGCTGGACTTTTGCTGTGTTCCTATGACAAAATTAATCATACATTTCTGTTCTACCAACCTTCATCCCACGGTGAGTACCATGAGGAGCCCGGGGATGGCAGGGACCTCTTGGGTGGGAATCACAGAATGTGCAGAACAACACAGTGGGGGTCTGTGCTGAGCAATCTATAGGCTTAAATTACTGCTGCAGAAATTACTGCTCCCATCTGTAGCCCCAAGAACAAACTCACAGGGAGAAACACATGGCTTCAAAGACCTATTCTTTTCATCTCAGAAGAAATCAGTCGATCACCACTGGGGTTCTCTCCCAACCCATTTAAATCAGTGGGAATCTTCCAATGAATTTAATAGGGCTAGAATTTTTCTCATTGTATTTCCACTGTTACAGTAAAGAGATTATTAAGGAGCACAAGCATGATTCAGCAAATCCCACCCCCTCGCCACCCTCTTTGGCCAAGCACACACTTTGGCAAAGGGGTTCAGGAGGATATTCAAGTGAATTATATTTTGTCATATTAAATTAAGAGAGGAATCAGTTAAAAATCATTTTAATCAAGGAAACAAATGGAAAAAGAAATGGAATGATCCCTTGTAGACTGCTTCTGACATTTGTGGATTTGTTTTGTATTCCCTCTCACTCAATAAACTGAAGGATGACTGAGTTCATTTCACAGAAGATGGATTGCATTTTCTTCTCTCAGCTCTGCAGTGTCCATCGAATTCAACCAGAAAAAAATTATTGTGCTTTAAAAACGCATGATTCCTACATTATTAGAGTCAAACTGCACACCTGGGGCAAGGGAGAGGAAATGAACACAATCTCCACGTACAACAGCAGTGGTTACCTAATAAAGGGTGTTAATATTTAGGATGACTTTTAAGGCAAATATGCACTGGGAAATGCAGAATGAACAAAAATGGAAAAGCCCCGTTTATGCACAAGCCTTCACCCAACCCAAATTTCCCCTGCTTTTATTTATTTATTTATGTATTTATGTATTTATTTATTGGTGGGACAGTTTGAAAGACACAAAGGTCCATTCTGGTCAGTTGGGAGGGGTGTTGTGCCCCCATCTAACTCAGAGATCTCTCCTTCACACCTTTGGGGTGAAAAGCCTTGTATCAGTTATATACATAGAACTGCTTTTTAGGACCACTCTACATCCTCTAGTAGGCACAGCATAAGAGAAGTGGTCTGTCACTGCAGCTCCTATCAAAGCCAACGGCTCTGCAGTGCCTCACATCAGCTGGGGATATTTCCACCATGAAAGGCAGCAGAGAAGGAACGGAAAAGAACAAAACAGGAGAAATAAATAAACATAGAAGTGAAACCTGTCTGTTCCTGGCAGGGGATGGAAACAGAGGGAGAACATGTTGTTACACTCAAGAGGAGGTCCTTGTGTGTAATGGAGATGGGTGCCAGTTTAAGATGCTGCAGCTGCAGCCTGGATGGGAGATCTGCAGTACAGACCACATGAGACGGATTTCTGTTGGAGGGTTTGGGTTTTTTGGTAGATGTGGGAGATACGTATTTGTCAGCAGAAGTGGAACGATCAGTTACATCATCTCCTGCTTTTAAGCTTTTGCGCTTACTTGCTTTGTTATTTGAAATCCTCAGGTGCTGAAGGACATCAGCGGTGCCACTGCTGGGAAGACAAACCAGAGCACGCTGCCAAACCTGAGTCCTGCTTCAAAGTCCTGTTCTGCAGCTCAGTGTCACTCAAATCTCTGCAGAATCAGGGTGTAAAACACGACTGAGAGCACCTCTCCCTGCCTTCTCAGCTGCACAAACCACCCACCTCCACACACACGCTGGTATTTTCCTTCAGCAAAGCTGCAGTGTCAATGCAAGTATTTCCATTCAAGTTTTCCCACCAGGATTCCTTTATCATCTCCTAGGTGGCAGGTGCAAATGGTGCACCGAGGGAGCTGCCCACAGGCTGGGGCATGCAAGCTCGTGCATGCAATCCCTCACTGAGGAATCTGCAAATTGGCTTTGCTCTTCCGTAGCAGAGAAGGTTGTCAAAGATTTAGCAGACCTATTGCCAAAGAGCTACTTTGGGAGATTGTTTTTTTTTTCTTTTTTTTTTTTCTGACCAAGTCTGTCTTCCTTAAGACCTCATCTGAATGCTGTTAACACACATCACAGACACTGACGACACTGAATTATTTAATGCTACACACCTATCTCAGATGAAATCTCGCAGATCAGAAGAAGATGTTTACTTCAGTTGGACAGAGCTCCTACAGACATGCTCTGGGGTGATGAGACAGGCGCTAGGAAATATTACGGGAACCATCTGATCGGAAATGAGTATAAATTCCTTCTGGCAATCCTTCTCTGCCTCTTCACACACCCATTCCCATTTCTGTCCTCTGGTAACATTGCCTACCTGCTGCCACAGCAGCTCTCAATTCACGGACTGATGTCCTTAATATTATTTCTGCTCAAGTCCCCGTGTGTTTTGGTGTTTACTTGTTTTGCAATAATAATAGATGGTATGGTTATCCACAGAGCAAACAGAAGGGCTGTATTTTCTCCTCTTGTTCAGGTGAGCGAATCACTCACAGAATTTATGAGACAGAACTCGGCCTGTGGGTAATTGGTCTTCATTCCCTCCAGCCTGACAACCACCGTGTCACCAGCCCACGTCTAGTCCACATGAAAGCAGCTTGCAGACTTTGCTCACTGGCTGCTGAGATACTGAATTATGGTTGATCTGCAGGTTCTGTTGGCTCTTACTCCAGTATTTTATCCTCCCATTTCATTCATAAGGCAAATAAAGGACATGCCAACAAAGCCCAGGGAAAAAAATAAGTAGGAACCATCCCTTTGCCCCCATTTCCTGATGGTTTAGATATCACACAGCAAAAGGACCTTCTAAATGGGCAAAGCAATGGGTTAATGGAACAACAGTGAGGACAGAGCTGATTACACCTTCAGCAAGATGTCACTGCTTCCAAAATTTGCCCTCTTACCTATGTATGAGCAGCAAAAATACTGAAACCTTCCCTAGAAAATCAAAACAGTTCAAAGGAGTCACCGGTGCCCTGGCCCTGCTGAAACTCTGAGTATCTTGTGATCCAAAGCTACACGAAGGCACGAGGAAAGATAAGGGATGATCAGATCAAAATGCTGCACTTGTCTGCCCTCTCAGCTGCACCGGTCTCCCATTTTCTTTCTGAAGAAATGCAGGGCATGAGTTCAATCTAAAAAGCTCCAGCTAGTCTGTGATCAAGCTGCCTTCTCCATCTACTACAGCAGAGGGGCAAGTAAGGACTTTGGAGGCATCTCTTTGACACGCGGTTTCAAATCCTCGCACAGAGGAATTTCAGATAGAAATTCCCATGCTAGAGCATGGGAATCCATTACCTTAAGGAATGCAGTTTTGAGATTGCATGGAACACATTTTGTCATACAGCTCTAGAGAAGTAAGCTGTGAAGCTTTAAAAGGCCCTGCAACCAAAACCAGGATTGCATATTCAGAACACTTTGCTCTTTTTATTGGACAAAGAGACAGTTTTCAGAAGTATTCAGCACACGCTGAACTGGTCAGAAATATTAAGCTTTTCTGTTAGTGCAAAATTAGGCTGGAGACCTTGGCTTGAAAGTCTTTGTGAAGGCAGCAGCAAGACCAATGGACTCACAAGTACAGGAATTAATTTGAAGTGTTCTTCCTCACTGCCTAACGTTGTTGAAAAGGAGCTGTTGAGCATGCATTAGCACAAAGGCATTGCTTTTGGATGTTTTGAGAAAAACTCCTCTATCAGATCTATCTTCGGATGTCTTGTATCACCAAGTGGAATCCATGTAAAGCCAATTAAAACTTATTTGTCAAAGGGTAGAACTAACATCATAATATGCATGGTCTGCTCACAGCTCGCTAGCTGTTACTTGAAGCCACAAATCACAATAACTATTCTGTTGAAATTATAAAAGAGAAGCTAGAAATCCTGCTAAACCCAATGAGCCATTAAATAGTTGACAATATTCTTTATAGAAACCTAGAATAGTTAATTAGTCCCCAAATACGAATGGTGAGCGTGAATAATTGCCACCATAGATTCCAATCAGGATACCCAAGGCTAGATCTGCAACTAGCATAAACTGACATTGCTTCATCCACAGTGCCAGCTCATACCAGCTGTGAAACTGGCCCTGAAAGGTTGGGTTTGTGCTAAAAGCATGGAGGTCTTTATATTCCTTCATCTTCCTCCCTGCAACAGCTACCTCCAGTCGTTCTCTACCTATTCCTGAATCTTTCACTCTAGGTGTTCCATTCCCTTCCTCAGTTTTTTAGCATTTCCAGGCTTTTCTCTCTAAACCAGTGAGGCTCTGCTTACTGAGAGGCAGAACATTCCCCCCAAGTTTTGTGCTGATGAGATGTGACATTCAGAAGTTATTGCGCTATACAAAAATAAACAGAGAAACGCCATCAAGTTGAATGCAGGGAATTGCTCAGCCAATTAATATTTGCATATCCTTGGATGAAAGATATCAGTAGTACAAAGTATTATTATTAATAAGAGCCCACAGAGAATCTTCTGTCAGGCAAACACCACTAATGATGTGCCTTGCTTTCTGACTTGGCACCCCACCAAGTTTCACAGGAGTTTCATGAAATACCAGTTTCTTGCTCGACCAAGAAAGTTTGGCAGAGTTTGAAGGGATTTGGATGATCAAACTGGGAGATAAAGTCATGAACAGAGGAGAGAGACTGCACCTCTATCACTGCAAAAATGTCACGTCGTGACACCATGCACTGAGTGTGACAGCAGAATTGTCCCTTCCTTGAGATCTCTGCTTTCTTTTCCCTTACACAGCCTTCATCTTGAAGGTGACATTGCTGAACCAAAGCACTCAAAGATAAGCAAAACTCAAACATTTTTTTGATCAGGACCTCAGGGCTTCTCATGCTGTAGGAAATTCATTCTGAATACCTTTCAGCACGGCATAGAACCTTCCCAAAAGACAGCAAAATGGTGGCCCTGGTCCTCCAGACCTCCATTAGTGCTACCAGCATCCAGCTTCTAGCAAGCCTGACCTGTCTGGTTGGTGCCCATGAGCAGTCTGGATGGTGGAGATTTGAAGCACAGTTTTAATCAACTGAAAAAATGCCTTCTAGTTCATTGCAGTGTCAACATGACCCATCGTGTATCTGTCTTTTATAATGTGCCTATGCATGGTATATTTAAGGGCGCTTAAGCAGTTTCATCCTCTTTTGCTGCCGCAGTGCCCATGGAGAGCCAACTGCCAGAATGTGCTTGTACAAATACACTCGCTACAGTAAACAGCCCTGGGCAATCTGTTGCACCCGAGGACCTCGTGTTGATTCTGCACCATTCCTTGGAGGATTTGTTCCTCCTTGCAAATTTAAAGATGTGAAGCAGGGAGGGACCAAAACCTTGCTCCTGAATGTTAGCTGGCCTCAGGCCAGCCATGCAAAATGTATTAATAGAAACGGACAATTTTATATGACTACATCAGAAAACAAACAAACAAACAAACAAAAAAAACCCAACAACCCAGAGTGATGAAAACATCCAAGTGAATAATACTTGATGAGAAAAAAGGGTGAAATGTTATTTCTTTTCAGTGGTGTTGCCATAGCATTGAATTTCAAGAAACAGAGTTTGTTAAATTTCCTGAATATTCAAGAAAGGTAAGAAATAGAGTGAAAAAAAATCTGAAAAATCTATATTAGTAATGACTTACTGTCCTCAGCTCGAAGCACGTAGCTCTCAGTCATCTCAACAGGAGTGCTCTCGTGGTTCCAACAAAATACATCCTCAACTTCCTCATTCATGGCCTCAAGGACAATGATAATGGTCTTACAGAAGGCAGTGGGCAGGAGCCAACCTGCTGGCATGAACTGTGATCTTAGAACTCAGAACCTGCTCGCCAACTCCTGCCAAAGTTATGGTGATAAATGGAGGCACTATGTTGGAGAGAGCAGCTAGATCCTGTTTTGATACGACTATTTGGCTCTCTTTTCTTGACAAGCAATTTAGGATCTCGATTTTGGAACGATAACATTCCTCTCTTCTCTTTCTTCCATTCCCTTCCACCCTACTTCTACCTCTCCTACTCCTTTTGCAGTGTCTGTAAGGAGGTGGCACTGCTCTGGAGACATCAGCATTTCAGAAAGGGAGTGGGAAGCTCCTGGTAGTGGAGTAGAGCTATAGCACTGCAGAAAGGCCTCCAACAAATAACTCCATCTGGACTCCAATGGCCCACTCTGGCCTACCATCATTAACTTCAGTGGCAGCTTGCTCTGGTTGAGTGAAGTCCATGTGGAAGAATACTCTAATTTGTTAATAGAAGCAAGGACTGAATAGAGCTCTGATTGTGCAAACTATTTTTTGCTGTTACATGAACATCTCTGCTGACCAAGTTCTCAAGCTTTCTGTTGAGACTGGCAATGAGTAGGTGACTGTAGTGAGAGTTTCCTTGCAGGCACTTGACTTTGGTTTCTCTTTGTAAAGATCCTATCATTTTCCTTATTGAAATAACATCAGATAAGCAGTATTTAAAACTTTGGTAGCTTAAAAATACATCTATGTTTTAAAAAAAAAATAAAATAAAAAAAAATATATATATATATACACAAATAAATCTAGGGTGGCAATAGCAAGACAGGCTGAGCCAGAAACTAGTATTGCTTTGACATGAATACAATCAGAATTTTGAGTTGCACAATCCTAAGTTCTTACTGAAGAGGAATAACAGTATTGAAATTCCAGCAACGAGACTTAAGCCAAGAGGTGGCATCAACTCTCCTTGTCTTTGAAATGATGCAGTGCTACTGACTGGACCATGGTGGTTGCAAGCTTTGAGTATCATACATTTCAAAGCAATGTGACTTTTCAGAACTGATGTCCCTAGGGAAGGGCCCCTGACAGAAGGAGGAAATTAGGATGACACTGTACTCTCAATGGGCAGAGAGCACTGAGTGTTGTTAGACTAAAACAGCTACACAGAGACTGCAGCTTGGGAGAGCTTTCAAGAAAGTTTAGCTGTTTTTAGGGCATTGAAAAAGAACAAAGGTTTTCAAGAAGGACATTAAAATGCAAAATAATAATAATAATAATAATAATAATAATAATAATAATAATAATAATAATAATAATAA
>JAPSGF010000075.1:105477-122883 GCA_035772895.1 Perdix hodgsoniae
AATAATAATAATAATAATAATAATAATAATAATAATAATAATAATAAAACCTCATCAAGATAACCCTTTTTTTCCCTCCTGCCATTTACAACAACCAGACCAGAACTGCAGCAAGAAATTCTCAAGTCATGCCTACAATTTCTTTAATCTACAGCTCTTGACCTCAGTTGTAACTGGTTGTACTGAGCAATGAAGTGCTGTCTCAGACAAAGCCTAATTAGCTCTGAGAAAGCTGATATGTCCAAAAGAACAGCACATATCCACGCGGAAGATCCAGCTTCTGTCCCAGAAGCCCAGCAGCCACAGCACTGCAGCATCAGTTTGGTATAATTAGTGCAATGCTGTTCGCAGCAGGGAGGCCAGATCTGGTATCCCTGTACAGCCTGCATCAGACAGTATCAATATAGCTTAGTGATAGAGAATCTGTCAAGTTATTTCCAGGGTTAACCACTCAGACTGCTAAAAATATAAATTTAATGTCTAGCCTGAACTTGGCTGCTTTTAGGTTGTTACTCTTGGGTCTTGTTATGCTTTTGTCAGATAGATTAAATGGTCTGCTATGATCAGAAAAGGCTTCCCCACATGGAGGGTGATAAACCATGGTCAAGTTACCTTTAGAAGGGTTTTCCTCCACAAATATAAGTAGCAGGAACTCAGCCACACTATGGCTTCTTCCACCAAGCAGCTAACTCTACAGAGAATGGTTTCCAAGGCACAAAGGATCACTGAAATGCTCATTTCCCATGGAAGATCGGGGGCTCATGGGTGTCTTACTCCATTTGTTAAACTCCAAACATTTGCTCCCCTATCCCGGTCAATATCCATGGAAAATAATAACAATATCATTTAATCGTGGAGTCTCAGAGAGGTGATTCAGTTACCAGCCCTAGCTGTCACAGTTGCCAGTAAACTAGAAAGAAAAGAAATACAAAACAATCCTCTTCCATTTCCTTCTCCTGTGTCATGATGGTTCCTCCCTCTTTTGAGAACCTTCCCCATCAGTCTCTGCTAATTGCCGGGTGGAAAACTGCTCAGAAAGGAACGGGGGTGAGGAGAGACAGAGGCAAAACTGTCCGTGTTAGCACTTCAGCGGTGCTTGGCAGGATGCAGAGACAATCTATTACGGGATGTCTGATCACGTTAGGCATCCAGCTGCAAACACAAGTGGTACAGAGAAAGGAAGGCAAGGAGGAGAGTGCAACCCAGCTCTGCTCAGCGCCTGCTGCTCCTAGGGGACAGCTGTCAGGAGCTGATAGTTCCAAGCAAACCCTGCAGAAAAGAAATGCACGTCACAGAGGCTTTAAAAACAAACAAACCGTGAAAATGATACACCGCAGGTATACAAACCAAACCGAACACTGATTTTAGGGGGGGGACAAAAGCCCACCTGCCTAGCTACTGTGAGAGCCCTACCTGCTCAGGTGCCTTGATGCCTTTCTGGATGCGTATCATTCCTCCCATAAAGCTGTTCTAGTGTTTTCCATGTTGCAAAGGTGAAACATTCAACACTGAGGAAGGACTTTGAAATATGACCTAGGACTGGACTTGGCTGAGAGGCTTTAGATGAAGCCAGGAAGACACCAGTGCATGAGAGATACAACATAGAAACCCATCTTGTGCATCCTTGGATGAGTTATTGAGCTTCTGCATGCCATGACTCCAGACTATACTGGTGATTAAAAAGCATTTTCCCAATTGAAGACCAGATAATAGGAGCCTCAGGACTGCCTAGGATGAGTCCAGTATTTAAACCTCTCCCAGTTATGTTGACGGGTACTTGCTCAGGGTTTGATGGCAATTTCTGTAGAGATCCATAGGCAGGAATAATCACACAGGTAAGGTACCTTCACGCCCTTCAGCTAAGTGTGCACTCAGCAAACCTTTCTGAACAAAGCATTAGGTTGCAAATGCCACTTCGTGGTGCTAGAGCTACAGACTGTGCTGCCTTGGATGACTGCCCTGCTCCCTGCAACAGAGCACAGAACTCTGCAAAGCCAGCTCCTCATTGCCCCTACCCACAGAGCCCAGACTCATTAACCGTACAAAAATACAAACTACTTCAAATCCTAAAATCAGTTTGAACAAGAGTTGTTTGCTCTGGGCCTTTTGTTTCTAAGAATGGACACGAATCGCAAAAGCCTGAAGAACATGTGCAGGTTTGATGCCATTTCTCAGGTTTCTGACCTCATCTCTCAATCTCTCCTATTTATGAGTGGCTTTGTCCCTTTCCAGCTAATTATTACACCTTTCGGTTCTTGTTAGCTGCCCTCCATCATGTACATGCTAGGAAAGAGCTTTCCAAAACCAGTTGTGCTCTCCTCCAAGGAAAAGGCCAGCTCCTTAATGACTGCCTGCAATTTTAATGAGAAGAGGAAGCCTCTCTTTCTAGGGTTTTTTTCTGCACAGGATGTGGGTACAGGCCCAGTGCTAGTTAACAGAGAAATGAAAAAGCCCTCCCACTCCACAAGAAAAATGCATTTAATTAGGAAGCACAGATCTAACGCCTCCAGCGCTCTTTGGTTTAATCTTTGCAGTTGTCCATTTTTGATGGAAAATTTGTGCTGACTTCATGGTGGCTGCTTGGACAAAAGTCACCACGCTTCATGGTGATATCTTGGTGCGGGAGGCAGTGGTGATCAGTGATTTAATTAGGCTTCTGTAATAGCATCTCAATTTCCAAATGGCTGCCCATATTTATTAGTATGGAAGAAACTCAATTACTGTATTCCTTCTAATTCTATAACTTTACTGTTGATAGAAACCGAGAGAAAATTGACATTGCAACCTAAAACAGAGACTCCTTGTCTTCAGAACACGTCAAACACCCATTAGAGATGTTTGCACTTCCGCTCTCAGCAGTCCCACCCATGTGCAACATCTGTGCCCAAACCCAACCAGCACAAACACTGTGAGCAGCCACAGAGCTGCTGAGTCGAGCCCACCGCAAGAAGAAAAGCCCTGAAGAAAGGAGAATCATTAAAATAAACAGTATTACAGATAAGGGAAGAGGTGAACTGAAAAGCTTAGGTCACCCCCTCCCTCTTGACTTCAATCCACCATCACAACCTGCCTTCCAAAATCCTCTCTGTAAGATATGTGCATTCTGCCAACACACACCACTCTGTAAAATAACGGAGTATTTAGTCTGTGAATTTCACAAGATGGCATGTATGCAACTGAACAAGTCTGGATGTTCTATCTTGTCAATAGGATTGGGTAAGAGTGTTTATGGATGTGCCACCAGTGACATAAATAAGAAGGAAAATAAAACATAACTAGACCCCAAATTAAAACCCAATCAGTAGTGTCTGCCTTCTAATTCCTCTTTAGATAGAATGTCAAAGCCTCGGCTAATCTCATCTTACTGTACAATCACTCCATCTGTTCCAGCCTCTAATTTTGCTATGAATTGAAATAAACGTAATTCCTGAAAATGTAAAAACATCTCAGATTTCCAGGCTCCTTTGTCTCTTCACAAATTTTATAGCCTCCTGTTTGGCACAGAGAGCTTTTCAAGTGCTACCAAGCTGATTATATTAGAGAATACTACAAATTGGATAACTCAAAACCCTCCTAGAGAGCTCTCATAAAACTCCATGGTTGGATGGAAACTGGAGCAGATGGGCAAACTCCACCAAGCGCTACATTAACCCTGCTGTTCTCTGACTGGTGGCCAATAACACATTCAAAAAGTACAGATCTAAAAATAAGTCTCCAAAACAGAAGATGATCCAAAGCATTTAATAAGCATCGTCAAGACAAATGACCACTTGGTGACATACTTTTGCTATGATTGTAACCCATTTCTTCCACAGACAGACAAATATTTCAGCTTCTCGGTGTTTAAAAAAGAGAAAGTATTTAAAAGGGAAAGGCATGTGTCAAGGCAAATTGGTTGCCACTCGTCCATTACAGCTGAAATACTTCAACCATCACCTCATTACATATAGAGTAATAGCAAAGTGCGCGCAACAAGGGCCATAATTGGATTGGAGAAATGGAGCAGGAGTCCTGGGGATAGATTTGCAATGCTCCAGTCGGCGTTGCTCTATAAAAATATTACTATTTTCATTGCCGAGTACACAAACTCCCATTGAATTCCAAAGGAGCTCTGGGTGTCCAGAGTCCTTTAATCTTTGCCCATTTGAAGATTTAAATACCATCTTCCCCCTGCGCCGCTGGTGAGCTGAATGATGTTTTCACAGTTGGCCAGTGAGTTCTTGCATGCCATGGGGTGAGGGTTTCAGAGCTATTGGAGGAATTCAGCCCATCCCAAGGTGCTACAAAGGGGTCTGGTTTGGAAAATGTTCTCTTTACGGCGAGGGCTCTCCTGTTATGGAATGGATTTCTTCACATGCATGGCAGCAGCCCCAGCCCAGCAGTGGACTACTGCAGATCCATCTCTCTCATCCCCATTCCAAGGGCATTATTCAACCATCAAAGCATTTCCTGCTGGGCAGGCACCTGAGTACTTTACCCCAGCAGCACGGTACAAGCAATTCAGCACCGTGTGCCTTTGGTACTGTCCCTAAAAACCAGCCCTAGGGAGACAGCCCAGTGCTGAAAAAATAAAATCCCTATCTAAAATCTATTGTTTTTCTATTACTGGGTATAAAAAAAACTAATCTTGCAGTGTGCTGCAAACAAGCAGATCCCTGCATTTGTTGTAGATGTAGTTTGTATGAGGATCATTCCTGCAAATAAACAAAACAAGCTCGATTCTTCATTCTTTATGCTGACAGGCATGAAGGCTAATTGTTTAGAATTGCATTTCAAATGTCCCAGTTGAGATAAGTGCCAGGAGGTAGAGGTAAATCACACAACTACCCACTCGCTGCCTCAGAGTTTAAATAAATAGAAATTCAGGGCTAATTAATATTTAGGAAATGCAAAACTTGTCATCTTAAATCAGGCTGAAACACAATAATCACATTAAGTGCTTACTTCAGCAAAATACCACTGAAATGCTAAGTGTTAGTGAACTACGTGTGTATTTATCCACTTAATTGACTCCTGGCTCCGACAGAACTCTATTACCCAGGAGTTAGAAGGAAATTTAATTCTGATCTGTGTGTTTGCACTCAAGGACTTCTGTTTGACTTCAGCTTATTTCAGTGGCAGAGCTGAAGAGCTACATTTTTCCAGATGTAATGGTACTAAGTTGAGCAACAAATATGACATTTAGCTTTTCATGTGATGACCTTCCCTTCATCGTTGGGAAATTCTTCATCCTGTTCTCCTTCAGTTTCACTTTCAGACATCCTTTAAAGCTGCTGCTTTGTGCACACACAGGCTGATAGGAAGCTCAGGCTGGATATTAGGAAGAATTTCTTCTCAGAAGGAATGGTGAGGTGGTGGAACAAGCCATCCAGGGTGGTGGTGGAGTATCTCTGTCCCTGGAGGTGCCTAAGGAAAGGGCAGATGCAGTACTTAGGGACATGGTTTAGTGGGCAATATTGGTGGTAGGCAGACAGTTGGACTTGATTATCTTAAAGATCTGTTTGAACCTCAATGATTCTACCAATGCAAATAGCCAACCGCAGCCAATCTTACAGGCAGCCTGAATTTATTTGGCACCTTTTATTTGTGATGTGCTGCGGCACTGACGTGCAGACCTCACCTGAGTATTCCCTTGATCAACACAACTTCCTCGTGTAAGAGAAAAAAGGAAAGAGGAGAATGGGAATAGTGACATCTCTATGCAATAACTGCCCACTGACCATCGTTTCCCAGAAAGAACATAGCCATGGAAGGCCCACACCCCTCCATTTTTGCAGGGTGGAGAGCAGCTCTTGTGCAGACACCTTCAAAAGCCACAGTCCGTGTGACAGATTGACACAGCAGATAGCTGCACAATTCTTCTTAAAAGCCAGAGTGAAAAAAACAAAACAAAAACAAAAACACTTTTAATAATCTCTGCCTCAACAGGATGAAGCACAATCAGAGTCCGTCTGAGAGCCTTGGAGTGCTGAAAGGCTTGCTGCAGGTTGCGGGGCAGACTGGGACCTCTGGCTGCAGGCAGCAAAGGGCTGCACGTCGCTGCTCGGAGCACTGGACACTTCCAGGGGATTTCTCCTCTTTCTTCCAGCACGTGAGCTGAAAACCAATTGGTTCCTTCCCAGAGGCACAGGTCTGGAACGGCTCTGCTGCTCCTTTCAGCTCTCCTCAACGCGTGAAACATTTAAATAGTGAACGAGTTGTTAAGGTATTTATCACTGCTGTGTTAATGCACTATGAAAATCTTTGCATTTTCTGCTTGCCACCTTTCAACACGTAACAAGATAGCTAAGCTAATTGCACCTCCTGGATTGAAAACTGATTCCAACAGACGTCGTTCTGAGATTCACCACGGACAGATGGAGTAGAGGGACGTAAATACAGCTGGAGGGCTGACAGGGCACAGGACTTCATGGACTGAAGATGGTGTCTTGATTCACATCAAGAAATAAAACAGAGACTCATGGAGAAGCAGCTTACAACACGAAATCTTCCAGAATTGAGTAGGGGTCCCCTTGCAGATTCATTAGTTCTCAAACCAGCTCTTACTTGAGCACCTCCTTCTGAATATTTCCAGGTAAATAACCTGGCCTAGGAAGAGTAGTTCAGAATTCACAACTCCCAGCCAAAGAATGCTGTTAAGAGGTGTAACTCAATATAGGAGAAATACTTGCAGGTATGGGAAGCACACGAGAGGGATCAGATGGGGAGAGTGCACACTCTGCACCAGATGGGGAGGAAAAACAGCCTCAGAGTTGGGCAACACAACACAGGGGCCTCCTGTCCAGCTTCAGTGCTGTGAGACAGGTCAGCTGCAGCAGAGCTGCTTTCCTTCTCTGCCTCAAGGAAATAAAAGAAAATAGAAGGAACCATTTTGCTGCTCAATGAGGAAATTGAGATAAGGATTGTGCACAAAGCCAAAGTGACACTCCTGCTTCACTTGAAAACAGAGATCAAAGTTTCAGATACCTTTTACAGACCATCAGATAAAGGCAGTGCCTTTGATTTCCATTCCACGAGGACAGGTACAGAACAAAGCTTCTGATGGGCACTGCAGCCCATGCCTAAGCCTTTACCGGTGGGGCTTTGCTGGCGCAACACCACTGTCCCCCTTCCAGTGGCAGGGGATGGCCTCCAGCATGGGCACCGTGCACGGTAATACACTGCAGTGCAATACAAGGTGCTTTGCCTACATTTGGGGTGTCTTCAACGAGTTGCAGACCTTAAAGTTGTTTATGTAGCAATGCAGGCGCTAATGCATCACTTCAATAATCCTGCTCAATGTGCTTGAACTTTATTTTTTATGAAAATCAGCCACAGAAAAGGTCCTCAATGAGTTGCAAATACAGCCTGGAAAAGCTCATTAAAGGCAGAGCCTGGCAAAGTCATTATTATGTACGTGTCAAGTTTAATTCTGAAAAGAAGCAAATGCCATTAGTGCTCTCAGGAATCAATACACACTGCGCATCTGTCCACAACAGGGAGCAAAAAAGATGGGGGAACTGAACAAACCAGCATGCTCCTTCACAAAGTCTCAGTATTCAGACTCTTTTATTTCCATACAATCCCTGCTTGAGTCATTAGGAGACATTTTGTACCGTTTCCAGCCACAAAGCCTTCCTGCAGGCCAGGATTAATGAGTCTGATTTCTATTGACTTGATTGCACCCAGACCACAAGCATTGGAGCTCCAGCTGGAGTTCCAGACAAAACACAAATGAAAGCCCTTGGTAATGGAAGAGTAGACCAGATCCACCAGGAGACAGGAGCTACCAAGGGCCCCATCACTTACTTCTTTAACTGTCTATCTGCACATCCCTGTGCAAACAGCTCCCCAGGCTCTCCTTCTACAACTCGGAACAGTTCTTACAAAGCTGAGCCAAAAAATTCCACATAGGAAACTTTCTTGTACTCTGACATTTTAACAAAAACACAGAAATACACATTTCTCTTCAGAAGTCAGTGTTGAGTTAAAGGCACATTAAAGAAAGGTGGCCTTGCATTTGTAGTGAGGTGAGGGTCAGCCTCATTTCCCAGCTCACAGTGTTGGAATGAGAGGTAACAACCCTGAGCTGCACCAAGGGAAGTTCAGGTTGGATATTAGGAACAATTTCTTCACTAAACAAGTGGTAATGCATTGACACAAGCTCCCCAGGGAAGTGGTGGGGTCACCATCCCTGGAGGTGTTCCAGAATTGTAGGGACGTGGCACTGAGGGACGTGGTAACTGGGCATGGGGGGATGGGTTGGACTTGAAATTGGCCATCTTAGTCTTCCTTTCCAGCCTTAATGATACTATGATTCTATTTAGGGATGTGGTCAGTGGTCATGGTGGAATGAACTGGGGTTGGACTTGGCGATCTTTGTGGTCTTTTCCAACCTGTGAATCTGTTATGTTGATCATGAGAGGTAACACAAAGTGTTTGTTCATTTTATAGCATTAATTTAAAGAAACCTCAACAAATAAAAAACACCAAAGAACCTCAACTAAGTCAAGATGTCAACAAAGATATATTGTGCTCATTGCAGATCTCACTATACAAGGCAAGGAAAAGAAGACTGCAGTTCCCAGGTTTTCTAGTTAGTGTCTGTGCTCCTGGTCTACATGATCATCTAAGAAGGTCAAAAAGAGTGGCTGAAAGTTAAGAGCTCTGACCTAGGACAAAGAATTAATTCCTTACAAAAATCTTCTGTGTCAGCTCAGAATTTCCAGTAATACTTTCCTACATACACATTCAAATATCAAGGTAGGATCATAGAATCATGGTAGTTGCCATGAACAAGTAACATACAACACCCTTAACATATACTTCCAATAATCCTTGTTCATTTAACAATACAAGCCTGCATTGGAACATGTGAATTCATCAGTTGCTTGTTCTGATATTTTCAGTTGAAAATCCACTTATTTTCAACTCAGTTTATTGGTAAAGAAATGGAAAGAATGGCTGCATCCCAACAGAAGTTCCAGCCAAATAAGTGGAGGAGCGCATTCGCTGATATATACGTCTCTTTTTTGAGTAAAAACCGCCTATAGGGATAATTCAGCTGAACAAGTTAGTTCATAAACATGACATCATTGCACACCAAGATCTCAGATGAGCCCAAGACAGAATTCCTTGCACAATAACCTCCTTGTTCCACACACCCGTGTGCTTTGTAAATGGCTCCATATGCTTAATCGAAAAGAAATCTAATTACCTTAATTTACTTCATCTCAAAAGTAGAAGAGTAAACTATATGTTTAATTATAAACTTTCCACTTTGGGCAGCTATAATTAATGAGTCCAGGAATCATGCAATATGCCTAGAGCAACCTTTATTACTCCTGAGGTGCCCAAGCACCACTCACGCTTTAGAGCAAGTCACTTCCTATTAGTATTAGGAACCGAAGTGCCTACCTAAGGCATTAATCATGGAATGCCACCACTCTAAGACTTTTAATTATGTACAGTGTGTATGCGATGCATGGATTGCACACGCAGTACGATGTTAATAAACAGCCATCCTGGGGCTACCAAGGGCCTTGGTTTGCTTTGTTTCATATTGTTAACTTGACGCAGACAGGGGACAGGATGTTAGAAAAATGAGACTGTGCCAAAAGGAGAGCAATACAGAATCACAGGATCGTTAAGCTTGGCAAAGGCCACTAAGATCCCCAAGACCAATCCCAACCCATCCCACCATACCCACTGCCATCTCCCTCAGTGCCACATCTCCATGATTCTTGAGCACTTTCATGGACATTGACTCCACCACCTCCCTGGGCAGTCTATGCCAATACTCAACCACTCTTTCTGAGAAAGAATTGTTCCTAATGTCCAACCCAAACCTACCCTGGTGCAATTTAAGGCCACCACCTCTCATCCCATCACTGTTACTGGGAGTAGAGGCTGCCCTCCTCTCATCACCACCTCCTTTCAGGCAGTTGTAAAGAACCATGAGGTCTCCCGTGAGCCTCCTCTTCTCCAGACTGAACCATCCCCACCCCTCAGCTGCTCCCCATAAGACTTGTGCTCCAGACTCTTCACAGTTTCACTGCCCTTCTTTGGATATGCTCCGGAGCATCAGTGATCCTAACACACCACTTCTTGTCCCCGAATGAACGGCTTTTCCTTGAGGTCATTTTCCTGCACATGAGGAGGGCTACTGCTCTTCTGTAGTGCCACTGGGAAAGCTGACCTCCAGAGGACTCTGCACAGCTATTAGCACGAAGAAGGAAAAGTCTTTAACAAAATACAGATACAAACAGAACAGATAGGGAAAGGGAGAGGAAAGGTTATTCAGAGAATTGCATGGTTTGTGTTGGTGCCAAATGGGAAAATTCAGAGCGATAATAGCTAGGGTGATTGCTAGTCAAAGGAAACAGAGCATCAGTTGGGCTTATCTTTGAACATAAAAAACAAACACAATTCAAAAAATGACCTGCAAGAAAACACAGTTCAATATTTTCCCTTAGCAGAATAAAAGTCTCTAAGGTATACCTCTCCCAGGACCCTCCGCTGATTTTTCCTCAGATTTCACTTTCATGCTTTTATGTAATTTTCCCTTCTAACACTACAGAAAATGGTGCAAGTGCTTTCCAGGCACAGCCTGTGTGCTGGCTCTGTGCAAAGCAAGCAGGTTTGCTTTGGCTGGCCAAATGTTTGATTGCGTTGGTTGCTATTAGCTGCACCGATTTTAACAGGGCTTCAAAGGACGATGACTGCAGTCCATGGTGCCTCTGCCAAGTGCTGAGAGCTGAGGCTCCAGAGCTGCGTTTTGGGGTGCAAGCTTTCTGCACCGCTCTCACTTTCCCTGCTGCAATTGTGGTTGCCTGAACAGCTCGGTAAAGATGAATGCTGTAACTGGAATCAGTGGCAGAATGAACCAGGTATCTAACTGGGAGGCATTTACTATTCATGACTGCAGATGGTGGCATCAGTGGGTTATGGATTCCCAGCCTTACAAGAACTATTGCTACCTATCTGCAGCTGGGCAGAAGCCACCTATGAATACAGAACACAAGTTGTTAAAAAATTTAACCATGCATCCTTCCATCTCCTTGTAAAATGTTACAAATGTGTTATTAGTCCCTATTTATGTCTCTGCTTCTGGTGTAACGTTGCCTGCAATGCCAACCTAAGCACGCTTCAACCCACATTGTTTAAGACTTAATTAAAAAAAAAATATATATATATATATATCGTCGTGTTTAAGAATATCCTGGACTAATTCTCAAGTCTTGTTTCATCAGGGCATCACAACAAGAACTCAAAGGATGCCTTTGCAATATTTATACTCTGCTACACCTCCTTGCCCAGGGCTGCTGAAATTTTCATTCTGAGACGAGACAGTAAAAGCAAGCAGTTTTGTAAACCTGGAACGAGTGCACTGAAAAGGAAAGGGGAGACCTCGCTCATCTCAGTTCTTGTTGGAGTCTCCGCATAGATTTATACATAATTCTTTTATTCCTAACAGGTTCACGAACAAGAAACCTGTGATAGAGAATTCAATCAGCCATTCACTTCGACACTATAATCTGCCTATAGACTCCCCTACGAGCACCTGTAATTGTAAAAACCTCTCCTTTGAAACTCTGCAGATAACTCCCTTTTGTTCTTCAAGTGCATCATGCATTATTCCTAGGTTCACGACAAATATCTCTGAAGAAAAGATCTCCAGAAAGCCCTGTCATACCAACTGCATTCTCAAGAGCTCTACAATGCTGTGAAGCATTTCTGAGGCTGCCTTCGCATATCTGTTACTTAAAGCCACCCATTTTGTTTCAATCATATTAACAGTTCCTCATGTTTTAGGTGCAAGACTGCCTTTTGATTTCATGAGTGTTCATTATACACCCTCAAAATGAGGAGAGAATGGGAGGATCATCTCTACGACAAATTGGCACCAGCTATACTTGTCCCAGGTTGCTCCCAGTGAACAAACTGGAATGTAAAATACTCTTCTGGTCCCAGATCCCCTGTGAACAATGTTTTCAACCCTCTTTTAGGGCTTGCATGAAAAACTCAGCGACTTACCCAATGTCACAAGAGAAATCTGCTAGTGATAGGATGAGAGGTGATGGCCTCAAGTTGCAACAGGGGAGGTTCAGATGGATATTAGGAACAATTTATTCTCTGAAAGAGTGATAATGCGTTGGCACAGGCTGCTCAGAGAGGGGGTCGTGTCACCATCTCACCATCCCTGGCGTGATTCGAGAACCATGGAGATGTGGCACTGAGGGATGTTATCAGTGGGCATAGTGGGACAGGTCGGGGTTGAACTTGGGGATCTTAGAGGTCTTTCCCAACCTTAATGATTTATGAAAGCTTGAAATATTCTCTCCAGTTTAGGCTAGTACCTGAACACCTTTGCTTTCTAACAGATGAATGCAGAAAACAAATAAAAAGGAGACAGATGGAAGAATTTTTACAACTAGGAGCCAGAGGTATGTTGGCATGCAATATCTAAGAACTGCTTTTGTCCTGCTGGAGTGCCTGGACTCTTTTTGCTGAGCTTGGGCTCCACTGATGTTTCACCAGGAGCTCTCACATATCTCTTAGCAAGGGCAGCAGCCTGCATTAGCAGCCCCCAAATCATCCCAAATCCTATTTTCCCTCTTTTTGTGCTCAGCCGTCTCTGCTCTCAGCTAATTGCTCTGGAGGCACCAGCAGTGTGCAGCTGTGTGAACTCTGCCGTGATGAAGCAGCGAGACCCAGGTCCCATTTGCAGGATAGGTCCCTTTTACTGTGAGAGCATCCAGACAGGCAACTGGTTTATAGCTGCAATATACAGTAATTCAGATAATAACTCTCAGGAAAGACTCGGTGCCAGGAAAAATGAGTACCATTGGCAGAAAATAAAGTAATAAGCTAAAGCAGACGTTTCACAGGTGATCTTTACAAGATGTGTAGCCTAGAGAAGTCCATTAAAGAGAACATGAGTGTCTTTCTTCGCTAACATGCCTGAAATCCGGCTTTCCATCTCGGAGTCTTTTACTTGCTGGCAATTTCTTCAAAGTGCAGTCAAACCACACTGACCTCGGCTTGCCCTTTGCAAGGAAAGCTGTGTGGGCTGTAATGCTACAGCATCAGCCCCAGTGGATTTGCTTTGGTGCTCACCCCACTTACTCCCTGCTCTTGGTCACACACGTTGTCACTGTTCTCATTCTGCAGCACACTTCTCGCCCCCATTGCTTGAGTGCAAAGAGACTGCATTACAATAACGGTCTCGGCCATCCACAGTGCTGCTGCTTTCCATGGGACATGCAGCAAGGTCTTAGGGCTTCTGTAGCTTTCGTTTTAAGGATGGGGAAGCTCAGGGCTGCTTCTGCTGTCAGTCAGTGAGAAATCTCAGTTGGGATTGTGCACGGATCCAGGAGTGGTCCCTATGCTAGAAAACTGAAATAAGTGAGATATTGAATGGTATAGGGCTCAAAGAGGGATGAGAACACACAGGCAAAGTGGCAGTGAATTGTGTGACAGAGCTGCTAAGGGCTCTCAGAACTCAGACTCCAGTGTTCCGGGAATGTGAATTTGCTGGCAAGGGGCTCAGGCCAAGCAACAAGCAAAATGGGCTCCTTCAGGGACAGAGCATTTCTGTGGACCCATTCACATAGAAGTTTAACAAATAGACTGCTAGTTGCCTCCAGTGAAAGAGCTGGTCATAGTTCATATTTTTCACACGAGTTCACCAGCTGACACCTGGATGCCCAAAGGCTGGCATAGGAAAGCCATTGGGATCATAGAGTTCACTCTCATCATGCTACAATCAGAACAATCCAGATTTTACTTTCTTCTGGTCTGAATCAGAAAAGTTTCCAAATATTTCTTGACTCCACTATGGTTAAAAACCTGCCTTTGGTGCCTGGAGATAATGTAAGTATCTCCCAGCAGCAGTTACACAGTGCTCAATGATTCCATGATTCTGACCAGCACTAAAGTTGGAAAAGACCAGTAAGATCACCAGGTCCAGCCACCAACCCACCACCACCATGCCCACTGACCACATCCCCAAGTGCCACAGAGGGTCCTTACTCTTCCAATGGGCCACATTTTCAGTTAGTATACATTCATTAAAATTAGTAAATAAATTGGTATAAATTCGACTCCTGTGACATGAATTGGGCTACACGGATTTTCATCAGCCGTACTCCCTCCCACACTGCTTTCTCCAGTCTGAGGAACAGACTTACATAATGAATATCTGTAAATGTAAATCAGCACTTAATCACTAATTATTACTATATTTGATCGCCTATAAGCAGCTACAGTTATATTTGTGCTTCTTGATGTAAAGGAAAAAGAACATCATATAGGGCATGGTTGTTCTTCGCTAAGTATATCAAAGCCTTTAAATGAGTTATGTTTCTGAGAGAATATTGGGAATAGTGAAAAGTTGATAGTTCCTTGGATATCTGAGATTTTTTGCTTGTTTATCTTCACTATTTTTGTTTATTATATTTAGTAGGGGGAAAAAATTATGATGGTGGTTCTCCGAAATGTATTAAATGCGTCCTCTATTCTCCAGAAGAAAATGAAAAAAGAGAAAAGAAAAAAAAAAGAGGAAAAAAGGAAAAAGAACAAAAGGAAAGAAAAAAAGCTGTCCTTAGAACACTTGAGAATTCTCTTCCACTAAATTTGTCTGTTCTGAGAAGGATCAGGACTTTATCACTTAGTTCTTAAGCTGAGTCATCTGTGAAATAAGATGCACTCAATCCTTAACACTCCCCATATCAGGAATTATCATAAAATCACTGAATATCCCAAGTTAGAAGGAACCATAAGGATCATCAAGTCCAACTCCTGGCTCCATTATTTGCATTCAGTAGATGAATCAATGAGGCCAAAAGAAATAAAAAGATTTGCTTGTAGTCCTTAACTTATTCAGCAGTAAATTCCGTGTTTAAACTTCCTCTGAGCTTCAATGAAAGGGCAGAAAAAAATAATCATTTCCCACAAACAACAGTTCATTATGTGGTCAGGTTCTCATTTTGATATTTCACAGCTGGTATTTAGTGCTATACACAAAGAATATGAAAAGCATCACTGATGGTTCCTTGCTGTTTTCTCTCTCTCACTCTCACCTGAAAAATCTAACTTAGCCACATTTTTCACGGTCCATAAAATCTGTCTCAGCTGAACAAGTACATTTCCACCTAAGGAACCATCTCACGCACACTTAACTGATAAAAACTGCATAGTTGATAACTGATTATATGCCAATCACAGCATCATGGTTTATTGGTTTGCAGAAGACAGGCATGTTTGTGAACCTTATTATGCACGATTCCCAGAACTGGTTCTTTCAAAACAAGTTCCAAGGCAGTGGAGATGCCTGCAAACTTTGGAGAAGCATTTCAGACAGAAAGAAAAAGATGAAACTGATATTTTCCTGCTCATTCAGGAACATTACGTACAGAAGAATAGAGAGAAACCACACAGAGGAGAGGAACACGCATTAAGGCTGCTTTCCTTGGGCCTGAATAAAGAGAACAGGACTCAGACAGTGGAACGTGGAATGAGAGAGGCTGTACCTCACTGGGCTATGCTAGAGAGTCTCACTTCATGGGTATCTATTCCATTCTCCCTATAATCCTGTGAATTATTTTGAATTGGAATCACAGAATCACTAACGGTTAGAAAAGACCACTAAGATCATGAAGTCCAACAGCCAACCCATCAAACCTGGGTCGCGAGAATGGTAATCATGCTTGAGAATCAGTTTATTGGGTTCTTAGATGAGAGTTAAGTTCTGTACCTTTTGCTCATATCTGAGCTAAAGATGACATTCATAGCATTTATCGACCACAGTATCTCTTTTTTAATGCATTTTTTAATGGCTAATCCTTGTGTGAGCACTGGGAACCTTTGTGCTAGTCTCTTCATGCTTGCATTCATTTAGCCAGGGCCAGAGATTAATTTCCTTTGCATTATCATTGCAGTGGTGACCTGCAGTAAATGTTGAGTTATGACCAAACTTATCACGAGATACTGTTGCTGTTCATCATATCTGGCAGTAACTCTCGTTTTTACTCAACAGCTCAAAAAGGAGAAGCGGCAAGATTCTTGCAGTAAATCTTGCAAGATATTGTCTGTTAACATTTAATGTGTGTCACCATGGTACAGTAAATAATTCCTTCCGTACAACACCTAGAACTTGTCCCATTTTATTATTCATTGAACACTGGCAAAGACAAAACCAAAACGTGGCTCGTCCTGTGTATCAAATTATATCACTGAGATCATAAAGAACTTCATGATTATGTCAGATTAACATTGTCCATCTCACATGCACTAGTACTGGCATTCAGTTAGGAAACAGGCATTACTCCCCCCTGTCCTCTCTCCCCCCCAGCAGTAATTTGAGAAGGGAGGAGAAGTGGAAACAGGTACCTGCTCGGCGGAAGGGGCATCCCCCATCCCGACCATCCCCGGCTCCCCAGGTGCCTCTGCGAAACCGGTTTGAGGCCCTGGAACTTGAGGGGGGGACTAGTGAGAGTGTGGAGACAGGTGCACCCATGAGGTTGCCTCAGGTGAAGCGGTCACCCCGAAGCCTCAAGACTGCTTCTACACGTAAGGACAGAAGGGTGATTGTTGTAGGTGACTCCCTTCTGCAAGGAACAGAAGGCCCTATATGCCGGCCCGACCCTACCCGCAGAGAAGTGTGCTGCCTTCCTGGGGCACGGGTCAGGGACATTTCAAAGAAAATTTCTAGGTTGATTCAGCCTTCAGATTACTATCCACTTTTAATAATTCAGGCTGGCAGCGAGGAAGTTGGCAAGGAAAGCCTGAGGTCCATCAAGAAAGACTTCAGGGGAATGGGGCGAATACTTGAAGGAGCCGGGGTGCAGGTGATCTTCTCTTCTACGCCCGTGGTGTCAGGAAAAGGTACAGGGAGGATCCGAAAAACCCAACTCTTAAATAGATGGCTTAAGAGCTGGTGCAGACACAAGAATTTCGGCTTTTTTGACCATGGGGCAATCTACACTGCACCTGGCATGATGGCTGCTGATGCAAGCAGCCTGTCCCTGAGGGGTAAGAGGGTATTAGCTGAAGAATTAGCGGGACTCATTGACAGGTCTTTAAACTAGGAACGAAGGGGGAAGGGGGCAAAATAAGGGCTACTGGGGTTGAACGGTTCATTCGAGGGATTGTACCAAACTCCATGGGCAACGATGGCAGAGTCCAAAAGGAGGGAGTAGGGCAGGGGGATGCTGGGGATGCTGCTTTTCTAGCGGATCCTGGATCGCTTATGAAGGTGGTGAGACGGACAGCCCAGCTGAAGTGCCTTTATACTAATGCACGGAGCCTGAGTAATAAGCAGGAGGAACTGGAAACTGTGATGCACTCTGAAAGTTATGACATTGTTGCTATCACAGAAACATGGTGGGATGACTCCCACAATTGGGATACTGCCATCGACGGCTA